>CM060480.1:35056823-35104323 GCA_030544235.1 Lepturacanthus savala | reverse complement strand
CTGGGTCTCGTGTGGGCTTTTTAAGAAGAGGTTTAATTACAGCTACCTTAAAGGACTGAGGAACATAACCTGATAATAAAGTTAGATTAATCGTATCCAATAAAGAATGACTAAATAGAGGTAACACATCTTTGAGCAGCCTGGTTGGGATGGGGTCTAAAAGACAGGTTGAAGGCTTAGCTGCAGAAATGATTAAAGTTAATTGATGAAGGTCGATGGGAGTAAAAAAGTCTAAATACATATTAGGATTTACAGCTGTTTCCAAACTTGCTGTATCACTATACAGATCAATACCTGTTGAGGGTAGGAGGTGATGGATTTAGTCTCTAATGGTTGCTCATGAAGTCCATTGCTTCTTAGTTCTAAGGGAATAGATGGTTCTGTAGAGCTGTGGTTCTCTGTTAGCCTGGCTACAGTGCTGAAGAGAAACCTGGGGTTGTTCTTATTCTCCTCTATTAATGAAGAGTAGTACAAAGCTTATAATGTGTTTGTCTTGTCCTGTCAGGACTGTGTGATCACTCAAGACAAATAATCTTGGGTTAAATGGAGCTTTGCATCTCCGTAATCTCACTTAGGTTATCATAAATATTGATCCAAAAGTGTTGGACTTTGTGACATAACCAGAACATATGAATTAAAGTACCTTCCTCAGACTTGCATCGCCAACATTCTGATGTGGATAATAATCCTAATCTAAATAATCTGGAGGGAGTCCAATAAAAATTATACATAATTTTAAATTGAATAAGGCGTATTCTTGCATCCCTTGAAACTACTTCATTATTTTTACAAATTCCGTTCCATTCCTCATCACTAAATGTCAGATTCAGATCCCTTTCCCAAGTCTTCTGCAGAGCCGCAGTGGACCCATTTCCAAGAGTCTGAATCAACATAGAATAATAGACAGCTGCTTCATGTCCTTTTCCATAGTTCTTTAGAATTTTATCTAGGAGCTCTGCATTATGGGGAACCGATGCAGCAGGCCCAAACACCCCCCCAACATATGTCGGAGTTGCAGGTACCTAAAAAAGTGGGAATTAGGGATACTAAACCACTGTACCAGCTCACCAAATGATTTCAAAGAGCCATCAGAATACAGATCCCCTAAAATGACCACTCCCTTCTCCCTCCATATTTTCCAATCAATGGGGGGTTTATCGATTTGTAATTTAGGATTTAACCAAATACTTGAAGAGACATTTAGAAAGGGATCAAATTTAAATATTCGAGCAACTCTAGTACAAATTAATTTAAGATGAGTGATTATTGGGTGTGTTTTTGCTTTTTTACTTAATTTAGTAGACAGGACTTGCATGGGTGACAGAGGGGCCACTACAGCTTGTTCCAAACAGTACCACAGAGGGGCTCTTTCAGGAGGGAGGGACCATGGGCCAGGTGCCTCAATTTAAAAGTGTAATAGTTAAATAACATGTTTGGTAGCCCTAAACCTCCTTTATCAAATGGTCTTTGTAGCTTGCTGTGGCTCAGACGCGGGCGTTTACCGTTCCAAATAAATATCTTAGATATTCTGTCAAACCTTTTAAAGTAATAGTGGGGAATTTCTAAGGGGAGGCACTGGATAAAATAATTAAGTTTGGGAACACAGTTCATTTTCAAAACATTAACTTTACCTGCCATGGACAAATTAAGAGTTGCCCATCTTTCAACATCACAAGAAATATTTTGTAATAATGGGTTAAAATTGACTTTAATCGAAGCCATTTCCCTCTGTTTTATATACCTAGCAAGTAACTTTCCTGCTTTGTCTCCTGACTCAAAATATGTTTATCTAGCCCTAAATAGATTAAATTTGACCTTCTGGGATAGTATTATACTGATATTTAAACTTTGTCAGTTTTCTCATGCCATCTTGTGTCATTTGTTGCTTCAACAGTGTTTCAGTCTGTTTAATTATATTTTTCAATCCTAGCAACTCCTGTGTCTTAATTTTTTTATGATATGACGTATGTTGGATAATATGGCCCCTGATCACAGCCTTTAGGGCCTCCCACGCGACACCTGCTGATGATACAGACTGCCAATTGATCTCCAAGTAATTATTTAACTCTGTCCTTAGCCACTCAACTTTTACTGGGTCCTGCAGAAGGGACGAGTTTAAACGCCATCTGTAAGACTTTCTTCTCTCACTCTGGAATAATAGGTCCAACCCGACCCAAGCATGGTCTGAAATAAGAATATTCCCTATTTTGCAACCCATAGCAGAAGAAGTGAGTACTTTGGATATTAGGAAAAAAATCTATTCGGCTATAGGTCTTATGTACTGGTGACATAAAAGTATAATCCCTACCGGATGGGTTCATGATCCTCCAAATATCTATTAGTCCTAACGATTTGCAAATTTTCAGTAGTGTTATAGCAGACCTTGGCACTTTACGCAGCACTGCCCCGCTGTGGTCTAGCGCTGGATCCATTAGTAGATTAAAATCCCCTCCCAAAACAACAGCATGATTTCCCGCAAGTTGTAATTTGCTTTCAAGATCAGTGAAAAAAAACGGATCATCCAGGTTAGCTGCATATATGTTAGCCAGGATCATCTTCTGAGACTGTATTTCAGTCAGCACACCAACCATCCTTCCTGAGTTATCCTTAATTTGCTTGAGGCATTTAAACTGCAAAGTTATAAAGTTATAACACCCCTGCTCTTGCTAGAGCCTATGCTGTAAAAAACATGTCCAACCCATCCTGTACACAGTTTCTCAGACTCCTTTGACATGTGTGTTTCTTGAAGAAACAGCACATCATCATTTTTGTTCTTAAGCATTGTCATGACCTTTTTTCTCTTAACAGGGTACCCCAGCCCGTTCACATTCCAAGTGGAGAGATGCATTAAACCTATTTGTGAGGACATGTCTGCCCTTGTATTAATAACATACAACCATTCATCAGAACCAATATCATTACACAGTGGCGGTAACTAAACACAGTCCCCTTAAAACTAACAAAACCAAGAGTGTGCAATTGAACCTGAACTTTACATATTTCAACCCCCACAGAAGTCCCTCCAACGAGGGGCCGACGGTCCGTGTCTGGTCCACGAGAGTCCACTTGTCGTAAACCCTCACTCGTCGCTGCAGTGACAATAAATCTACACCAGTGTCTTTAATTGAATATTTTGGTGTGTGGGATGAGAATGGAATTTGGCAACAACTCCTCCAAAAATTTCACCGCATTTCCTCCTTCTTTTCCCTCTGGAAAGCCGAAAAAGTGGACGTTATTGCGTCGCGAGCGGTCCTCCATATCTTGTTGTCCCATATCCGCCCGACATCGGTCTTGCTAGCTGGCTGGTTAGCTCTCCACTCCTGCTCGGTCGTTTCCAATGACTCCACTCGCTTCCCCATGTCGTCCATCATTAGTTCATTGAACTAATTTCCTCACAGCTCTCCACATTCTAACAGCTGATTATATCGGTCACATTCTGTTCAATCTGATCAAAGCAGGAAAGGTTTATGTAAAAAGAAAAAAAAGGTCCAAATCCAACATGAAAACTTTCAGTTGGAGCTCTGATCTTAAATCTGTCAGCTTTAAGTTCTTTAAGTTCTTGAAAGTCTGAATTTGTGACTTGATGAGCTTCAGTCTCTGGGTCACAGACAGTTCAACACAGGGAAATATCCAGTACACAGGACCTTACAGTTTCACATTCTTCTAACCCTAACCCTAAAATACAAATAAATGATAACATGTTTTTTGGTGCAATGAGTCCAATACTGAGTAGAATAAAGCTTGATTCTGATCTTATTCTATCAGCATGTCTTCCTGAATAATAAATTGCTGTTTTTATCTCATATTATGAATTTGATATCCTGATAATATTCTATGTGTTGCAGTGGTGCTTCAGTGTTAATTGTGAACCTGTTTAATGATGGTTTCATTAGGTCAGTGTAGAATAAATGAGCAGCTGTTTGATAGATAGCACACAGTTTTATTAGTATATTTAGCTTCGTGACGTACAGCTCAGGATAAAACAAACAGTTAAAAAAAAACAAAAAAAACTAAAAGGTCACAATTTTTTTTAAGTCCAGAAACATTTCAGCTTTAGCAGTGACATCACATGAAGGAAAGCTCAGTTAGTTGATCATTGTTTTTTGTCATGGACCAGAGTGATATGTTCTATAAACTGAAAACTGAAACTTTACCTTCTTTTTCTTTTTTCCTTGTTCATTTAAGTTGCTTCACATATATAATCAACACTTCTCTAAAGAATCAAAATATTCAGCCACAGGTACTGGGAAAAGGAATCCACTGTTAATAAACACAATAAATATAAAAAGAATTTGATATAATTTATATGGTACGAAGACAGAGGGAAATGGGCCTTCAGTTAGACATGTTTTTACAAAAGTTATGTCCTTATTCTTTTTTTTCCTGAGGTTTGAGTTTTGTCATCTGCAGTTTAAAGTGTTGCTAAATATACTAATAGACTAATAGACCCGCCTCACAGGTCTGTCATGGCTTATCATTCGCTGAAGAATCATCTCCACCGCCACCACCGAGGGTCACTGTGGCCCCACTATGATTAGTGTGCTGTGGAGTTGAGCTGAGAGGTCAAAGGTCGCCGAACACCTGGCTCTGCCCTCTCCCAAAAACAATCCGTTTCCTACAGAGACGCCATTTTAAATTTCAGCCGTTTCTTCCTTCACCGAGACAAATAAAATGCTGGAAACCAGCCTGTTAGCATCCCGGCTAAATGCTAACAAGGCTAAATGCTAACAAGGCTAAATGCTAAGTAATGCAGGATAGCTGGAGGAGAAGAAGGTGAAGAAAAGACTGAAATTCAAAATCTCAACAACGCCATTGGGCGAAAGGCGTCTGGAAAGTGGAGAAAAATCGTGTTTGGACTCAGTCCCATTTCCCTTCAGAGTGAGAGGAAGGAGTCAGACTGATGTGAAGGAGAGAGGGATGAGAGGAATGAGAGGAATGACAGGGATGAGAGGAATGAGAGGGATGAGAGGGATGAGAGGGATGAGAGGGATGAGAGAGGGATGAGAGGGATGAGAGGGATGAGAGGGATGAGAGGAATGAGAGGGATGAGAGGGATGAGAGAGGGATGAGAGGGATGAGAGAGGGATGAGAGGAATGAGAGGGATGAGAGGGATGAGAGGGATGAGAGGAATGAGAGGGATGAGAGGGATGAGAGGAATGAGAGGGATGAGAGGGATGAGAGGAATGAGAGGGATGAGAGGGATGAGAGGGATGAGAGGAATGAGAGGGATGAGAGGGGGATGAGAGGAATGAGAGGAATGAGAGGGATGAGAGGGATGAGAGAGGGATGAGAGGAATGAGAGGGATGAGAGAGGAATGAGAGGGATGAGAGGAATGAGAGGGATGAGAGAGGGATGAGAGGGATGAGAGGAATGAGAGGGATGAGAGAGGGATGAGAGGAATGAGAGGGATGAGAGAGGAATGAGAGGGATGAGAGGAATGAGAGAGGGATGAGAGGAATGAGAGGGATGAGAGGGATGAGAGGGATGAGAGAGGGATGAGAGGAATGAGAGGGATGAGAGAGGGATGAGAGGAATGAGAGGGATGAGAGGGATGAGAGGAATGACAGGGATGAGAGGAATGACAGGGATGAGAGGAATGAGAGAGGGATGAGAGGGATGAGAGGAATGAGAGAGGGATGAGAGGGATGAGAGGAATGAGAGAGGGATGAGAGGGATGAGAGAGGGATGAGAGGGATGAGAGGAATGAGAGGGATGAGAGAGGGATGAGAGGGATGACAGGGATGAGAGGGATGAGAGGGATTAGAGGGATGAGAGGAATGAGAGGGATGAGAGGAATGAGAGAGGGATGAGAGGGATGAGAGGAATGAGAGGGATGAGAGGAATGAGAGAGGGATGAGAGGAATAGAAAACAAATGGCAACAAAAAAATAGAAAGAACTGCAAAAATCTGTACATGTAAACATCACACTTCCACTGAGTCAAATCAGGAGGAGAATACAGGGTTCACATTGGTTTTTACTGCAGGAAAAAAACGAAGCCCCAGCAAAGAAAAACAGAGAAAATCAGAGGAAAAACTGAACAAAGTGAGGTGACAGGAAGAGAAAGAGGAAATACAAGAGGAAAAGAAGAAAGTAAAGTACAAAAAGTCAAAAACAGTGACACTAACGGTTTCTGAAGCCACTTTTTAGCTGATGGAAAAATAAAAAAGTTTTTCTCTTCTTTCATTTTTCTTTCTATTTAAGAGCAGACCAGGTGAGACAGTGATGAAACGGAGTGACAGAAACTTTCTACTACATGGATTCACTAAAACCTGAACTCAAACTCAACTTACTGACTTCATGGCTCCTTGCTTTGTTTGTTTTTATGGAGATTTGAGGATTTAATTAAAGGAAAGTATTCGGGCCACTGGAAAAACAAATAAAAAGTATTCCTGCTAGAAAAAAGTCTGAAATGTGAGATTAAAGTCTCTTATTGACAATATTCTTAGAAAAAGAAGTCAAAATGAGATTTTTTTCTAAAATTGTAAAATATTTGTATATTTATTTTTTCTTCAGACTTGTGACTGTTTTCTAGAATAAATCCATATAAATCAACCCCGTCCTTCTTCCAGTGGCTCTAATACTCTTCTGTATTTAATGAGCCAACATATATGTCCACATTTTTAAAAGTGAAAAAATCAAGTTTGAATTTACATGAAAGACATTTCTGTCATTATCTAACAGCAGTTAAATAGAGAAATAAATGTGAAGAAAAATGAAATAATAATTATTATAATAATATAATTAATATAAATAATGATAATTTCATTTGTCATGGTAACTGATGGGATTCTCATTCACTGAGATGCATTAAACATCTTTTCTTACTGGGAAGAGAAACTACGTCTGTAGATGACAGCGTCTGACCTTTGTGATGTCGTAATGTGTTTTTACACATTAGTTGTTAACTGACAGAAAATAATCTACAACTATTTCAATAATCTGTTAATACTCAGCTTTGATTTAAACTTTCAGCTGTTAATCAATCGATTTACAGTTGATTTTAATTGTAATGATTAATAAATGAAACATTTTGGGTCTTTTCTTTTTATGGAATAGAAATATATTCATTAATTCTCTGATTCCAGCTTCTCAAAGGTGAATATTTTCTGGTTTCTTTCATTTTCTCGGAAGATTGAAAACAGTTGAAGGAAACATCGATCGACATTTTAAACAACTAATCAGGAGTCACTTCAGGAATTGTTTCATTTATAGTTGTAGTTAATGGTCAACGTGTCATGATGATGATGATGATGATGATGAAGGTGATGAAGGTTCCCGGTGATGCCGGTCAGGTCTGTAACATCCATGTTTGGAATGTGCAGTATCAACTGCTGGAACATCGTACAAAATCTCTTTTCCAAAAAAGACACTTGAATAGAAAATATATCTATAAAATAATAAAGTCAAGAAGAATCAGAACAGTGAGAATAATCATAGTCTGGTGACGTTAAATAATAGAAATCAGGTAGAAATGCTGGGCCGGTGGAGTTCAGGAGAACCAACACTCTGATTATGGCTAAAACTGAGAATTACACCTTTCTACAGATTGTCGTTTGCCTCTTTTTTTCCCTTTTATACAGGTATTTGTTTGCTGTGGTGAATCTGACCTGCCTCAAAAACACATACAGACGTTAACATGTAGGAACTGAGAGGAAAGTGTGAAAAGCCCTGAATCACAAACCTGACGGTTTGTTCAGATTAAACTCAGACACTTCGACTTTTTTGTGTTTTCAAGGTTCAAGATTTTCTACTGAGATAAAAAACAAACAAATCAAAGAAACGGTTGAGAAGAACAGGATGAAGAACAAGAGAAGCTTCTTCCTCCAGGGATTGAAGACACATCAGTTCAAGTCTCTTCACTGTTAAACGTCACAAATTACAAAGTCATCTCTGGATCTAAATCTGAACAGAAAATATTCCCTGACTGTTGATTTCCTTCATTTCTTAAAACTTTCACACTTTCAGTTGCACATCACTGAAGGAGGGAATAAAAAGTTCTGAACACTAATTAAAAACCAGCTTTGACCTGAGGGTCCTCAAACACTTTGTGATGTCACACTTACACATCTGGAACAACAGGTTCCATTAATTCACTAATTACAGTTATTCAGTTTCCTGCAGGATCTTTGTCAAGTTTAAAGCAGAGTTCAGATAAAATAAGAGCAGTTAGAAGGAGTTTCCCTGTGATAAATGACCTGTTGTTATCTGGGTGATCGATCAGCTGATCAGACCTGATCGATCAGCTGATCGATGTGATCAGACAGAGCAGGACAATGAGCTGCTGTGTCACTGACAAAGTCTCATGTAGGAGTTTATGAAGTTTACTAAAAATCTAAATGATCTTAATTCCAATATTGATTAGAAATGTTAAAAAAAGCTAGTGGAAGTTAGAGGAAAAGATGATTGTACCTTGAGTGATTTTCCTCTAATTCAAACTAGCATAAGAAGTGACCATCAGAGCTTTAGATGGAGTTTGTTCCCCAGCATTTTTGACTCATCAGTTACTCATCAATTACTCATCAATTACTCATCAGTTACTCATCAGTTACTCATCAATTACTCATCAATTACTCATCAATTACTCATCAGTTACTCATCAATTACTCATCAATTACTCATCAGTTACTCATCAATTACTCATCGGTTACTCATCAGTTACTCATCAGTTACTCATCAGTTACTCACCAATTACTCATCAGTTACTCATCAGTTACTCATCAGTTACTCATCAATTACTCATCAGTTACTCATCAGCTACTCATCAGCTACTCATCAGTTACTCATCAGTTACTCATCAATTACTCATCAATTACTCATCAGTTACTCATCAGTTACTCATCAGTTACTCATCAATTACTCATCAGCTACTCATCAGCTACTCATCAGTTACTCATCAGTTACTCATCAATTACTCATCAATTACTCATCAGTTACTCATCAGTTACTCATCAGTTACTCATCAATTACTCATCAATTACTCATCAGTTACTCATCAATTACTCATCAGTTACTCATCAGTTACTCATCAGTTACTCATCAGTTACTCATCAATTACTCACCAATTACTCACCAATTACTCACCAGTTACTCACCAGTTACTCATCAATTACTCATCAGTTACTCATCAGTTACTCATCAGTTACTCATCAATTACTCATCAATTACTCATCAGTTACTCATCAGTTACTCATCAGTTACTCATCAGTTACTCATCAGTTACTCACCAATTACTCATCAGTTACTCATCAATTACTCATCAGTTACTCATCAATTACTCATCAGTTACTCATCAGTTACTCATCAGTTACTCATCAGTTACTCATCAATTACTCATCAGTTACTCACCAATTACTCATCAGTTACTCATCAATTACTCATCAGTTACTCATCAGTTACTCATCAGTTACTCATCAATTACTCATCAATTACTCATCAATTACTCATCAGTTACTCATCAATTACTCATCAGTTACTCATCAGCTACTCATCAGTTACTCATCAATTACTCATCAGTTACTCATCAATTACTCATCAGTTACTCATCAGTTACTCATCAGTTACTCATCAATTACTCATCAGTTACTCATCAATTACTCATCAATTACTCATCAATTACTCATCAGTTACTCATCAATTACTCATCAATTACTCATCAATTACTCATCAGTTACTCATCAATTACTCATCAGTTACTCATCAATTACTCATCAATTACTCATCAATTACTCATCAGTTACTCATCAATTACTCATCAGTTACTCATCAGTTACTCATCAGTTACTCACCAATTACTCATCAGTTACTCATCAATTACTCATCAGTTACTCATCAGTTACTCATCAGTTACTCATCAATTACTCATCAATTACTCATCAATTACTCATCAGCTACTCATCAGTTACTCATCAATTACTCATCAGTTACTCATCAGCTACTCATCAGTTACTCATCAATTACTCATCAGTTACTCATCAATTACTCATCAGTTACTCATCAGTTACTCATCAGTTACTCATCAATTACTCATCAGTTACTCATCAATTACTCATCAATTACTCATCAATTACTCATCAATTACTCATCAATTACTCATCAATTACTCATCAGTTACTCATCAATTACTCATCAGTTACTCATCAATTACTCATCAATTACTCATCAATTACTCATCAGTTACTCATCAATTACTCATCAGTTACTCATCAGTTACTCATCAGTTACTCATCAATTACTCATCAGTTACTCATCAGTTACTCATCAATTACTCATCAGCTACTCATCAGTTACTCATCAATTACTCATCAGCTACTCATCAGTTACTCATCAGTTATTCCTCTGCTCCTTCTCTACTTGTTGGGTCTGGTTGTTGTTTTTTTTCATATGACTTGTTCTATTAATTTTAAACAAAGCTCCAGTTTAAACATAAAAAAAATCTTTTACAATTCTACACCTCCTTTTCACCATGTGATACTGCGTCAGTGTTACCTGATGCAGGTGTGATGGAGGTGTGGAGGTTGTGGACCTGACGACTAAATGGCTTTAACATCCTCCATTTCCATGGCAGCAACACAAATTCTGTAATGAACGGGGACGTTTGATTATCGACTGCACTGAAAAAGACAGAAAACCCAGCCACCTCTTCCTCCACCTCGCTATTCCACACACACACACACACACACACACACACACACACACACACACACACACACACACACACACACACACACACACACACGCACACAGCCCCTCGCTATAATCAGAGAACTGATGCGTCGCTCAATGTCAAAGATAAAGTCACTTCCAGTGACACAGAACACAATTGTGTCATAATTAACGACAGATCTGAGTTAATGAGCTGGTTCCAAACGCTCAAATTAACAAACAGAGATTAATAATCTGGATTATTTTAGCATATTAAGATACAAAACTAAGTTAGAAACATTAACTGTAGAGTTGGTCTTAGCTTAGCTTAGCATAAAGTTCAATAACTAACACATTAAATGTGCTTTGATTTAGCCGGTGTAAAAAACTAACAGAAACAACGTTAACAGGACGTCTGCTTCCAACCAACACCGAACGTCTGGTTTTTTGCTTAAATTCTTCAACAAAACTGAGACTCAATAGCGATAAACAGGTTTTCCTGTTTCCAGGTTTTGTGCTAAGCTAAGCTAAAAATCAGACAAGTGTTTCCTGCCTTCATATAACAAACAGAGTGGAATCATAGAGGATCCAATAAATATCATTTCCAGGCTCTTTGCAGCAAACACAACCTTCATATAGTTTCATATATTCCATCTTTTCTTCCTCTGACTGTGGAGGAGAAACAGGACAACAGATTAAAAAGGAGGATTCACAGGCAGAAAGTCTGAACTGATCAGAATTGGTGCAGTTCTGGTGGGTTGAGGTCAGTCGGGTTCTGGCCGGGAGCGAGGCCCGGCTGGAGGTTGAGGTTTCAGGTCTATGGCAGAAGGTCCGTTTTTTGTATAGCAGCAGCAACATTAAAGTTGGTCTTTATAGAAGTAATAATATGGAGAAGAAGAAGAAGAAGAAGAAGAAGAAGAAAAAGAAGAAGAAGAAGAAGAGTAATGGCTGCCAGAGTTTAACAGACAAACACAGAGCAGCCTCTTCCTCTGAAGCCTGGACCGGACCAGGGAGGAGGAGAGGAAGAGGATGAGGATTTAGGTCCATGAAGAAGAGGTGTAAGAGTAGGTCCAATGGAGAGAAGAAGAAGAAGCAGAAGGGGGAGGGGCTGTCAAACAGAACAATACTGAGGTTTCATTGGTGTTACATCTACATTTGTAAAAAGAAGAAGTGGGAGGTAGAAATGGCCACCAGTGACCCACCTTTTACCCCCCACTTCCTGTAAAATACCCCTCCCCCCTCTGCATGCACACACACACACACCCTCCACCTCCCAGAGAAACACACTCCAGCTCTGATTCTTCTCAAGTGTTCCAGATGATGTGATTATATTCAGCAGCAAACTGACCCTCTAACAGATTTAACTTCAGTTCTTCACATGGTTTTTTGTCTGTTTCAGGTCTTTTGCGCAAAATTGTTTGATTCTTCCACCGAAAAATATACGTATAAACATTGAAGACATCAGGTGGTGAAGAAGGAGTAAACTGGCTTCTGGTGGGAATGTTACCAACACTTTTGGAGTGTGTGTGTGTGTGTGTGTGTGTGTGTGTGTGTGTGTGTGTGTGTGTGTGTGTGTGTGTGTGTGGATGAAGATGAAGATTGGCAGGTCTGATTTGAGGTATTTCCGGTGGTCAACATGGTGTCTCGGATGCATAAGTAGCAGGTTTCTCCCTGGGTAAAAGGAGGAGCAGCAGGAGGAGCAGGAGGAGGGGGGGGGGGTGGACATACAGCTTATATACAAGCAAGCACAAAAAAAGTTTTTCTCCTCCTTTTTCTCCTCTTTTCCAGTCTTTTCCTTTATTTTTAGTTTTTTTTGTTAAAGTCAAACTGCTTCCTTCAAAAAACAGTCTGAGAAAATAAAAACCAAATAAAAAAGACGTGTCCGTCTCCCACAGGAGAACAACTTAAATGTTCAGCAGTAATCCAGCAGGTTTTTAAATCCTTTTTTAATTCATGATCAGAAACATCGACCAAAACCTTTTTTGACCCGCCAGGACAAGTCTGGTGGTTCTGTCTGGAACCACAAGAAGCAGAATCAACATTCTTCATCACCCCTCCTCCTCCTGCTCCTGCTGCTGCTCCTCCTCCTCCTCCTCCTCTTGTGGCTGATTGTGAGCTGCTTCCAAAGGAAGAGGATCCTCCAGAGTCCAAAGTGCTCTGCTCCTTTTTTTAAATTAATTTTTTAAAACTCTCTTCATGATGGATTGAGGATGCGGGCGATTGTTTTGCAGGTTCTTCATCATCTTCATCATCTTCATCCTTCATTATGTCACAGTTTGACACTTTAGTCTCCCAGAAAGAAGAGAAGGCAGATACCCACAAAGAAACAGACAAGAGGACACAAAGCCAACATAATATGTGTGTGTGTATGTGTGTGTGTGTGTGTGTGTTCAGTTCTGCTGCAGGATGAGGTTTTCCAGCTCGTCCGCTGAGCGGAGCAGGAAGGCAGCAGACTCCCGGTAGCCGGCAATCAGCTGACGTACAGCCGTGATCTCTGGTTGGCTGAGCTGAGCTGAGGCCCCGCCCCCTCCCGCCCCACCGCTGCCCCGCCCACCCAGGCTGTTGGCGGCAGCTGAGGAGGCGGAGTTACTGATAGTGGAGGTGGAGAGAGATTTCATACTGAGGTCTGTGGGACCTGAAGGAGGGGGAGGAAGGAGGTGGAGAAGAAAGGAAGAGGAGGAGGAGGAGGAAGAGGAGGAGGAGGAAGGAGGTAGACACCATCATCAGTCAGTTCAAAATAAAAGATGTTATTATATATTGTTATAGGATATAATAATAATAATAATAATGGAATTAATTCATTTTTTTCTAATATGCTAAAAATATTTAATATACAAAAGTATTAAATTCCTAGTGTATAAACCTAATGGAGTCCCATTGATTTACATAGCATCAAACTATCCTGACACTATGGGTAATACCTTTTTCTTATGTGTATGTATATATATATATATATATATATATATATATATATATATATATATATATATATATATATATATATATATATATATATATATATACACACCATAGCTAAATTAAATTACTACTGAAGCACTTCTGGTTAGATTCTATCTGCATTTAGTTGCTTTGTACTTGTTAAAAATGCAATGGCAATAACGTTGAATCTAATCTAATTTGATCAAATATGATCTATTCTGATCTGATCTGATCTGATCTAATCTAACCTAATCTAATCTAGCCCGATCTGATCTAATCTGATCAGATCTGAGTTAAATATGCAATGGCAATAAAGTTGAATCTGATATAATCTAATTCAATCTAATATGATCTAATCGGATCTAATCTAATCTAATCTGATCTAATCTAATCTAATCTAGTCTAATCTGATTTGATCTAATCTAATCTAATCTAATCTAATCTAGTCTAATCTAATCTAATCTAATCTAATCTAATATAGTCTGATCTAATCTAATCTGATCTAATCTAATCTAATCTAGTCTAATCTGATATAATCTAATCTAGTCTAATCTGATTTGATCTAATCTAATCTAATCTAATCTAGTCTAATCTAATCTAATCTAATATAGTCTGATCTAATCGAATCTAATCTGATCTAATCTAATCTAATCTGATCTAATCTAATCTAGTCTAATCTGATTTGATCTAATCTAATCTAGTCTAATCTAATCTAATCTAATATAGTCTGATCTAATCTAATCGAATCTGATCTAATCTAATATAGTCTAATCCAATCTAGTCTAATCTGATTTGATCTAATCTAATCTAATCTAGTCTAATCTGATCTAATATGATCTAATCAGATCTAATGTAATCTAATATAGTCTGATCTAATCTAATCTAATCTAATCTGATCTGATCTAATCTAATCTAATCTAGTCTAATCTGATCTAATCTGATCTAATCTAATCTAGTCTAATCTGATCTAATCTAATTCTAATCTGATCTAATCTAATTCTAATCTGATCTAATCTAATTCTAATCGGATCTAATCTAGTCTAATGTGATCTGATCCAATCTAATCTAGCCTAGTCTAGTCTAATCTAGTCTGATCTGATCTAATCTAATCTAATCTAGTCTAATCTAGTCTGATCTGATCTAATCTAATCTAATCTAGTCTAGTCTAGTCTAGTCTAGTCTAGTCTAATCTGATCTAATCTAATCTAATCTGATCTGATCTGATCTGATCCAATCTAGTCTAATATGATCGGATCTCATCTAATCTAATCTAATCTGATCTGATCTAATCTAATCTAATCTAATCTAATCTAATCTGATCTGATCTGATCTGATCTGATCTAATCGAGTCTAATATGATCTAATCTGATCTGATCTAATCTAATTGAATCAGTTTAGTCTAATCTAATCTAGTCTAATATGATCTGATCTGATCTAATCTAATTGAATCGAGTCTAGTCTAATCTAATCTAATCTAATATAGTCTGATCTAATATGATCTAATCTGATCTAATCTAATCTAATATAGTCTAATCTAATCTAGTCTAATCTGATGTGATCTAATCTAATCTAATCTAATCTAGTCTAATCTAATCTAATATAGTCTGATCCAATCTAGTCTAATCTGATTTGATCTAATCTAATCTAATCTAGTCTAATCTGATCTAATCTGATCTAATCAGATCTAATGTAATCTAATATAGTCTGATCTAATCTAATCTAATCTAATCTGATCTGATCTAATCTAATCTAATCTAGTCTAATCTGATCTAATCTGATCTAATCTAATCTAGTCTAATCTGATCTAATCTAATTCTAATCTGATCTAATCTAATTCTAATCTGATCTAATCTAATTCTAATCGGATCTAATCTAGTCTAATGTGATCTGATCCAATCTAATCTAGCCTAGTCTAGTCTAATCTAGTCTGATCTGATCTAATCTAATCTAATCTAGTCTAATCTAGTCTGATCTGATCTAATCTAATCTAATCTAGTCTAGTCTAGTCTAGTCTAATCTGATCTAATCTAATCTAATCTGATCTGATCTGATCTGATCCAATCTAGTCTAATATGATCGGATCTCATCTAATCTAATCTAATCTGATCTGATCTGATCTGATCTAATCTAATCTAATCTAATCTAATCTAATCTAATCTGATCTGATCTGATCTGATCTAATCGAGTCTAATATGATCTAATCTGATCTGATCTAATCTAATTGAATCAGTTTAGTCTAATCTAATCTAGTCTAATATGATCTGATCTGATCTAATCTAATTGAATCGAGTCTAGTCTAATCTAATCTAATCTAATATAGTCTGATCTAATATGATCTAATCTGATCTAATCTAATCTAATATAGTCTAATCTAATCTAGTCTAATCTGATGTGATCTAATCTAATCTAATCTAATCTAGTCTAATCTAATCTAATATAGTCTGATCTAATCTAATCTAATCTGATCTGATCTGATCTGATCTGATCTGATCTAATATAATCTAATCTAGTCTAATCTGATCTGATCTAATCTAATTGAATCGAGTCTAGTCTAATCTAATCTAATCTAATATAGTCTGATCTAATATGATCTAATCTGATCTGATCTAATTTGATCTAATCTAATCTAGTCTAATCTAGTCTAATCTGATCTGATCTAATCTAATCTAATCTAATCTAATATAGTCTGATCTAATCTAATCTAATATAGTCTGATCTAATCTAATCTGATCTAATCTAATCTAATATAGTCTAATCTAATCTAGTCTAATCTGATGTGATCTAATCTAATCTGATCTGATCTGATCTAATCTAATCTAGTCTAATCTGATCTGATCTAATCTGATCTAATCTAATCTAGTCTAATATGATCTAATCTGATCTGATCTAATCTAATTGAATCAGTTTAGTCTAATCTAATCTAATCTAGTCTAATATGATCTGATCTGATCTAATCTAACTGAATCGAGTCTAGTCTAATCTAATCTAATCTAATCTGATCTGATCTAATCTAATCTAATCTAGTCTAATCTGATCTAATCTGATCTGATCTGATCTAATCTAATCTAATCTAGTCTAATATGATCTGATCTAATCTGATCTAATCTAGTCTAATCTAGTCTAATCTAGTCTAATCTGATCTGATCTAATCTAATCTAGTCTAGTCTAGTCTAATCTAATCTAATCTAATCTAGTCTAATATGATCTGATCTAATCTAATTGAATCAAGTCTAGTCTAATCTAATCTAATCTAGTCTAATATGATCTGATCTGATCTAATCTAATCTGATCTAGTCTAGTCTAATTGAATCGAATCTAATCTGATCTGATTTGATCTAATCTAATCTAATCTAATCTAATCTGATCTGATCTAATCTAATCTAGTCTAATATGATCTGATCTGATCTAATCTAATCTAATTTGATCTAATCTAATCTAGACTAATATGATCTGATCTGATCTGTTCTAATCTAATCTAATCAAGTCTGATCTAATCTAACCTAATCTAATCTAATCTAATCTGATCTGATCTGATCTGATCTGATCTGATCTAATCTAATCTAATCTGATATAATCTAATCTGATCTGATCTGATCTAATCTAATCTAATCTAATCTAGTCTGATCTAATCAAATTTAATCTAGTCTAATCTGATATGATCTAATCTAATCAGATCTAATCTAATTTGGTCTGATCTAATCTAATCTAATCTAGTCTGATCTAATCTGATCTAATCTAATCTAATCTGATCTGATCTGATCTAATCTAATCTAATCTGATCTGATCTGATTTGATCTAATCTGATCTAATCTAATCTAGTCTAATCTAAATTGATCTAATCTAATCTAGTCTAATCTGATCTAATCTAATCACTGTGTCACATGTTATCAGCAGTAACAGATGGACACAGAGATAAATGTAAAAAGTAAAGGAAATAGAATGTAGTAATCACAAATGTTTTCATTTCAGTGACTTTGAATCTATGAATCTTCATATTTTCATGTTTCATTCCTGTCAGATCACCATATCACGTCACATCTTCTGCTCGTCGCCTGCCTCCCATCCCATAATACCTCCTTCCTGTCATGTCTTCTAACTGCTTCCTGTTTAACTCGACCCTCTTGACTCCATCACTCTCCTCTAACTCACCGTTGCTCTGAACAGCGGCGCCGGTCGTCAGGGAAACAGGATGTTGCATGGCAGCGCCCAGGCCTGGGTATCCTCGGTAACCGTAACTAAGGCCGGCTCCGTTGATGTAGAGCTGGGTGTCCTGGGAGAAGGCGGACGCTGCCAGGGAGTAGGCGGAGTGGGCGAGGGATGCCGGCTCCCTCAGGCCCCCGCCGCCACACGGTTTGTCCAGAGAGATCTGATCATCCTGCAGGAAACAGGAAGTGACAACATGGATGTTTGGCAGCAACAATAAAGTCCATCTTTTCTGTCTGTTCTGTCAGAGGTCAGACTCTTACATGATAGGCTTCAAGGCGCATCCTCTTAGCAGCGTTTCGAGATTCACTCTCACAGGCAGCAGCGAGGATGTTCTCAGCCATGGCTGAGGTGAGGTGAGGAGGAGTAGGACGAGTCTGGAGGAGCAAGAAGATCCATCAGAAACACACACACACACACACACACACACACACACACACACACACACACACACACACACACACACACACACATTACATTACAATATAACACACACATTATGTTATAACACACACACATTACATTGTAACACACACACATTGCATTATAACACACACACTTTACATTATAACACACACACACATTACATTATAACACACACATTACATGGTAACACACACACGACATTATAACACACACACACTAAATTATAACACACATACATTACATTATAACACACACACACACACACACGTTCCATTATAACACACACACACATATTACATTATAACACACACACACACATTACATTATAACACACACACATGTTCACATTATAACATATACATTACATTATAACACACACATACTATTATAACACAAACACACACATAACATTATAACACACACACATACTATTATAACACAAACACACACATTACATTATAACACATACTTTACATTATAACACACACATACTATTATGACACAAACACACACATAACATTATAACACACACACATACATTATGTTATAAAAACACACATTACATTATAACACACACACATACTATTGTAACACAAACACACACATAACATTATAACACACACACATACTATTATAACACAAACACACACATTACATTATAACACACACACATACATTATGTAATAAAAACACACATTACATTATAACACACACACATACTATTATAACACAAACACACACATAACATTATAACACACACACACATACATTATGTTATAAAAACGCACATTACATTATAACACATACATTACATTACAACACACACATACTATTATAACACAAACACACATACATTATGTAATAAAAACACAAATTACATTATAACACACACACATTACATTATAAGACACATACTATTATAACACACAGACACATTCCATTATGACACACACACACACACACACACACACACACACACACATACTATTATAACACACACACACAGACGCACATTACATTATAACACACACACTCACATTATAACACACACATTACATTATAAGACACATACTATTATAACACACACACACACACACACTCATTACATTACATTATAACACACACACACATTACATTATGACACACACACACACACATACTATTATAACACACACACACGCACATTACATTATAACACACACACATATTAAATTATAACACACATACTATTATAACACACACACACACACACATTACATTATAACACACATTACATTATAACACACACACACACACATTACATTATAACACACACACACACATTACATTATAACACACACACACACACACACATTACATTATAACACACACACACACACATTACATTACATTATAACACACATACTATTATAACACACACACACATTACATTATAACAAACATACTATTATAACACACACACACATTACATCATAACACACACACACACACACACACATTACATTATAACACACACATTCCATTATAATACACAGACACACATACATTATGTTGTAATACACACACATTACATTGTAACACACACAAACACACACACGTTACATTATAACACACACACACATACTATTATAACACACACACACACGCACATTACATTATAACACACACACATTCACATTATAACACACACATTACATTATAACACACATACTATTATAACACACACACTACATTACATTATAACACACACACACACACATACTATTATAACACACACACACACATTACATTATAACACATACATTACATTATAACACACACACACACACACATACTATTATAACACACACACACATTACATTATAACACACACATTACATTATAACACACACACATTACATTATAACACATACATTACATTATAACACACACACACACATACTATTATAACACACACACACATTACATTATAACATACATACTATTATAACACACACATACACATTACATTACATTATAACACACACACACACACACATTACATTACAACACACACACACACACACACACACACACATTACATTATAACACACACATTCCATTATAATACACAGACACACATACATTATGTTATAACACACACACATTACATTGTAACACACACAAACACACACACATTACATTATAACACACACACACATACTATTATAACACACACACACACATTACATTATAACACACACACACACACATACTATTATAACACACACACACACACACATATTACATTATAACACACACATTACATTATAACACACACACATTACATTATAACACATACATTACATTATAACACACACACACACATACTATTATAACACACACACACATTACATTATAACATACATACTATTATAACACACACATACACATTACATTATAACACACACACACACACACACATTACATTACAACACACACACACACACACACACACACACATTACATTATAATGCACACACACACACACACACACACACACACACACACACACACATTACATTATAACACACACATTCCATTATAATACATAGACACACATACATTATGTTATAACACACACACATTACATTGTAACACACACAAACACACACACATTACATTATAACACACACACACATACTATTATAACACACACACACGCACATTACATTATAACACACACACACATTACATTACAACACACACACACACACATTACATTATAACACACACATTCCATTATAATACACAGACACACATACATTATGTTATAACACACACACATTACATTGTAACACACACAAACACACACATTACATTATAACACACACACATACTATTATAACACACACACACGCACATTACATTATAACACACACACACATTACATTACAACACACACACACACACACATTACATTATAACACACACACACACACACACACACATTACATTATAACACACACATTCCATTATAATACACAGACACACACATTATGTTATAACACACACACATTACATTGTAACACACACAAACACACACACATTACATTATAACACACACACATACTATTATAACACTCACACACACGCACATTACATTATAACACACACACACACATACTATTATAACACACACACACACACACTACATTACATTATAACACATACATTACATTATAACACACACACACACACACATTACATTATAACACACATTACATTATAACACACACACACACATTACATTATAACACACACACATTACATTACATTATAACACACACACATTACATTATAACAAACATACTATTATAACACACACACACATTACATTATAACACACACACACACACATTACATTACAACACACACACACACACACATTACATTATAACACACACACACACACACACACACACATTACATTATAACACACACATTCCATTATAATACACAGACACACATACATTATGTTATAACACACACACATTACATTGTAACACACACAAACACACACACATTACATTATAACACACACACACATACTATTATAACACACACACACACGCACATTACATTATAACACACACACATTCACATTATAACACACACATTACATTATAACACACATACTATTATAACACACACACACTACATTACATTATAACACACACACACACACATACTATTATAACACACACACACATTACATTATAACACATATATTACATTATAACACACACACATTACATTATAACACATACATTACATTATAACACACACACACACATATTATTATAACACACAAACACATTACATTATAACATACATACTATTATAACACACACATACACATTACATTACATTATAACACACACACACATTACATTAAAACACACACACACACACACACACACACACACACAAACACATTACATTATAACGCACACACACACACACACACACACACACACACACACACACACACACACACACACACACACACACATTACATTATGTATTACACACATTCTATTATAATACACACACACATACATTATGTTATAACACACACACATTACATTGTAACACACACAAACACACACACATTACATTATAACACACACACACACATACTATTATAACACACACACACGCACATTACATTATAACACACACACACATACTATTATAACACACACACACTACATTACATTATAACACACACACACACATACTATTATAACACACACACATTACATTATAACACATACATTACATTATAACACACACACACACATACTATTATAACACACAGACACATTACATTATAACACACACACATTACATTATAACACACACACACACACACTATTATAACACACACACACATTACATTATAACACACATACTATTATAACACACACATACACATTACATTACATTATAACACACACACACACACACACACATTACATTACAACACACACACACACACACACACACATACTATTATAACACACACACACGCACATTACATTATAACACACACACATTCACATTATAACACACACATTACATTATAACACATACATTACATTATAACACACACACATATACTATTATAACACACACACACACATTACATTATAACACACACACACACACTATTATAACACACACACACATTACATTATAACACACATACTATTATAACACACACATACACATTACATTACATTATAACACACACACACACACACACACACACACACACACGCACATTACATTATAACACACACACATTCACATTATAACACACACATTACATTATAACACATACATTACATTATAACACACACACATATACTATTATAACACACACACACGCACATTACATTATAACACACACACATTCACATTATAACACACACATTACATTATAACACACATATTATTATAACACACACACACACACACATTACATTATAACACACGCACACACACATTACATTATAACACAGATTACATTATAACACACACACATTACATTATAACACACACACACACATTACATTATAACACACATACTATTATAACACACACACAGAGATTACATAATAACACACACACACATTACATTATAACACATACATTACATTATAACACACACACATTACATTATAACACACACACACACATACTATTATAACACACACACACATTACATTATAACACACACATACAATTATAACACACACACACATTCACATTATAACACACACACACACACACACACACACACACATTACATTATAACACATACATTACATTATAACACACACACATTACATTATAACACACACATACTATTATAACACACACATTACATTATAACACACACACACACACATTACATTATAACACATACATTACATTATAACACACACACATTACATTATAACACACACACACACATACTATTATAACACACACACAGATTACATTATAACACACACATACTATTATAACACACACACACATTCACATTATAACACACACATTACATTATAACACACATATTATTATAACACACACACAGATTACATTATAACACACATTACATTATAACACAGATTACATTATAACACACACATACATTACATTATAACACACACATTACATTATAACACATACATTACATTATAACACACATACTATTATAACACACACACACACTACATTACATTATAACACACACACACATACTATTATAACACACACACATTACATTATAACACACACATTACATTATAACACACACACACATACTATTATAACACACACACACACATTACATTATAACACATACATTACATTATAACACACACATACTATTATAACACACACACACACACACACTACATTACATTATAACACACACACACATACTATTATAACACACACACATTACATTATAACACAAACACATTACATTATAACACATACATTACATTATAACACACACACACACATACTATTATAACACACACACACACACACGCTACATTACATTATAACACACACACACATACTATTATAACACACACACATTACATTATAACACAAACACATTACATTATAACACATACATTACATTATAACACACACACATTACATTATAACACACACACACATTACATTATAACACACACACACATACTATTATAACACACACACACATTACATTATAACACATACATTACATTATAACACACACACACACACATACTATTATAACACACACACACATTACATTATAACACACACACATTACATTATAACACATACATTACATTATAACACACACACATTACATTATAACTAGGGCTGTCAGCGTTAACGCGTTAATCGCGACTAGTTTAATGCAATCCATAACGCGATAATTATTTTTAATCGCGATTAAAGTTCGCCAGCCTTTTGTCCCTTCTACACGTCCGTAGGCAGCTCCCTGGCTGTAGCGTTAAACTTCAGAGTGCTAGTTTCCAGTGAACTTAGTCGAAATGGATAAACAGAGGACTTCTGGACTTTTGAACGGTCTGTTTGACTTTAAAAAATTTAGAGATGGTACAGTTGACAAGACGAAAGTTAAATGCAGCATATGTGAAGCAGAGTTTCAGTACCACTGGAGCACGTCTAGTTTAACCTACCACCTACAAGCAAAACACCCAGGTGCCCCAACCACAGCACACCAGCCAAGCCAGCCTCAGATTCGCCAATCTACCATTTTGCAGTGTCGCCATAGACCCGTGGATGATTACCCGTCAAAGAAAATGGCACTTTTCTGATTTAAAAACTATTTGCACTTTTCTGAAAGAATATACAAAGTGTTGAAAAGTAAATTCTTTCTTTGTGTTCATTTTATTCCCAATTAAGTAAGAAAGGTAAGAAATGCTTAACATTGTGGGTCTCAAACAGTCTTGAAATGCAAAACAACACAATTTTATACATACAATCTCAAATGCGATTAATCGCGATTAACTATGGAATTTCTGAGATTAATCGCGATTAAAAAAATTAATCGTTTGACAGCCCTAATTATAACACACACACACATTACATTATAACACACATACTATTATAACACACACACACATTACATTATAACACACACACACATTACATTACATTATAACACACACACACATTACATTATAACACACATACTATTATAACACACACACACATTACATTATAACACATACTATTATAACACACACACACATTACATTATAACACACACACACACATTACATTACATTATAACACACAC
This sequence comes from Lepturacanthus savala, assembly GCA_030544235.1. Lineage (NCBI taxonomy): Eukaryota > Metazoa > Chordata > Actinopteri > Scombriformes > Trichiuridae > Lepturacanthus > Lepturacanthus savala. Next base: position 35,078,732 of record CM060480.1, on the reverse strand, counting down.
ACACATTACATTATAACACACACACACACACACACACACACACACATTACATTACATTATAACACACACATTACATTATAACACACACACACACACACATTACATTATAACACACATACTATTATAACACACACACACATTACATTATAACACACATACTATTATAACACACACACACATTACATTATAACACACACACACATTACATTACATTATAACAAACACACACATTACATTATAACACACATTACATTATAACACACACACATTACATTACATTATAACACACACACACATTACATTACATTATAACACACACACACATTACATTATAACACACACACACACATTACATTATAACACACATACTATTATAACACACACACACATTACATTACATTATAACACACACACACACATTACATTATAACACACATACTATTATAACACACACATTACATTATAACACACATACTATTATAACACACACACACACATTACATTATAACACACACACACACACATTACATTATAACACATACTATTATAACACACACACATTACATTATAACACACACACACATTACATTATAACACACACACACACACACATTACATTACATTATAACACACACACATACTATTATAACACACACACACACATTACATTATAACACATACATTACATGATAACACACATACTATTATAACACACACACACACACACACACACACACACACAAACACACATTACATTATAACACACACACATTACATTATAACACACACACATACTATTATAACACACACAGATTACATTAAAACACACACACATTACATTATAACACACACACACATTACATTATAACACACATACTATTATAACACACACATACACATTACATTACATTATAACACACACACACACACACATTACATTACAACACACACACACACACACACACACACACACACACATACTATTATAACACACACACACACGCACATTACATTATAACACACACACATTCACATTATAACACACACATTACATTATAACACATACATTACATTATAACACACACACATATACTATTATAACACACACACACACATTACATTATAACACACACACACACACTATTATAACACACACACACATTACATTGTAACACACATACTATTATAACACACACATACACATTACATTACATTATAACACACACACACACACACACACACACACACACACGCACATTACATTATAACACACACATTACATTATAACACATACATTACATTATAACACACACACATACTATTATAACACACACACACGCACATTACATTATAACACACACACATTCACATTATAACACACACATTACATTATAACACACATATTATTATAACACACACACACACACACACATTACATTATAACACACACACACACACATTACATTATAACACAGATTACATTATAACACACACACATTACATTATAACACACACACACACATTACATTATAACACACATACTATTATAACACACACACAGAGATTACATAATAACACACACACACATTACATTATAACACATACATTACATTATAACACACACACATTACATTATAACACACACACACACATACTATACTAACACAATCTACCATTTTGCAGTGTCGCCATAGACCCGTGGATGATTACCCGTCAAAGAAAATGGCACTTTTCTGATTTAAAAACTATTTGCACTTTTCTGAAAGAATATACAAAGTGTTGAAAAGTAAATTCTTTCTTTGTGTTCATTTTATTCCCAATTAAGTAAGAAAGGTAAGAAATGCTTAACATTGTGGGTCTCAAACAGTCTTGAAATGCAAAATAACACAATTTTATACATACAATCTCAAATGCGATTAATCGCGATTAACTATGGAATTTCTGAGATTAATAGCGATTAAAAAAATTAATCGTTTGACAGCCCTAATTATAACACACACACACATTACATTATAACACACATACTATTATAACACACACACACATTACATTATAACACACATACTATTATAACACACACACACATTACATTATAACACACACACACATTACATTACATTATAACACACACACACATTACATTATAACACACATTACATTATAACACATACATTACATTATAACACACATACTATTATAACACACACACACACTACATTACATTATAACACACACACACACACACATTACATTATAACACACACACATTACATTATAACACACACACACATACTATTATAACACACACACATTACATTATAACACACACACATTACATTATAACACACATTACATTATAACACATACATTACATTATAACACACACACACACACACATTACATTATAACACACATACTATTATAACACACACACACATTACATTATAACACACATACTATTATAACACACACACACATTACATTATAACACACACACACATTACATTACATTATAACACACACACACATTACATTATAACACACATTACATTATAACACACACACATTACATTACATTATAACACACACACACATTACATTACATTATAACACACACACACATTACATTATAACACACACACACACATTACATTATAACACACATACTATTATAACACACACACACATTACATTACATTATAACACACACACACATTACATTATAACACACATACTATTATAACACACACATTACATTATAACACACATACTATTATAACACACACACACACATTACATTATAACACACACACACACACATTACATTATAACACATACTATTATAACACACACACATTACATTATAACACACACACACATTACATTATAACACACACACACACACACATTACATTACATTATAACACACACACATACTATTATAACACACACACACACATTACATTATAACACATACATTACATGATAACACACATACTATTATAACACACACACACACACACACACAAACACACATTACATTATAACACACACACATTACATTATAACACACACACATACTATTATAACACACACAGATTACATTAAAACACACACACATTACATTATAACACACACACATTACAGTATAACACCCACACACACATTGTGTATTATGCTGTAGCACTGTGTGTTATCCTGTAGTACTGTGTATTATTCTGTAGTACTGTGTGTTATCCTGTAGTACTGTGTATTATTCTGTAGTACTGTGTGTTATCCTGTAGTACTGTGTATTATTCTGTAGCACTGTGTGTTATCCTGTAGTACTGTGTATTATTCTGTAGCACTGTGTGTTATACTGTAGTACTGTGTACTATCCTGTAGTACTGTGTGTTATCCTGTAGTACTGTGTATTATTCTGTAGCACTGTGTGTTATACTGTAGTACTGTGTACTATCCTGTAGTACTGTGTGTTATCCTGTAGTACTGTGTATTATTCTGTAGCACTGTGTGTTATACTGTAGTACTGTGTACTATCCTGTAGTACTGTGTGTTATCCTGTAGTACTGTGTATTATTCTGTAGTATTGTGTGTTATACTGTAGTACTGTGTACTATCCTGTAGTACTGTGTGTTATCCTGTAGTACTGTGTATTATTCTGTAGTACTGTGTGTTATACTGTAGTACTGTGTACTATCCTGTAGTACTGTGTGTTATCCTGTAGTACTGTGTGTTATCCTGTAGTACTGAGTACTATCTTGTAGTACTGTGTAATACTCATCTTTACCACTAGGAGGCAGCAGTGCAACATCCTTATATTCTCCAGGGTCTCACAATGTTTTCACTCAATGTTACAGCAAAGTCAGATGTGACAGGTAGAAATACCTTTATTTTCCCAGCATGCACTTGTGCTGCCTGTATCACTGTCAGTTATTACACTTCATTAATTCACCATGACTATAATACACTATTATTACTGCTGTGTATACATGCTGCTAATAAGAACAGACATTTATTAAAGAAAAACACTTTCAGTTTTATATCATTTCATTGTTGTTTAATTACTAGTAGAGACTGCAGTGTGTTAATGATCTATGTCTCTGCACACACACACACACACACACACACACACACACACACACACACACACACACACACACACACACACACACACACACACACACACACACACACACACACACACACACACCCTGCTGCTTCCTGCTGATATGAATATGATGTAAACTATACTAACAGTATGCAGTATTAATAGTATGCAATACTAACTGTATGTAGTATTAACAGTACACAGTAGTAACAGTATGCAGTATTAATAGTGGTAGTAACACACCTGCCTGTTATTAAGCTGTATTCTAACATGTGTTTTGACCTGATGTGGCAGTGAAATAACACATTGCTGCACTTATAGAAAATGCTGCTGCTCCATCTTCATTAGTTCTGATATGAAGAGATTGTGCTAACTGTAAAGTGAAATAAATGGTCAGGAACATGTTGTTTCTATAGTTACAACCCATTGACAGGTACAACTGATCATCTTTTCACTAAAGATGATAATTGTTTGTTGCTGCAGTAGAAGCTGCAGCCTATTCTGTTCAAATTCAGGGTTAAGACGATTTATTTTCAGTTTATACCCTCTGGATTCTAGAAATCACACACAGAATCATCCAAATGTGTGTTTGTAGAGACAATCACAGTGATCTTTAGAGAATTAAAGGATCCAACATCACACACAGAAATACACTCACCGGCCACTTTATTAGTTACACCTGTCCAACTGCTCGTTAACACTTAATTTCTAATCAGCCAATCACATGGCAGCAACTCAGTGCATTTAGGCATGTAGACATGGTCAAGACAATCTCCTGCAGTTCAAACCGAGCATCAGTTTGGGGAAGAAAGGTGATTTGAGTGACTTTGAACGTGGCATGGTTGTTGGTGCCAGAAGGGCTGGTCTGAGTATTTCAGAAACTGCTGATCTACTGGGATTTTCACGCACAACCATCTCTAGGGTTTACAGAGAATGGTCCAAAAAAGAAAAAAATATCCAGTGAGCGGCAGTTCTGTGGGCGGAAATGACTTGTTGATGCCAGAGGTCAGAGGAGAATGGCCAGACTGGTTGGAGCTGATAGAAAGGCAACAGTGACTCAAATAACCACCCGTTACAACCAAGGTAGGCAGAAGAGCATCTCTGAACGTACAGTACGTCCAACTTTGAGGCAGATGGGCTACAGCAGCAGAAGACCACGCCGGGTGCCACTCCTTTCAGCTAAGAACAGGAAACTGAGGCTACAATTTGCACAAGCTCATCGAAATTGGACAATAGAAGATTGGAAAAACGTTGCCTGGTCTGATGAGTCTCGATTTCTGCTGCGACATTCGGATGGTAGGGTCAGAATTTGGCGTCAACAACATGAAAGCATGGATCCATCCTGCCTTGTATCAACGGTTCAGGCTGGTGGTGGTGGTGTAATTGTGTGGGGAATATTTTCTTGGCACTCTTTGGGCCCCTTGGTACCAATTGAGCATCGTTGCAACGCCAGCCTACCTGAGTATTGTTGCTGACCATGTCCATCCCTTTATGACCACAATGTACCCAACTTCTGATGCTACTTTCAGCAGGATAATGCTCCATGTCATAAAGCTGGAATCATCTCAGACTGGTTTCTTGAACATGACAATGAGTTCACTGTACTCAAATGGCCTCCACAGTCACCAGATCTCAATCCAATAGAGCATCTTTGGGATGTGGTGGAACGGGAGATTCGCATCATGGATGTGCAGCCGACAAATCTGCACCAACTGTGTGATGCCATCATGTCAATATGGACCAAACTCTGAGGAATGCTTCCAGCACCTTGTTGAATCTATGCCACGAAGAATTGAGGCAGTTCTGAAGGCAAAAGGGGGTCCAACCCGTTACTAGCATGGTGGACCTAATAAAGTGGCCGGTGAGTGTATATTGTGACATGCTTCATTGTAACATTTGAATGTCACATTTTCTTAACATTTAGCAGTGTTTTAGATAAAAACCTGCCTGTGATGAGTTCATTCTATCTAGTTCTGGAGCAGCGCTTTACTATGTATAAATTATATTATAACCTGTATATAAACTATTACCTGTCAACTGAAAAATTACTGTCCATGATTAATTTCCTGAGATTTAACTTTGACAAAATGTAATTGCAGATTAAAACATGTTCCCTGATAGTTAAAAGTGAATCCCAGGTGAATCAGAGCAGGGATCAGGCTCCTCCCACCATAAATCACCTGAGTCTAAACATGATTCCCTGTCTCTCAGCTGATTTTTACCTCCATGCCGTTCTTCTTCATGCGTCGGCAGGATTTGAGGTAGGTGCGGATGCGTTTGCGAGCGCGCTCCTGGAACTCTGGGAACTGTCTGCTGCAGGACTCAATGATGGCCTGGATCTTCTCCTTGGGCTGCTTGGAGATCGGAACCATCCGGTCCAAGTTCTCATCCACGAACAGGCGTACAAACATCTGCAGGAGACACAGGACAGGGGGTTTAATCCAGGATTCAGGTTATGTTAAACTCAGAGTTAACCCTGAGATGAGGGAAAGTTAAATCTGTAAATTTGAAAGTTATCTGTTCCAGAAAGAGATGAAACTCTGACTCAGTCTCCATGGTAACAAACTCAGTCACCATGGTAACAGACTCAGTCTCCATGGTAACAGACTCAGTCACCATGGTAACAGACTCAGTCTCCATGGTAACATGCTTATTTACCGTGGTAACAGACTCAGTCACCATGGTAACAGTCTCCATGAACATCAGCTGCCACTAACAGGTTAAACCTGTAGAAAACCTCCTCCTCATGAAGAAGCTCTTCAACATGGATCGTCATTAATTCTCAATCTGATCCACATCAAAGTCAAATTATTAGAAACACTTTACGTCAGCAGAGAATCTTAAGAGACTGGATATCCTGTCAGTATTTACTGATGAATATCTGTTTAAACGCTGCTGCTTTTCATCAGCTGGTTATTTATATATATATGCGTATATATAATGCAGCTTTATTCATAAAATGGTTTCTGTCTTCTTTCTGTTGGCTGAAACAAACTCTAGTGTTATTTTTTTTATTAATACATTATTAAGTGTTTGTGTTCACATTATCATAATTTAAATGACTTTTAAATGACACACAATTAATATTTATTCATACTGAATATTTACTTATTTAAGTGTCAATTAAATCAAAGTGAGGTTCAGTCATAGTGTAGTTAAATATGTCTGACCTTCATGGATGATATCGTCCATTCTAACTGACAGCTGTTAGACTTCAATCATTAATACCTCTACTTCTATCCAGGTAAAACAACTACAGCTGTTTATTCTGCAGTCCATTGATCTCCATTGATCATGACTTTTTAAACCTACTCAGAGTTGATGAACTAATACAGATCAGCTGTTCTGGAACCAGAAACCAGAGTTTGTTGAACCTCCTTCCTGATGTTCCACTGTGTGAAAATCAGTTTTCAATGATTGATCCTTCAGGATGTGTTGCAACTCACGTTGAAGGCTTTTAGTCTCTCAGGATCCACTCCCTCCGTATCGTTGATCTTGTCGTTGTCGTCATGGTCGTCGTGGTCATCGTCATCATCATCGGGGGCAACCTGGCTGCCATGACGACCCATCGTCAGGTCCTCAGCACTCAGGTCCATCTTCATGCTGTCGTAGCTCCCACCTGAGCTGTACTGAGGAGACTACACACACACACACACACACATAAACACACACACAAACACACACACATATAAACACACACACACACATAAACACACACACACACATAAACACACACACACACATAAACACACACACACACATATACATACACACACACATACACACACACACACACACAAACATACACACATATACACACACACACACACAAACACACACACAAACAAACACACACATACATACACACACAAACATACACACATATACACATACACACAAACACACACACACAAACAAACACACACACACACACACAAACAAACACACACACACACAAACACACACACAAACATACACACACATTGTAAAAGTGTGTATGTGAGACAAAGTGTGAAAGGACTTCATGTGTGTGTGTTCATGTGTGTGTGTGTGTGTGTGTGTGACTGGGAGTGTGTGTGTTCATGTGTTCTTGTGTGTGTGTGTGTATGTGTGTCCTCACCTTGCTTCCATAGTCTCGGTCCAGTCTCAGCTCAGAGGTGTGTGTGTGTGACTGGGAGTGTGTGTTGAGTGTGTGTGTGTGTGTGTTGGGTGTGTGTGGCAGCGTGAGCGGCAGGGCGGGGTGCAGTGCCAGCGGGGGTTTGGCGGCCAGCGGGTACTTCCTGCGGAGCTCCTCGGGGGCGTTGGGGTGCAGCGCTCCGAGCAGAGCGGCCGCCGCCGTTGACACCGTGACGGGCAGGTGGGCGGAGCCTAGAGCCAGCCGCTGAGGGGGCGGGTCGCTCAGGTTCATCGGCTGCCGCTGAGGGGGCGGGTCGCTCAGGTTCATCGGCTGCTGGTCCTCAGACGGCGGCGAGGAGGACGTGGGCGTGCTGAAGTCCAGGGGGGTGGGGCCTCCGTTGCCGTTGACCTCGGCTTCTCGGACCACGGCGCTGTCCGTTACAGTGGAGGAGGGAGGGGTGAGGGCGGGGAGGCCGCTGCCGCTCTCCGACGACGAGTCATCTGAGGAGACATTCACCCTTACAATTAATAAAGCACCCGCATGTCAAACAGGTCGCCCGAGGGCCAGAACCGGCCGCCAAAATGGTCCGATCTGGTCCACGGACCAGTGTGACAAACATGGAGCAGGTCCTGTTCCTGTGGAGTCTGGAAGAATCCTCAACGCATAAAACATTTACACTTTTCATATGGATGGTATAGATTGCTGATATATTTTTTATGGTAAATAACTGCATCCTTGTATTTTAACATCCTATTTTTTATTACTATCACACTTATGTTTTAAATGTTAATGCATATTTCGCTTTAAAATCAACGTGTTTCTGCTGCTTTAGTTTTAATTCGGTATTTAAATGAATGTAATAGTTTGATCAGGTTCCAGAGGTCACACATCTGGATCTGGGTTCATTACCTGGTTAAGAAAAGGTAAATTGAGTTTCCTGATCTAAGGAAATGAAGTGAATCTCTAATCTTGATGTTGTGAGAAACCTTTCTCTGAGTTTATATCATGATTTATTATAGAACTGGAAACCAGAGTTTTATTTCAGTGGAAGTTGAAAACCTTCCTGACTTCCTGGGTTCCTTCTACGTTCTGTGACCCATAGACAATGTGCAGTAGAGTCACCTCCCATGATGCTCTGGGGCATCCCATCATGCACCTGGGTGATAAATCTTTGAGTTCTTTAATTCACATAAAAAAATTAAAACATGGACCAATATACCATTATTGTTGTTATTTGTATAATATTATGATATTTTTGTTTTCATGTATTATATTTTGTTATGTACCTGTGGAAAATTGTTTTTAAATGTGCTTTTTACACACAATTACTTGACTGATATATAAATAGAGGCAGAAAAGTACATGAATAGAATAAATAGTAATGAAAAGAAATAAAGATTAATGAATGAACAAATTATACCCATGAAAAACATAAACCAGAAAGAAAAAGAAGGCGGCACAGAGCTGCAAATAATTAAAACATCAATCCAGGACATTTTACTTTTAGAAGAAAATATTGGAGTTTTTTTTTTTATCCAAATGTTTAGAAAGACAGAAATAAAAAGAAGTAAAGTGAGGAGCTGTGGTTGGTCAGAGAGTGTGTGTGTGTTAGAGTAAAATCATTATGATGATATTAATAACATTAACAACACAACTGATACCCTGCATGATGACAGAAGACCCCTCCCCCTACACCACCTCCTGCTCCTCCTCCTTCTCCCCCTCCTCCTGATCCTGATCCTCCTGCTCCTCGACCTTCTCCCCTCCTCCTGATCCTGATCCTCCTGCTCCTCCTCCTTCTCCCCCTCCTCCTGATCCTGATCCTCCTGCTCCTCGACCTTCTCCCCTCCTCCTGCTCCTGATCCTCCTGCTCCTTCTCCTCCTGCTCCTTCTCCTCCTACTCCTGCTCCTCTTGTTCCTCTTCCTGTTCCTCCTCCTCCTGCTCCTGATCCTCCTGCTCCTCGACCTTCTCCCCTCCTCCTGCTCCTGATCCTCCTACTCCTGCTCCTCTTGTTCCTCTTCCTGTTCCTCCTCCTCTTGCTCCTCCTCCTCCTGATCCCCCTCCTCCTGCTCCTGCTCCTCCTGTATCTGTCCATTACTGGCTCTGAAATAATGTTAAACCTCTGAATTATTCCTTTTCCGTTTACCTGTGAATATAAACAGTAGAAATGAGACTGAAATATACTTTTCTGATATTACTCATTACAATCACCACCAAAAAAAATGATTTTCAATATTGAATCTCAGTTCATCTAAAAAAATAAATTTACATAAATTTCTACAAACTGAGCGAATGAAGTATTGAAATAAATATATTATTGAATTATGAAGTAACCCTATGACCCTATGACTGTAATACCTATGACATCATTTAAACCAGCAGCAATTCATAGAAAAAATCACTTAAAACTTAAATAAATAAACACTTAAATAAAGTTCTGTCTTCAGATTTTAATTTTTGTGAATAAAATGTCTTTATTGATAGTAGTGGGTAGAGACAGGGAAGGGACATGCACATCCAGAACTGGAGAATTTGACTCCAATGTCACGCAGGAAATTTTTTTTTTTAAAACGATCATGGCTGCAGATTGTAAAACACAATTAAACTATATATATATATATATATATATATATATATATATATATATATATATATACATATACAGTGGGGAAAACAAGTATTTGAACACCCTGCTATTTTGCTATTTCTCCCACTTAGAAATCATGGAGGGGTCTGAAATTTTCATCGTAGGTGCATGTCCACTGTGAGAGAGATAAACTAAAAAGAAAAATGCAGAAATCACAATGCATGATTTTTTAACAATTTATTTGTGTGATATAGCGGCAAATAAGTATTTGAACACCTGAGAAAATGAATGTTAATATTTGGTACAGTAGCCTTTGTTTGCCATTACAGAGGTCAAACGTTTCCTGTATTTTTTCACCAGGTTTGCACATACTGCAGGAGGGATCCTGGCCCACTCCTCCACACAGATCTTCTCTAGATCAGTCAGGTTTCTGGGCTGTCGCTGAGAAACACAGAGTTTGAGCTCCCTCCAAAGATTTTCGATTGGGTTCAGGTCTGGAGACTGGCTGGGCCATGCTAGAACCTTGATATGCTTCTTACGGAGCCAGTCCTTGGTTTTCCTGGCTGTGTGCTTTGGGTCGTTGTCGTGTTGGAAGACCCAGCCACGACCCATCTTCAATGCTCTGACTGAGGGAAGGAGGTTGTTCCCCAAAATCTCACAATACACGGCCCCAGTCATCCTCTCTTTAATGCAGTGCACTCGTCCTGTCCCATGTGCAGAAAAACACCCCCAAAGCATGATGCTACCACCCCCATGCTTCACAGTAGGGATGGTGTTCTTCGGATTGTACTCTTCATTCTTCTTCCTCCAAACATGCTTAGTGGAATTATGACCAAAAAGTTCTATTTTGGTCTCATCTGACCACAAAACTTTCTCCCATGACTCCTCTGTATCATCCAAATGGTCATATGCAAACTTAAGACGGGCCTTGACATGTGCCGATTTAAGCAGGGGAACCTTTCGTGCCATGCATGATTTCAAATCATGACGTCTTAGTGTATTACCTACAGTAACCTTGGAAACGTTGGTCCCAGTTCTTTTCAGGTCATTGACCAACTCCTTTCGTGTAGTTCCGGGCTGATTCCTCACCTTTCTTAGAATCATTGAGACCCCACGAGGTGATATCTTGCATGGGGCTCCACTCTGATTGAGATTGACTGTCATGTTTAGCTTCTTCCATTTTCTAATGATTGCTCCAACAGTGGACCTTTTTTCACCAAGCTGCTTGGCAATTGCTCCGTAGCCCTTTCCAGCCTTGTGGAGGTGTACAATTTTCTCTCTTGTGTCGTTGGACAGCTCTTTGGTCTTCGCCATGTTACAAGTTAAAGTCTTGCTGATTGTATGGGGTGGACAGGTGTCTTTATGCAGCTAACGACTTCAAACAGGTGCATCTGATTAAGGATGATACATGGAGTGCAGGTGGACTTCTAATGGGCGTACTAACAGGTCCTTCAGGGTCAGAATTCTAGATGACACACAGGTGTTCAAATATATTTGCCGCTATATCACACAAATAAATTGTTAAAAAATCATGCATTGTGATTTCTGGATTTTTCTTTTTAGTTTATCTCTCTCACAGTGGACATGCACCTACGATGAAAATTTCAGACCCCTCCATGATTTCTAAGTGGGAGAAATAGCAAAATAGCAGGGTGTTCAAATACTTGTTTTCCTCACTGTATATTTCTGCAGGACTGAAAAGGTCAAAGGGCGACATCATTTCCTGCTGCAGGATATATATATATATATATATATATATATATATATATATATATATATATATATATATATATATATCCTTTGACCTTTTCAGTCCTGCAGAAATCCTTTCTTTGGTTGATATGAGGCTGAAGCTCCTGTGTAGATTCACTGTTTAGATGGACTCTGCCGCCTTTAAAGCTTCAGGATTTATCAGCAGAGCGGCATCAACATCTCTTTTCTCTGATAAATAAGTGATGGAGGAATAAACGACGGCTGCAAATCACCAGCGTTTACCACTGCTCTCACACCTAACCCTAACCCTTAACCCTAACCCTATAATCCTAACCCCTAACTCTAACCCTATAATTCTAACCCCTAACCCTATAATCCTAACCCCTAACCCTAACCCTATAATCCTAACCCCTAACCCTATAATTCTAACCCCTAACCCTATAATCCTAACCCCTAACCCTATAACCCTATAACCCTAACCCCTATAATCCTAACCCCTAACCCTATAATCCTAACCCTAACCCCTATAATTTTAACCCCTAACCCTATAATCCTAACCCCATCCCTAACCCTATAATCCTAACCCCTAACCCTATAACCCTAACCCCTAACCCCTAACCCTATCCCTATAACCCTAACCCCATAACCCTAACCCCTAACCCCATAACCCTAACCCCTATAATCCTAACCCCTAACCCTATAATCCTAACCCCTAACCCTAACCCTATAATCCTAACCCCTAACCCTATAACCCTATAACCCTAACCCCTAACTCTAACCCCTAACCCTATAACATCTGTGTAGATTCTCACTCATCCAGGTCATTGCAGTCAAGGAGTTTAAAAAGTAAGCAACTGGACTTTTTCTTTGAGCTTGAAGACGTTTCACCTTTCATCCAAAAGGCTTCTTCAGTTCTAGCCTGATGATGGAAACCAGGAGCTATATCTCTGGATCACAGAGGGTGGAGTTATAGACCACACCTCCCATCCCATAACAAAGGGTCACATAAGTCACCCTTCAAGGTGTTAATTGGGATGAGAGTCGTTGTGGTTACGACTCTCATTCCAACTCAAGGTGTGACTTGGAATGAGAGTCGTGGTCACATGATCCAGAGAAAGAGTCCTGCTCTGATGGTGAAGAGCAGTTAAACTTCCTGGGATGAGATCTCAAGGCAGGATGGTCTGTAGCAGATAGGTTATGACACAGCCCCCCTCCTCTGTTCAAAGTTTGTCCAAATTAGTCCAAATGGGTGAGGAACCTGTCTGACAGGGAACTCACCAAACCAGAAAGAGATGTGCTAGCAAAAGGACTCAACTTCACCATTTCACCTCACCAGCTACCCACGGTGGAACTCATCACAACCACAGAGTCAGCCATTAGGAACAGGATACCTCATGCTGAAGCAGAACAAATCAGAATGAAGGTCTCACAAATGCAAAGGTTCCCACTTCAAATCTCAATTAACCTGAGAGGAAAGCCATTGCATCTCTGAGCAAGAACAAAAACATCACCATACTACCAGCAGATAAAGTGAGATGCACAGTGGTGCTAAACACAACTGAGTATAACTCCAAAATGAACAATCTACTCAGCGACACTAACACCTATGAGAGACTGAAAAGAGACCCAACCGAGTGCTACAAGAAGAAGATTGTCCGCTGCCTACAAGACCTGAGACATACAGAATCCATTGACGAACATATGTACTACCGACTCTACCCAGGAGACACCATCCCATGCATATATGGGCTTCCGTAGATTCACAAGGAAGGAGCCCCCCTCACACCAATTGTAAGTAGCATCAATTCTGTCACTTATAATATTGCAAAATTCCTATCAATGATTCTATCTACTTTTACCCAACATCACACCCAGAACTCCAAGGATTTCACTGACAAAATCAGCCAACTGAAACTGGACCCAGATGAAAATATGGTATCATACGATGTCACATCCTTGTTCACCTGCATCCCCACAACAGAAGCAGTAGAGGCCGTCAGACACAGACTACAACAGGACACATGTCTGCACAGAAGAACCAACCTCACCCCAGACAAGATTTGCTCCCTCTTAGAACTTTGCCTCACCACCACCTACTTCAAGTACAATGAGGAATTCTACAGGCAGAAACATGGCTGTGCCATGGGCTCTCCAGTCTCCCCCCTTGTGGTGAACCTCTACATGGAGGAAGTAGAGAACCAAGCACTAACCTCATTTATAGGAACAACACCAAGCCACTGGTTTAGATATGTGGATGATACATTCACGAAAATCAAAAGCCAGGAGGTAGAGGCCTTCACAAAGCACATCAACTCAGTCAACAACTACATCAAATTCACCAGAGAGGACTCCAAAGACCGGAAACTACGCTTTCTGGATTGTGAGGTCCTTGCCGAAGAAGATAGCGGTCTCAGCAAACCCACACACACCGACCAATATCTACTATTGCACTCTCATCACCCACTGGAACACAAACTGGTGGTTTGAGAGAGGAGGCCATTTATGTCCATTTGGACAACCAACTTTGAACAGAGGAGGGGGACTGCGTCATAACCTATCTGCTACATACCATCCTGCCTTGAGATCTCATCCCAGGAAGTTTAACTGCTCTTCACCATCAGAGCAGAACTCTTTCTCTGGATCATGTAACCACAACAACTCTCATCCCAATTCACACCTTGAAGGGTGACCTATGTGACCCTTTGTTATGGGATGAGGGGTGTGGTCTATAGCTCCACCCTCTGTGAACCTAGAGATATAGCTCCTGGTTTCCATCATCAGGCTAGAACTGAAGAAGCCTTTCGGATGAAAGGTGAAACGTCTTCAACCTCAAAGAAAAGGTCTAGTTGCTTACTTTTTAAACTCATTGACTAACCCTATAACCCTAACCCTTTAAACCTAACTCTATAACCCTAACCCTATACCCCTAACCCCTAACCCTAATCATGACCCTAACCCCTAACCCTAACCCTCTACAGAAGCACAGCCACATGTCGCTGATGTCACTGACACTTTATCACAATTTATTAGTTTCTTCAAAGTAAAAATAAAGGAAGGAAGGAATGGATGGAGGGTCTCTAAACATGGAGGGAGGAGAGAGGAGCAGGAAGAGATGGAATATGAATATGAGAGAGAGAGAGACAGAGACAGAGGGAGAGAGAGAGAAGCAGCATGAACTCCTGAAGATAATCTCTTGAAGATAATCTCTCTTTTTTGTTTTAAAGTGAGATGAACTTTAAATTTTGTATGGAATTTTGAAGACAAAACACTTTTGGAGCAATTACCTCCCTGGAAGAAGAGGAACAGAAAGGAAAACACCAAAAAAGACTTTGAGAAATCCATCTGACCTGAGGATTCCAGCAGAAAAGTCCTAACAAACTGACAAACTGACAAACTGTCAGTTTGTCAGTTTGTCAGTCTTGAGGATGACAAACAGGCTGAGGCAGGACAAAGAGAAGGACAAGACAGAGCTGAGCACCCTGAAGACTGAGATCAGAGAGCTGCAGCAGCACAAGGGAAGCTACATGGTAACACTAAAGGAGCTGAAAGAGGAGGTGAATGAGCTGAGAGAGGATAGAGAGAGCACCAGAAGAGAGCTGGCCTCTCTGTCACAGAAGCTCCAGGAGAGAGACAGAGTCAGCCCAAGCCTGACAAGACAAACTCTTGATTCACATCTAGACCACAACCAGGATCCTGGGAGCACCACACAGATCCACCAGAACCGAGAGGCTCCACCAATCCAGAGCCACCAGAACCAAGAGGCTCCACCCAGCAGCTCCCCTCCAGTCACCAAACCAACACCACAGCCACACCTTTCCTCAGCCCACTGATTGACTCCACCCCTCGTCCATCCAGACTGGCACAGCGACCAGACATCTCCATCCTCATTGACTCCAATGGAAAGTTCTTAAATAAAAAGAAACTGTTCCCCAACCACAAAGTGGCCAAACTCTGGTGTCCAAACAGCCAACATGCCATGGAGCTGCTATCAGAGGAGCGTCTGAGTTCTCCAAAGCACATCATCATCCACACCGGCCTCTATGACCATGTCCATCTATTTAAAAATACTGTCCACATCTTTGCCCAGACACTGAAGAACGTCACTCTCAACCGAGACTAATCCACTCCCCGCAGAAGGAGCAGGTTGGTCCACAGCCCCCCAAGACCGACACCCAGACCACCACCACGGAGACCTGACCTTCCTCATCTCCCTCCACCAAGACTTCACCAAGACAGCTATGAACCCCCTCACACTCGACAAGAGCCCCTCCTGCCCCCAGGAGCCCCACCCCAGCGCCATAACCAGGAGCCACACCCCGTCCCACTGAGCTATGCTCAGGTGGTGAGGAGAGCAACAGACCCCCCCCCTTACCACTCAAACCTCTAACCCCACCCCTACACCACCACACAGCCAGCTGAGAGACATCCAACACATGCTCAGCCTGCTCTGCTCCCATCTGATAGGTCAAGTTAAATTTTAACACTGAATGCAACATTTTTAATTTTAAACTGAATGAAATGTAAATCATTCATTATCTCATGTTGGAACATCCAGGGTCTGAGGTCCTCTGCTTTTGGCCTTAAGAGCAGGACCCCAGATTTTACCACAGAGTTAGGAGATGCAGATATATTTATTTTGCAGGAAACTTGGTGCAAACTTGGTGAGGAGACACCAGGGACTGGTTGTCCCACAGGCTACAGAGAGTTGGTGTTCCCATCCACCAAACTGAAAAGAATAAGACAGGGCAGAGATTCAGGTGGAATGCTGATTTGGTACAAAGCAAACCTTAAACACTCAATCGAATTGATAAAAAAGGAGAATCTTCAATTTGGCTGAAAATAAAAAGAGAAATTGTTGCCACAGATAAAGATATATTCATGTGTGCAGTGTATATCCTCCCATCAGAATCCCCTTATCACAATGAAAATGTCTTCTCCATTCTAGAAGATGAGATCAGTCACTACCAGGCCCAGGGAAGCATACTGATCTGTGGAGACCTTAATGCCAGAACAGGTTTAGAACCAGATTCTATTAATCTACATGGAGACAGACAGATACTTGGCCAAACCAGCATTCCTCTCCCTTCATATCCTTCACATCCCCAAAGAAACAACTTTGACAAAACTGTCAACAAAAGCGGACACCAACTCCTGCAGCTCCGTCGAACACTGGGTCTGTACATAGTCAACGGTCGACTTTGAGGGGATTCCTTTGGTCTGTACACACACAGCTCTCCTCTTGGCAATAGCACAGTAGACTACAACATAACAGACCTAGACCCCTTCTGTCTGAGAGCATGTACAGTCAGTCCCCTCATGCCCTTATGTGACCACAGTAAAATGACACTGTACATTAGAAAGACAGTAAGAGACCCTCACGCAGCGGAGCCCAGTAAACTGAACTATGCAAGACAACCTTATAGATGGACAAACAACAGCAAAGAGCACTACCAGAAAGCAATCACACATTAAACAATTCAATTTCAATTAGACCATTTTATCTCCAATTCATATTCCCACAAGGAAGATAGCTTGAATCAAGCTGTACAGGATATCAACAACATTTTTGACAATGTAGCAGAGTTATCCAATCTGAAACAGTATCAACATCACAAATCAAAGAAATCAGCCAATGAAAAGTGGTTTGATGGAGACTGCAGAAACAAACATTCAGAAATCTATCAAATCAAAAACACAGACAACCGGACAACCCCGAGTTCGGAATCCAATATTGGGAAACATTGAAAGTATACAGAAGAACACTCAGAACTAAAAGAATGCAGCATGCTCAGCACCAACTGAATGAAATTGAAGAGTCCATTGACTCAAATGATTTCTGGAAAAAATGGCAAACAGTTAGCAAACCGCACAAAGAAGAATTGGCTATTCAAAATGGTGAAATTTGGAAACAACACTTTGAAAACCTGTATAGTGCTATTACACTAAATTCGGCAAACTAGAATCAGTAGTTAAAGACAACCAGAACCCTTTAGATTATCAAATTACTGAAAAAGAGCTACTAACTAAAATCCAGGCCCTACAATCAAGGAAGGCCAGTGGTCCCGATGGCATTTTAAATGAAATGCTGAAATTTAACAGCAAGAAATTCAACATTGCCATTTTGAAATTATTCAACCTTGTCCTCAGCATTAGGTATTTTCCTGACATCTGGAGCCAAGGAATCATAATACCAATCTTTAAAAATGGAAATAAATTTGACCCAAACAATTCCAGAGGCATATGTGTCAGCAGCAACCTGGGGAAGGTATTCTGCAGCATCCTAAACAGCCGACTGCAAGACTTCCTCAGCGAACATAACGTTCTGAGCAAGAGTCAAATTGGATTTACACCACAACACCGAACTACTGACCACATCTACACCCTTCACACTCTCATCAACAAACATGTTCATCAAAACAAGAATAAATTCTTCTCTTGTTTTGTAGACTTCAAAAAAGCATTCGACTCAATCTGGCATAGTAGTCTGTTCCTAAAGTTAATTGAAAAAGGTATAGGAGGGAGAATCTATGACCTAATTAAAACAATGTACATCAATAATAAATGTGCTGTGAAGATCAACTAGGAATCATGGAAACAGATTTCTTCCTCCAAAGCAGAGGGGTGAAACAGGGCTGCAGTCTCAGCCCCACCCTGTTTAACATCTATATTGATGAATTTGCTAAATCATTTGAACAGTCGGGTATCCCTGGCCTCACTCTCTCTGACACAGACATTAAATGCCTACTCTTTGCAGATGATCTAATACTGTTAGCTCCATCTAAAGAGGCATTACAACAGCAACTAGATCATCTGCAAACTTCTGTGAGACCTGGGCCCTGACAGTTAACCTAGAGAAGACAAGGATTATGGTCTTCCAGAAACGACCCAGATGTCAGGGAAACCCAACCCAAAAGTTCTTACTGGGCTCCGCTGACATTGAACTCACACATAACTACACATATTTAGGACTCAAAATTAGCTCTACAGGAAATTTTAATCTGGCCATTAATGAACTCAGAGACAAGGGAAGAAGGGCTTTTTATGCCTTAAAGAAGTCTTCAATTATTGATATACCTTAATTGAACCCATGTTACTGTATGGTAGGTGAAGTATGGGGCCCTCTTATAAATCAAGACTTTGAAAATGGGACAAACAGCCAATAGAAAGCCTGCATACTGAGATCTGTAAGAGCATTCTCAGAGTCCAAAGAACACCCACAATAATAGATGTTGAGCTGAATTGGGACAATTTCCCCTTTTAATTCGGATACAAAAAAGAGGCTTCAAATTCTACCAGCACCTCAAAGCCAGCGAGCGCAGCTCCTACCACTACAAAGCCAACCGAATCATTACTAAAGAAACAGACAATTACATCAACTATTGGACGGGCCGACACAGGCAGACCTGGCTGACCACAGACCACAGCCTGGCCGTAGAGACGGGCCGACACAGGCAGACCTGGCTGACCACAGACCACAGCCTGGCCGTAGAGACGGGCGACACAGGCAGACCTGGCTGACCACAGACCACAGCCTGGCCGTAGAGACGGGCCGACACAGGCAGACCTGGCTGACCACAGACCACAGCCTGGCCGTAGAGACGGGCCGACACAGGCAGACCTGGCTGGACACAGACCACAGCCTGGCCGTAGAGACGGGCCGACACAGGCAGACCTGGCTGACCACAGACCACAGCCTGGCCGTAGAGACGGGCCGACACAGGCAGACCCTGGCTGACCACAGACCACAGCCTGGCCGTAGAGACGGGCCGACACAGGCAGACCTGGCTGACCACAGACCACAGCCTGGCCGTAGAGACGGGCCGACACAGGCAGACCTGGCTGACCACAGACCACAGCCTGGCCGTAGAGCCGGGGCCGACACAGGCAGACCTGGCTGACCACAGACCACAGCCTGGCCGTAGAGACGGGCCGACACAAGCAGACCTGGCTGACCACAGACCACAGCCTGGCCTACAGAAACATATACTTTTCACAAATTGCAGACACACAGAAGGACCTTTGAGACCCCGGACCCAAAACTCCCATACCTGCTGGTGAAGTCCATCAATGTGGACAGACTCCTGCTGGACACAATGAAACTTTGTACATATTGAATTATTGTTGTTGTTATTATTGTTGTTGTTGTTATTTAATATTCCTGTATTTTATGTTAAAACATTTATTTGTGCTTTTTGTTGTTACACGCTTTGGCAATGTAAACATGTTTACCATGCCAATAAAGCTGAATTGAATTGAGTCCAGCTGCAGCAGGGAGGGATTGAAAGAAAAGAAAGTGATGGAGAGAGAAAGAGAGAGAGGGAGGGAGAGAGAGAGAGAGAGGGGGGGGGGGGAATGGTATTGACTGTCTCTTTGGTTCTACAGGGGAGGGGAGGAGGGGGGGGAGGGGAGGGGAAGAGGAGCCCAAAGACCTGCATGAGGAGAAAGGGAGGGATGGTGTAAAGGTAAAGAGAAGGAAAGAGGTCAGGAGGGATAGTGGGGGAGGGGAGATGGAGGGGATGGAGGGGGATGGGTGGAGAGATTTTTATTTAGGTCTCTTCTTCTTCTTCTACTCACGTCATCAAACATAAAGACTGTTGTCCTGCAGGCTGACAACAGAATGAAGACAGGAGTGGAGAGAGAGAGAAGAGAGATAAGAGGAGAGAGAGGAGAGAGAGGGGAGAGAGAGAGAGAGAGAGAGAGAAGAGAGAGGGGAGAGAGAGAGAGAGGAGAGAGAGAGAAGAGAGGGGAGAGAGAGAGAGAAGAGAGAGGGGAGAGAGAGAGAGAGAGAGAGAGAAGAGAGAGGGGAGAGAGAGAGAGAGGGGCAGAGGGGGAGGGAGAGAGAGAGAGAGAGAAGAGAGAGGGAGAGAGAGAGAGAGAGAGAGAGAAGAGAGAGGGGAGAGAGAGAGAGAGAGAGAGAGAGAGAGAGAAGAGAGAGGGGAGAGAGATAGAGGGGCAGAGGGGGGAGGGAGAGAGAGAGAGAGAGAAGAAGAAGAGAAAAAGAGGGGGTGGAGAGAGAGGAGTGGAGGTAGAGAGAAGAAGAGACAGAAACAGAGAGAGAGGAAGCCCTTGGACCTGGAGATAGAGCACAGACAGTAATTCTGAGTGTGTGTATTTCTGAGAGTATGTGTTGTGTGTGTGTATTCTGAGTGTGTGTGTATTTCTGAGAGTATGTGTTGTGTGTGTGTATTTCTGAGTGTGTGTGTATTTCTGAGAGTATGTGTTGTGTGTATATTTCTGAGTGTGTGTGTGTGTTGTGTGAGTATTTCTGAGTGTGTGTAAAAGTTGCTCAAAGAGGGAGACAGCTGTGATTGGCTGAGTAAACGTCAGTATCAGAACTAAACAAAAAGCAGAATAATCAAGTTGAAACCATATTTGACATCTTT
>CM060480.1:34939323-35051823 GCA_030544235.1 Lepturacanthus savala | reverse complement strand
TTTTTAAAGCGGTTTCTCTCTCTGAGAATATCACCACTGAAAAAAATTATCTATTTAAGGTTTCATGGTTCTAAATATTCACATCAGACCAGTGTCTGTGTGTTTGAGCTTTTTCAGTCCAGCGTGTCATTTAGCTTCTACACGGTTTAAAGCTCCCTAGGTTTATTCTGGACTGGCAGCATCAGCCTGGATGTGGGTCAATGATAAACTGGGCTGTGGTGTATAAACATAGTTTAACTCTATTAAAAAAGGTTTTAAAAATTTAAAACACATGACATCAACTAGTTTTACATTCTAGATGGATTATATATTTTTAAATTTATCATATAATATATACATATCAGTGGCGATTTCTTTAAGACTGCAAGGGAAGCTGAACTTCCCCTGCCCTGTCAAAAAAGAAATGGCCAAATTTGTGCAGCTGTATTAACATTTTATTGACTATAAATCTGTTAGAACATGTTCATCTTGAAGACGAGTTCTTTCAGAATCAGCTACTTATCATAAATAAATAAATGACATGTCCGTACATTCCCATACCGCTTCCTGGGTCTCTGCTCAATGCATTTCCCCATAGACGCTGAGCGTCTCTGAGAGTCAATGGGGCTTTTTTTTCATCGCCTCGAAACTCGGCGCCCATTGGATAAATGCTGAAAATTAGAGCCCTGCCCGGATGCTGAGCGTCTCTGGGAGTGTGGGCGGCGCCTGGATGCTGAGCGCATGGTGATTGGAGGAAAATCAGAATGTAGTGGTGATGCATGGTGATTGGATTGGATGGTGATTGGAGGAAAAGCAGAATGCAGTTTGACAGGTTTCAAAAATATATAACGCAGACACCCCAGGTTCTAAAGTCATTCCAGAGAGATGTTTATCGATCACGCCCCCCCCCTCTCTCTCACTCACGTGTTTCATTGTTCTATAAATATTAAAGTTTCCTTGTTCTTATTGTTATTGTTGTTCTAGTTTTAATTACCTTTAGTTCGATGTGCAATCATACTCGGCTAGGTCCGAGTGACCAGCTAGCATCATGATACTAACAATGCTAACATTGGGCCAAGTCTCCCAGAAGTTCTGGTAAACATCTTGATAGACAACAAACATCTCCCCGAAATGACTTTTTGGAACTTGGGATGTTAATAACACGTTTATGATGTACGGCAAATATGAGCTTCCCCTGTTTGAAAGATCACAAATCACCACTGATACATATATATATATATATATATATATATATATATATATATATATATATATGTGTGTATATATATATACATATGTGTGCTTAAAATGTCCGACCACTTTGCGGCATTTTGCCAAGATATTGTCAAGACCGCTGTCACGGATTGATATTGTGATCAATCTCTGTATACTGTGTGCAGTGCACAGAATGTGCGTGCATGGCAGCAATCTTGATGCTGCAATCACATTCCGGGCACTATCGGTGCCAATTGTCGTGACTTTCTCCGCAGCACCCCACTGCTCTGCAACCTCAGAAAAATGCTGGCCACATGTTTCTGCGAAGTGTTGTTCTTCTGTATGCTGCACCGTTAACGCAAACGAGTGGAATTTCCAGTCAGTGTCTATATGATGTGCAGTAACTCCAGTGGTACTGAAACTCTGCTTCACATATGCTGCATTTAACTTTCGTCTTGTCCACTGTACCATCTCAAAATTTTTTAAAGTCAAACAGACCGTTCAAAAGTCCAGAAGTCCTCTGTTTATCCATTTCGACTAAGTTCACTGAAAACTAGCGCTCTGAAGTTTAACGCTACAGCCAGGGAGCTGCCTACGGATGTGTAGAAGGGACAAAAGGCTGGCGAACTTTAATCGCGATTAAAAATAATTATCGCGTTATGGATTGCATTAATCTAGTCGCGATTAACGCGTTAACCGCTGACAGCCCTAATATATATATATATATATATACACACACACACTCACCGGCCCACTTTATTAGGTACACCATGCTAGTAACGGGTTGGACCCCCTTTTGCCTTCAGAAACTGCCTCAATTCTTCGTGACATAGATTCAACAAGGTGCTGGAAGCATTCCTCAGAGAGTTTGGTCCATATTGACATGATGGCATCACACAGTTGGTGCAGATTTGTCGGCTGCACATCCATGATGCGAATCACCCGTTCCACCACATCCCAAAGATGCTCTTGTTGTGCATGTAAGGGGCTATAAATAGTTATTAGTAGTAATTAATAATTATCAAAGATGATTATTAATTATAAAAATATTAATTAAATTTATTAATTAAAAATTAATAAATTAAAAACGGGGCACCACCGGATGAACCGGACTAATAACTATAATGACCAGTCTCATAAAATTATTACCTTATAATTAGCTTTATGTTAGAACATAAGTTAATAGAAGGTATAAAAAGGGAAGGTGTGAATCCGTACACTAGCCCAATCAACCAGCTCTTTGTGACAATACATGGACAAAATACAAGGAGGCTTCTCTTTAAATACACAAAATAGTTTATTTACAAACAGTAAACACCTTACAATTAATACTGTTGTCAATATCCTCAACTATAACTAAATGAGTATGGTAACTACAAAGACAGAATAAGCTAAGTATAACAGAGAGACAAACTAAGTAAACAGTGTAAATAGACAAAACCAAGCCAACAGCAGGGGGTTGTATGTGTGGGTGTGTGGGTTTGTGTGTGTGTGTGTGTGAGTGGGCGTGTGTGGGTGAGTGCGCGCGCGTGTGAGGTCGCAAAATGTCGGCTACGCCCGGACAAAGTGGGACTCTCAAGATGGCGGCTACGCCAGGAACGGGTGTTACGCCACTAGTGGTCACACTGTGACAATACACCCACGGATACTTGTGTGTGAGACAAGATGGCGACTTGTCCACGACACGTAATCCGAGACAAAGAAAGCGCGGGACTACACTTACGGATACTTGTGGGTGAGACAAGATGGCGACTTGTCCACGACACGTAATCCGAGACAAAGAAAGCGCGGGACTATACTTACGGATACTTGTGGGTGAGACAAGATGGCGACTTGTCCACGGCACGTAATCCGAAGCAAAGAAAAGCACAGGGGTGTGCGTAGTGTGGTGCGTGTATGTGTTAATGTAAGTGTGCGAGTGTTCGTAGTAAGCGAGAGGATGGAGAGCGAAGAGGAGAGAGAGAGAGAATGAGTGGGAGAGCGAGCGGGAGAGAGAGAGAGAGAAGAGAGCGAGCGAGCGGACTCGGCGCTCAATCAGCTGATCACAGTAACAGAATAAACAGCGTAACGGACGCGGCGATCCGTACAAAACAACAAGTGAAAACACTAATAAAACAACAACTAATATTCACTGCCCAGAAGATAACCTCTTACTGTGACGCAGGCTGTAGTTGTGGTGGTCCGGAGTTTGTTGATCCAGGCTTTGTTGGTCCGGAGCTGCAGCACGTCCTTTGCTGACAGTCCGGGGCTAGCGGCACACTAGTGTCCTCTCACAGTCCGTGGCTCGGAGGGAGAGGGTCGCGACAGGAAAGAAAGGAGGGAAACGTTGTGTCTCAGGTGTCCTTTCATAGGCGGGCGTCGCCTACATCCGCGGGAAACAGCTTGATCCGGGGGGTGACCGTCGATCAATCAGGTAGAAGAACGTCTCGGCCAGCGAGGATTTCTTCTTTCAGGCCTTCTGGAAATGCGCGCGGTAACTATTCGCTCGGCTGCTGCTCGGTGGGGGCAGGCGGGTTGAGCGAGTGTTGTGTGCTTCCGTTCGTCGCGCCCGTCAGCGCGACTGGAAAGAGCGCAGTTTGCAGGTCCTCCATGCATTTATAGCCTTCGTGTCGTCACCGCCCAGTGACGCACTACAGCCAATCAGAGTCCGCTTTCTGTGGGACCCCTGCTGGGATTACCTGTGACGTAGTTGCTGGATCCAACGGAAACACGGGTGGCGCTGTTGAGTACCACCCGGGGCTCCTTTGTTTAGGGACACGTGGCAAAGGAGTTTCCTTTGTCTCAAGAGACAAAGGAACTCAAATCAGGCTTCAGGCTTGCCTGCAGGCCTGAAATTCCTCAGGGCGAGGCACAACACTCTATTGGATTGAGATCTGGTGACTGTGGAGGCCATTTGAGTACAGTAAACTCATTGTGATGTTCAAGAAACCAGTCTGAGATGATTCCAGCTTTATGACATGGAGCATTATCCTGCTGAAAGTAGCATCAGAAGTTGGGTACATTGTGGTCATAAAGGGATGGACATGGTCAGCAACAATACTCAGGTAGGCTGTGGCGTTGCAACAATGCTCAATTGGTACCAAGGGGCCCAAAGAGTGCCAAGAAAATATTCCCCACACCATTACACCACCACCACCAGCCTGAACCGTTGATACAAGGCAGGATGGATCCATGCTTTCATGTTGTTGACTCCAAATTCTGACCCTACCATTCGAATGTTGCAGCAGAAATCGAGACTCATCAGACCAGGCAACGTTTTTCCAATCTTCTATTGTCCAATTTCGATGAGCTTGTGCAAATTGTAGCCTCAGTTTCCTGTTCTTAGCTGAAAGGAGTGGCACCCGGCGTGGTCTACTGCTGCTGTAGCCCATCTGCCTCAAAGTATGACATACTGTGTGCCATTCTCCTCTGACCTCTGGCATCAACAAGGTATTTCCACCCACAGAACTGCCGCTCACTGGATATTTTTTCTTTTTCAGACCATTCTCTGTAAACCCTAGAGAGGGTTGTGCGTGAAAATCCCAGTAGATCAGCAGTTTCTGAAATACTCAGACCAGCCCTTCTGGCACCAACAACCATGCCACGTTCAAAGTCACTCAAATCACCTTTCTTCCCCAAACTGATGCTGGTTTGAACTGCAGGAGATTGTCTTGACCATGTCTACATGCCTAAATGCACCGCCATGTGATTGGCTGATTGGAAATTAAGTGTTAACGAGCAGTTGGACAGGTGTACCTAATAAAGTGGCCGGTGAGTGTATATATATATATATATATATATATATATATATATATATATATATATATATATTAGGGGTGGCACGGTTCACAAAAATCAGGGTTCGGTTCGTACCGGGTCACAGTTTTCGGTTCGGTATGGTTCTTATTTGTTTCTTTTAGAATACAACACCCACTCACCTTGTTTCTGGTGTAAAGGAAACACGTATACCGTAAATTCCAGGTTATTCGCTGCTACTTTTTCGCTACACTTTAAACACTGCAGCTTATACTAAGGTGGCTTATTAAAAACATCAACCAAGAGATTATAATAAAGAGCGAATGGAGTAAAGGTTTTTATTAGTAGGCGGGGCCTAAATGCAC
Organism: Lepturacanthus savala; assembly: GCA_030544235.1. Taxonomy (NCBI): domain Eukaryota; kingdom Metazoa; phylum Chordata; class Actinopteri; order Scombriformes; family Trichiuridae; genus Lepturacanthus; species Lepturacanthus savala. The sequence continues at coordinate 35,046,529 of CM060480.1, read as the reverse complement.
TACTCCCTTGTCTTTATGAATGGATTTGCTGGCAGACGGACACATTCATTTAAACAAAAATTATTCAGTGAAAAGAAGAAGAAAACATGAGCAGGAATAAATATATATATGTTTCAAAAATGACATAAGCTAACAATAACATAAGCAATGACATAAGCAGTAGAACCGCTGCTCCTCCACATCGAGAGGAGCCAGTTGAGGTGGCTCGGGCATATAGTGAGGAGCCCCTGGACGCCTCCCTGGTGAGGTGTTCTGGGCACGTCTGTCCGGGCAGCGGCCCCAGGGAAGACCCAGGACACGCTGGAGAGACTATGTCTCTCGGCTGGTCTGGGAACGCCTTGGGGTCCCCCCGGAAGAGCTGGAGAAAGTAGCCGGGGAGAGGGAGTCTGGGCTTCCCTGCTGAAGCTGCTGCCCCCGCGACCCGACAACGGATAAAGCGGAAGAAGACGAGACGAGACGAACAATAAATTTTGAAGGGAATAAAATATATCAAATAGTGGTGTGTGCCGGCACCGTGGACAGCTCCACTTGCAACAACATTCCTACGGTGACCAGGTGGGGCAGAAGCTCCACCCTCGCTGTGAGAAGCTCCACCCTCGCTTCTCGCCTTCCCACACACTGATTTCTGCCATTTGTCACACGTGACCAGCGTTTTATTTTGTCTGCGGTGCGTGTTTTTTTGGCACTGCTCTGACGCCTTGAGAAGCATCAGCTCCACTCGCAGTTCCTTTACCAAACTCAGGATAAAGGAGCGTCTCGGGATGGTTAGTTAGTTAGTTAGTTAGTCAGTTAGTTAGTTAGTCAGTTAGTTAGTCAGTTAGTTAGCTGGTCAGTTAGTTAGTTAGTCAGTTAGTTAGTCAGTTAGTTAGTTAGTCAGTTAGTTAGTTAGTTAGTCAGTTAGTCAGTCAGTTAGTTAGTCAGTCAGTTAGCTAGTTAGTTAGTCAGTTAGTTAGTTAGTCAGTCAGTTAGCTAGTTAGTTAGTTAGTCAGTCAGTTAGTTAGTCAGTTAGTTAGTTAGTCAGTCAGTTAGTTAGTCAGTTAGTCAGTTAGTTAGTTAGTTAGTCAGTTAGTTAGTTAGTTAGTTAGTCAGTCAGTCAGTTAGTTAGTCAGTTAGTTAGTTAGTTAGTCAGTCAGTTAGTTAGTCAGTTAGTTAGTTAGTTAGTTAATTAGTTAGTCAGTCAGTTAGTTAGTCAGTTAGTCAGTTAGTCAGTTAGTTAGTTAGTTAGTTAGTTAGTCAGTTAGTTAGTTAGTCAGTTAGTCAGTTTGTTAGTTAGTTAGTCAGTTAGTTAGTTAGTCAGTCAGTTAGTTAGTTAGTTAGTTAGTCAGTCAGTTAGTTAGTCAGTTAGTCAGTTAGTTAGTTAGTCAGTTAGTTAGTTAGTTAGTCAGTTAGTCAGTTAGTTAGTTAGTTAGTTAGTCAGTTAGTTAGTTAGTTAGTTAGTTAGTCAGTTAGTTAGTTAGTTAGTTAGTTAGTCAGTTAGTTAGTTAGTCAGTCAGTTAGCTAGTTAGTTAGTTAGTCAGTCAGTTAGTTAGTCAGTTAGTTAGTTAGTTAGTCAGTCAGTTAGTTAGTCAGTTAGTCAGTTAGTTAGTCAGTTAGTCAGTTAGTTAGTTAGTTAGTCAGATAGTCAGTTAGTCAGTTAGTTAGTTAGTTAGTTAGTTAGTCAGTTAGTTAGTTAGTTAGTCAGTTAGTTAGTTAGTTAGTCAGTTAGTTAGTTAGTCAGTCAGTTAGCTAGTTAGTTAGTTAGTCAGTCAGTTAGTTAGTCAGTTAGTTAGTTAGTTAGTCAGTCAGTTAGTTAGTCAGTTAGTCAGTTAGTTAGTTAGTTAGTCAGTTAGTTAGTTAGTTAGTTAGTTAGTTAGTTAGTTAGTTAGTTAGTTAGTTAGTTAGTTAGTTAGTTAGTTAGTTAGTTAGTTAGTTAGTCAGTCAGTCAGTTAGTTAGTCAGTTAGTCAGTTAGTTAGTTAGTCAGTTAGTTAGTTAGTCAGTCAGTTAGCTAGTTAGTTAGTTAGTCAGTCAGTTAGTTAGTCAGTTAGTCAGTTAGTTAGTTAGTCAGTTAGTTAGTTAGTCAGTCAGTTAGCTAGTTAGTTAGTTAGTCAGTCAGTTAGTTAGTTAGTCAGTTAGTTAGTTAGTTAGTTAGTTAGTTAGTTAGTTAGTCAGTCAGTTAGTTAGTTAGTTTAGGTTTAGCCAGCTAGTTTCTCACGTCTCTAACCTATTTCTGTCTCTACCTGTCTACTCTACCTGTCGCTGTCTCTCTCCCTGTCTCTCTCTCTGTCTATGTCTCTCTAACTCTCCTATATACCTGTCTGTCTGTCTATCCTTTCTCTGTCTCTCTTTGTAGGTATGTAATTCATTTGATTGCAGTTTAAAATCTGGCTTGTACAATTACTAAATGAATTTTCTTTCTTCAATTTAAGCATGCTGCTTTTAATCAGGTGTGTCCTGTAGTGTTCATAAGAAAAAACGAAACCTTTCGGTTATATAAACGGTGGACCAGCACAATGATCAACAGGAAACCAACACAACATGAGGTTAAATATCAGTTCTGTTACACATTGGAGACAAAACATCAGAGGGTCAGAATATTTACAACAGAGCCTGATGATATTATCAGGATATTATTATTATATTATTATTGATATATGACGACACAATTAATCTACAATACATCACAATATCTGTGACTAAATGAACAGGTGCAACTCAAATTAAAGTTCAAAATGTTTTGTCAATGATTCAGAAACTCATCAAGATATTTCAGTGAGTTTTATAACTTACAGACACCTGTGTTTGAGTCAGTGACAAAAATGTAATGTTATGTAACCCCAAAAACACTTAATACCAGATAGTTTGACTGTCTTTAAAAGGTTTTAACATCTTAAAACTCATGCTGTCAAGTAGTTTTAGACAGTTTTGGATTTATAATGTTACAATGCACATTCATGTGAGTTACACCATTTGACATTTCATGTTGGAAATCACACAAAATTGTGATTTCTTTGTAAAAAAAAATAGTACAAAAGAACTGTTAAATAAACAGGACACCAACGTGAACACATAATGTTCATTTATAGACCTGATGAATGCTGAATAAAACTGGATTTTAAAGTTTTTGTCATCTTGCCAAATGTTATTTATCACTGACCCATTAAATATTTCAGTCGCTGCTTTCCTCCTCATCCACTGACTGTGTTACTGCTACAGGATTCAATGAGGAAGACAAACTGGATATCACTACAATCATCAACGCCTTCATTCATTGGATAAATATCTGATAAATACACTAGGACCACAACTCCACTGATGAAGATTTCAGATTCCTCATGAAATGTCTCTAGAGTTTGTTCTAACAATCATTAATTTCAAAAGTCTCATCTGGTAGAAACATAGATTTAATGTGTTTGATAATGACAAACAGAACTGGAATGATTAATGAATTAGTTGCCAACTATTACATTTAATGAATGGATCAGAGTTATTTCTTCAGTAGAAAATGTCCAAATGCTATGGTTCCAGCTTCTCTTCTCTGAGTATTTTCTGGTTTCTTTAGTCTCTATAATAATAATAGAACTATATCTGTCTCTACTGTCAAAAATACAACTATGTCTGTCTCTACTGTCAACAATACAACTATGTCTGTCTCTACTGTCAACTATACAACTATATCTGTCTCTACTGTCAACAATACAACTATGTCTGTCTCTACTGTCAACAATACAACTATGTCTGTCTCTACTGTCAACTATACAACTATATCTGTCTCTACTGTCAACAATACAACTATGTCTGTCTCTACTGTCAACAATACAACTATATCTGTCTCTACTGTCAACAATACAACTATGTCTGTCTCTACTGTCAACAATACAACTATGTCTGTCTCTACTGTCAACAATACAACTATATCTGTCTCTACTGTCAACTATACAACTATGTCTGTCTCCTCTAATGTCAGTCACCTGATGAATCGTGTGGGTGTTTGTGTGTGTGTTTGTGTGTGTGTGTGTGTGCCCAGTCTGTTTACAGCTTCACTACATGCCACTCCTCACTTCATACAGCACTGTACACTTCTCAAAGAACTGTAGTACACGGAGCAAGATATACACACACACACACACACACACACACACACACACACACACACACACACACACACACACACACACACACACACACACACACACACAGGCCTTGTCTAATACAAATAGGACTGTGGTATTTTTTTACATTTCTACAATGATATGTCAGCTATTAAGAAAACTGAATTGATTGCAGTGTCATTAGCTGGTTGTTAGTGAGTGGACTGCAAAGGAGGAGGAGGAGGAGGAGAAGGGGGAGGAGGAGGAAGAGGAGGAGGGGGAAGGAGGAGGAACAAAGACAAGTAAAAATAGGAAGATGAGGAGAGAAAAAGTCTGCAAGGGGGAAGGAGAGATAAAAACCTGAGGGTGATGTGAGGAAGCAGGCAAATGAAAAGGAGAAAGAGGATGGAGCGAGGCAAAAGAAGGATGGAGGGATAGAGGGATGGAGGGATGAGGATGCAGGATGGAGGGATAGACGGATGAGGATGGAGGGATAGAGGGACGGAGGGATGAGGATGCAGGATGGAGGCATGGAGGGATGAGGATGGAGGATGGAGGATGGAGGGATGAGGATGCAGGATGGAGGCATGGAGGGATGAGAATGGAGGGATGGAGGGATGAGGATGGAGGATGGAGGGATGAGGATGGAGGATGGAGGGATAGAGGGATGGTGGGATGAGGATGGAAAATTGAGGGATAGAGGGATGGAGGGATGAGGATGGAAAATTGAGGGATAGAGGGATGGAGGGATGAGAATGGAGGGTGGAGGGATGGAGGATGGAGGGATAGAGGGATGGAGGGATGAGGATGGAGGATGGAGGCATGTAGGGATGAGGATAGAGGATGGAGGCATGGAGGGATGAGGATGGAGGATGGAGGGATAGACGGATGAGGATGGAGGGATAGAGGGATGGAGGGATGAAGATGCAGGATGGAGGCAGGGAGGGATGAGGATGGAGGATGGATCGTTTTTCATTAACAGCTCCAGGCTTTTCTCCCTCCTCCCTCAGCTCAGAGCAGCTAACCTGAGCCCGAGAGGTAACAGATGCTAATTCCTCCACTTCTCCTCCTCCTCCTCCTCCTCCTCCTCCTATCCCAGGGGATGGAGAGACAACGGGAGGCTGTGGGAGAGGAGGAAAGAAAACGGAGGGGGGTGGAGGAGTTGGAGGAGGGGGTGGGGGAGGTGATGATTCCCCCGTGTGGGATTACAATGGATTATCCTGCTAAAACGCTGCCAAACTGCACCCCACCATGCTCCGTATGGCCCGGCCCTGCCTGGCATCGCCATAGCAACGACCTGCCAACTCCACCCCCCCAACACACACAAACGCACAAGACACGCGCACACACACACACACACACACACACACACACACACACACACACACACACACACACACACACACACTTCTGTCTATATCAAATTAATCAGAGACACACACATTAACGAATGTGTACATGCATGATTAACTTGGTAAATTGAGTTGTTTGTGTGTGTGTTGTTCGTCACAGTATTTTTTTGTATTTCACACATAACAAGAAGCTGTGTTACACCTACAGCGTGTGCACACATGTGTTCTAAGTTTGTGATGCTATGTGACAGGAAGTAGATCTGCATGGTGGACTAGTAAACATATGAACATGCAGTTGTTCTTTTCATTTGATTGAATTCTAGTCGACCAGGGGGAGGCAGCACTGAGCTGCAGCAACCTGCTGGAAATTTACAAGAAGAAGAAGCTGATAGAGAGCTCACTGGGAAAGACGATTCATGATTTACAATACATACTAATTTATGGATCATTTATAAACCAGCAGGAAGCTGACAGAGCAGGATGTTTTTAACAAAGGATGCTAAAGATGGAGCAGGATGGTTCTGTTACAGCTCACATCAGGAGCCTGAAGGACAGAAATTTAATCCAGTCCTGTTGGCAATGCATATAGGCTGCTGTTGAAAAAAAAGGCACAGTATTACTCTAAAGTCTAGTTTCTACTCCTAAAGTCTAGTTTATTCAATAACACATATTCCAGACTGGATGTACCAGACTTCTTTTGTTCCTGGTCCTAATCCTCCTCCATCCACCAGGATGCAGCGTGTGTGTTTGTAGCTCATTGATATCAAAGAGAAAATGATTTTATTACAAATGTTGAAGTGGAAATGACAGAGAAGACGTTAGTGGAGGAGACTGTAGACCACCATGACTGAACTGACCAATCACAGCCCTGGAGGAACTGAACTGACCAATCACAGCCCTGAAAGAGCTGAACTGACTAATCACAGCCCTGGAGGTTCACATAGACGTGTAGTCAGGATTAATTGGAGGTGAAGTCAGACTACAACGTAGCTACGTAGCAGAAGTAGAAACTAGACTTTAGAAGAATAAATTAGACAGAAGCCTGTTAATAGTTAATTAATACAGAGCCCCTTTGGTGACATTTGATAACAAAAATAACAATCATAATGGCCATGAGACAGTTTGAGACAGATTGTTTCCATGGAGATAGTGTTGGTTGTTGCTGGAACTAGTGGTGCACCGATCAGCATTTTTTGGCCCGATCACCAATACCGATCACCAAAAAACTTGATCTGCCGATGGCCGATCACTGCTGATCACAGAAGGAATTTTAAATTTCCATACCTTTCCTGTAGCAGAGGGTGCACCGTTTATAGAAATAAAACTATCAATTATTTAACTATATTTTAAAAAGTACAGAAACAGAAACTACCATCTGGGAAAATAAGAAGCCAGGGCTGTCAGGACATGTGCTGGCAATAAATACAATGCAGCCAATGACCTGCTGTTGCTATGCAGAAAATACTTCTTCTAGTACACGCCCCCTCACTCGCTACTGCAAAGAGATGTGAAACTGAGGCAGAGGATTATTAGGATTGGTCGAAAATGACATTTTTTTTTTCGAAGAATCATGTTGTGATTGGTTATTTGCTTTATGGCCCGCCTCCACACAACGAAAACAGGAGAATGGACATGGTTACACGTGCTGCATGTAACCATGTCCCCAACTCTAACCCCAACTCTAACAAAAATAGTGATCTAATCAAAAATATAGTGGACTCAAACAGGCTGAATTTAGAGTGTGGATCGTTGTACACTTTCCACCCTCAATAGCCGCCTAATCTGAGTGATGTAGTGACCTGCATAGCTACGTAGCAGCAGAGAGAAGAAGCAGCAATAATGATGGAGGCAGGGGAAACTGATATCAGTGAAATGTCTTAAAAAACACTTATTGTAACACAGTGTAAAACTTAAATGTTGAGTTGTTCATAGAATCACTCCAGTAATATTTAGTTGTTATGACCATGGTTTCTGACACCTGCTTCACATCTGTGTTGATGGACTCCACCAACTTCTGGTTCCTATCAACGGGTGTTTCAGCCTCAGAATTCATCTGAATTCATTGGTTTAGTCTCAGAAACTCAGAAACAGCATTTCTGATGTCAGACCACTAGTTTTTAATGGGATTCAGGTCCAGGGATTGGGTTGGCCACTACACAACTTTAATTTATTGGTGTGGAACCAAGATGCTGCTGGTTTACTGGTGAGTTTGGGCTCGTTGTCTTTGGGCAGTTTGGGGAACAAATAGGAAGATTTTCTTCTTCTACTACAGTTATTGACCTCCTGGTGACTTCTGGGATATGGAGTGTGGTTCTCTTGCATACTGCTAAATATGACCTGATGTAGTACAGCATCCAGTTCAGTACTAGTGACAAGACAAAGACAAGACAGATATTTCTACAGAGTGGACTCAGCATTTCTGTTACTACGGAGGTGGGGGAGGAAGTTTCTGATGCAGCCTCCACACACACACACACACACACACGCACACACACGCACATGCTTTTGTGAATATTTTTCTCCATGTTTAAATCCTGCAGCCCTAAAACAATATAATAATAATATAATAACTTTACAGCCAATAAAACACACAGCTACAGATTCTGTAAATGCTGCGGCGTTAAAACTCAGACATGCAGAGACAAGAGAATTTGCAGAACAAACCTGCAGAGACACCTGTTCTACACAGTAACTTATTGTTGGATAATTTATGTTTCTCTTTTATTTCATCCCTCATTCGCTCTGCTCTCTCACTGTGATTCACTAAACATACAGAGAAATACAGTGATTTAGTTGACTGAGAGGAAAGGAAGGAAGGTGGAGGAGGAAGGATGCTGCTGTGTGAACGGGTGCAGCAGCTACCTGAGGCTGGGAGGTGGACAGAGTGGGAGTTTCACACCTGTCAGTCACATGTCTGCAGCAGCAGGATGACTACTGGAAAACAGAAAATCTAACCCGCAAACACACTGCTGCTCTGCTGAAGTACACACACTTCAGACAGTGCATGTTTAAAAAGTTTTACTCAGAAAGGCTGACCAACCCCATTATTATTGATCATCTAGACAACCAGTTTACTCATAAGTCAACAATTGATTAATTACCGTATTTTCCGGACTATAAGTCGCTCCGGAGTACAAGTCGCACCAGCCATAAAATGCATAATAAAGAAGGAAAAAACACATATAAGTCACACTGGAGTATAAGTCGCATTTTTGGGGTAAATTTATTTGATAAAATCCAACACCAAGAACAGACGTGTCATTTAAAATTGAAATGAGGAACAATTTAAAATAAAAATACAGGCAACAACAGTCTGAACAGTGCTGACATTACATGACACAACTGAAAATGTGTCTGGTATGTTAACACAACATATTAAGAGTTATTCTGATAACTGTAGCATCAATAACATGCTAAGAACTTTACCAAAACCATCCTTGTCACTCCAAATATCCGCTAAATAAAATCCAATGAAATCTTCATCCTCTGTGTCACTTTTCATCAACTCCTCTAAGTCCGGAGGTAGAAGACGCAGCGCTTCTTCTTCTACGTCGATGACGTCATATTTTACTACTTGCAGCTTGTAATCTGCAGAATATGATTTTCTTTTTGGTGCCGTTTTTGTTGAGCTCTTCTCAGTTGATTTTAAAATTATCAACACAAGCCTAGAGCGCCCTCTGGAGGTTTAGTGTGAAAATAACATGTGAAATGTTATACCGGTAAGAATGTGTTCATAATTTCACACATAAATCGCTCCGGAATATACGTCGCACCCCCGGACAAACTATGAAAAAAAACGTGACTTATTGTCTGGAAAATACGGTAGTATATGTGATAATTTGAGAATAATCTGGTAGATTATCTGTGAAATCAGTGAGGACACGTGGAGTCAAATCATTGCAAATAATGGTAAATATGTCAAGGATGGCAGAGGGAAATTCATCCAATAGAAGTTACTGCACCGCTATTATTGGACACCTGGGAGGCTTTTCAACATATGTCCAACAAATAATAGTTCATGTTGGAAACATGCAAAAGAAAGGGGAACTTGTCTGCATCTCTTATGGGAATGGGCTCAGCCATGTTGTCTCAGTGTTGTTTAATATCTGAAGATAAATCACAAACCCCAACTCTAACAAAAAGGACATCATCTCTTCTGATGGTGGAGAAAACTGCAGCCACAATCATATGAAGGTTCTGAAAATCAGCCACATGTCCAACACTTGAAGACTGGAACATCTGAATGAGTCAGACCACATCTAATGTGGTGATGTTAGTAGAATAAGGGTCAAAGGTCATGTTGAACTGTGGATTTGGGATTATTTCATAGAACATTTGACCTCGAACTAGAACCATGACACTGAAGCTCGATTTACAAGATATTTTTCTACCTCATTTCGCATTATTACTACTGTAATATTGATATATTTACAATATATTTGTATTTTATTGTATTTATTTTATGCTGTTGTTAAACTCATTTTGACAGGTACTAGCTAGGCCTTTACAAATATGTGTTTTTGTTGTTGGCCCTCTCCTCTTTACTTTTTATATCTACCACTATGAGCTTTTAATGTGTGTTAAATAAACATTTAAATTACGAAAGAAATATAAAAGCTACATCCTGGGTATTTATTATCTGTGTTTAAAATGTGCTGGCGTGTTGTATCATAGTCATATCATAGGTTTGATATTAGAAATACTGCAGGAATAAAGTCTGATGTTATCAAATCTAACTGCTGAAAAAACATGGTGGAAAGTAAAGGTTAACTGTGATTGGCTTAGCTGCAGCAGTATCATTTCACCTTAAACCAGCGGAGTTCAACTCAGTTTGATCCTGGACCACATCAGTGTTCTGGTTTCCCTCAAAATTATAAAGATCATATGAATGTTTCTACTTATTTATTATATTAGATAATTACCTCTCTGCTCATAATAGTGTCTGAATATTTATAAATAATAAATAAATAATAAAACTAATAAATAAATAATAAATAGAATTTTTAAAAAATATACGCTGATGTAGAATGAATATTATTTTTGACTTAAACAGCCCTAATTCAAATGAAACATTTTCTATCATAGCCAAGGTATGGTGAGTCTGTACATTAACCCATTAAAGTCTATGACTGTCATTTTATACATCACTATTCAGGATTTCATGCATATAATTAGTTGAGTCACTAACAATCATTTTATGTATCTATTTTTTCCTTTTTTGGCTTTTTTTTGCAGAAAATATCATTTTAATATTTGTTATAGTTGCTGCTTGAACAAATCTGTCCATAAACAAAAAACTATTTATCCCATGTACAGAATTCTTCTTTGGGGGATTATTCTATAGACCTGAATTATTAAATAGATATATACATGTCAGGGTTAAAATCATCATAATCTAAATAAAATGACTCTTTCTGGGAGGGTTTGTCTTCATGTTCTCAGGAGGAAGTTGATGACGTCATGACAGGGAGTAGTTAGAGTTCTGTACTGCAGTTCTCTACTATCATGTCCTTAAAAACTGTATGAGTAACATTTAGATTTTTATTCCAAGTATAAAATGACAGTCATAGACTTAGAGGCTCATAGACTTTAATGGGTTGACTCATGAGAGCGCTGAGAGCCTCGTTAATCATCTCTTCACACCTGATTAGAATAAACCTGCAGTGACACATGTCCTGAAGAACATGGACACACATTAACATCTGGAGTCACAAGCTTCTCTTAGTCTTAGACAACAAGAGGAATGGTGCTCTTCTGAACATGAAACTATATAAAAATAAAAATAATTAAATATTACACACGTCTTCAATTCACTTCTATAGTGGGACATTAAAGTGGAAAATACAACTACAACAAAGTCTGAGTTTGTGTGTGTGTGTGTGTGTGTGTGTGTGTAGGAGAATAAATAGCAGAATAGGACGTTGGTATAGTCAGCAGCACCAGAGCAACAAAGACATGACTGTCACCACCCGGTACTGTTTACACACACACACACACACACACACACACACACACACACACACACACACACACACACACACACACACACACACACACATCACACACACACACACACACACACACACACACACACACACACACACACACACACACACAGACAGTGATATTTGTTGTAAAGAACAGTTTGAATCATTTAAACATGAGTGGATGAAAGTTAACGCTGGACACGTATGACCATCAGCATCTGAACAGCCAATCTGAACAGAATAACAGCTGTAAAGCCCCATCATGTGAATGTGTCTGTAGTGAAGCATCTGGCATCAACTCTTATTATTGCTGAGTCTTTACATGAATCACTGTTTATTCCTTCAGGGTGGAAGAGTTGAGCCAAAACGATGAGACAATCAATCATCTCAGCAGGACAAATTACTGCTGAGAATGAAGGAAACATACATGGATAGTAACTAAAGTCTAGTAAACTAGAAGTCCTCCTCCTCCTGCTGCTCCTCCTGCTCCTGCTCCTCCTCCTCCTGCTGCTCCTCCTCCTCCTCCTCCTCCTCCTTACACATGTGTGTTAAGTTGACAAATCTTTACACTGTTTATTTGATGTGATTTTGCATATATTTGCATATTGTTATACAGTATACATCTATATATTGATATTAGAGAAGATGATATCGATTGCTGCAACAACTTTACTGTCAGGATGATAAGTTTGGATTTGTTTTTCCTTTTTGTCCATAAAATGTCAGGAAATAGTAAAAAATTATCTGTTAAAGTTCCCATAGTCAGTAGTCAAGTTACATTTTCAAATTCATGATTGTGACTTAAACTCAAAATGTTCAGTTTATCAGCAGGATTTACAAAATGTATATTTTTTCTTGAAAATTCAATTATCAGAATTAGTTGCTGATTAATCGTCTGTGGATGCACTAATTGATAAACTGAGTCAGTGTGCAGCTCTACAATGACTGGTTTTATTTAAATAACTATCTTCAGGAGTTAAAACATAAATTAATTAGAATAAAATCCTTCTGCTATATGTGACTTATGTTCCTGTTATTAATCTACAGTCTACATCAAGGGTCTCAAACTCATGGCCCCCAGGGCAAATGCGGCCTGCCGGACACTAGTTTGAGGCCCCCGCCTTGATATGAAAGTTTAATGTTAGTGGACGAGTCTGATATGGATGCTGTCAATGCTGCAAATAAAAGAAAACTCCACAACGGAAGTGAATTATTGGGGACAATAATTAGCGGTGCACCTCTATGCACCTTATGTGAGAGAAGAAGAAGAAGAATATGAAGAAGAGGAAGTGTTGTAAAGCAGAAGTAATTAGGGGGCAAATAATTGTTTCTCCAGTAGGTGGCGCTATATGACCATTATGGCCGGTAAGGATGATTGATGAAGAAGACTGGAAGTTGTTTTTGTTGATATTGTTGTTGTTGTTGGTTTTGATAATGTTGTTGGTGGTGGTGTTGATGTTGGTGTTGATGTTGTTGGTGGTGGTGTTTATATTGTTGGTGTTGATGTTGTCGTCGGTGGTGGTGTTGATATTGTTGGTGTTGACATTGTTGTTGGTGGTGTTGATGTTGTTGTTGTTGGTGGTGGTGTTGATGTTGTTGGTGGTGTTGATATTGTTAGTGTTGATGTTGATGGTGGTGTTGATATTGTTGGTGTTGATGTTGTTGTTGGTGGTGGTGTTGATGTTGTTGTTGGTGGTGATATTGTTTTGTTGATGTTGTTGTTGGTTTTGATATTGTTGTTGTTGGTGGTGTTGTTGATATTGTTGGTGTTGATATTGTTGTTGTTGGTGGTGTTGATATTGTTGTTGATGTTGTTGTTGGTGGTGTTGTTGATATTGTTGGTGTTGATGTTGGTGGTGGTGTTGACATTGTTGTTGATGTTGTTGGTGGTGTTGTTGGTGTTGTTATTGTTGTTGGTGGTGTTGATATTGTTGGTGTTGATGTTGTTGGTGTTGATATTGTTGGTGTTGATGTTGTTGTTGGTGTTATTGTTTTTGTTGATATTGTTGTTGGTTTTGATACTGTTGTTGGTGGTGGTGTTGATATTGTTGGTGTTGATGTTGTTGTTGGTGGTGTTATTGTTTTTGTTGATATTGTTGTTGTTGTTGGTTTTAATAATGTTGTTGTTGGTGGTGTTGATGTTGGTTTTGTTGTTGTTGTTGGTGGTGTTTATATTGTTGGTGTTGACATTGTTGTTGGTGGTGTTGATGTTGTTGTTGGTGGTGGTGGTGTTGATGTTGCTGGTGGTGTTGATATTGTTAGTGTTGATGTTGTTGTTGGTGGTGATATTGTTTTGTTGATGTTGTTGTTGGTTTTGATGTTGTTGTTGGTGGTGGTGTTGATATTGTTGGTGTTGATATTGTTGTTGTTGGTGGTGTTGATATTGTTGTTGATGTTGTTGGTGGTGGTGTTGTTGGTGGTGTTGATGTTATTGTTGTTGGTGGTGTTGATATTGTTGGTGTTGATGTTGTTGGTGTTGATATTGTTGGTGTTGATGTTGTTGTTGGTGTTATTGTTTTTGTTGATATTGTTGTTGGTTTTGATACTGTTGTTGGTGGTGGTGTTGATATTGTTGGTGTTGATGTTGTTGTTGGTGGTGTTGATGTTGGTTTTGTTGTTGTTGGTGGTGGTGTTGATATTGTTTGTGTTGACATTGTTGTTGTTGGTGGTGTTGTTGATATTGTTGGTGTTGATGTTGTTGTTGGTGGTGGTGTTGATGTTGTTGGTGGTGTTGATATTGTTGGTGTTGATGTTGTTGTTGTTGGTGGTGTTGATATTGTTGGTGTTGACATTGTTGTTGGTGGTGGTTTTGATATTGTTGTTGGTGGTTTTGATATTCTTGTTGTTGGTGGTGTTGATATTGTTGGTGTTGATATTGTTGTTGGTGGTGGTATTGATGTTGTTGTTGATGTTGGTGTTATTGTTTTTGTTGATATTGTTGTTGTTGGTTTTAATAATGTTGTTGGTGGTGGTGTTGATATTGTTTTTGTTGATGTTGTTGGTGGTGGTGTTTATATTGTTGGTGTTCATGTTGTTGCTGATATTGTTGATGTTGTTGGTGGTGGTGTTGATATTGTTGGTGTTGACATTGATGTTGGTGGTGGTGTTGATGTTGTTGTTGGTGGTGGTGTTGATGTTGTTGTTGGTGGTGTTGATATTGTTGGTGTTGATGTTGTTGTTGGTGTTGATGTTGTTGGTGGTGGTGGTGTTGATATTGTTGTTGTTGGTGGTGTTGATATTGTTGTTGGTGGTCGTGTTGATATTGTTGGTGTTGATGTTGTTGTTGTTGGTGGTGTTGATATTGTTGTTGTTGGTGTTGATATTGTTGGTGTTGACATTGTTGTTGTTGTTGGTTTTGATAATGTTGTTGGTGGTGGTGTTGATGTTGGTGTTGATGTTGTTGGTGGTGGTGTTTATATTGTTGGTGTTGATGTTGTCGTCGGTGGTGGTGTTGATATTGTTGGTGTTGATGTTGTTGGTGGTGGTGTTGATATTGTTGGTGTTGACATTGATGTTGGTGGTGGTGTTGATGTTGTTGTTGGTGGTGGTGTTGATGTTGTTGGTGGTGGTGTTGATATTGTTGGTGTTGTTGTTGGTGTTGATGTTGTTGGTGGTGGTGGTGTTGATATTGTTGTTGTTGGTGGTGTTGATGTTGTTGGTGGTCGTGTTGATATTGTTGGTGTTGATGTTGTTGTTGTTGGTGGTGTTGATATTGTTGTTGGTGGTCGTGTTGATATTGTTGGTGTTGATGTTGTTGTTGGTGTTGATATTGTTGTTGGTTTTGATACTGTTGTTGGTGGTGGTGTTGATATTGTTGGTGTTGATGTTGTTGTTGGTGGTGTTGATGTTGGTTTTGTTGTTGTTGGTGGTGGTGTTGATATTGTTGGTGTTGATGTTGTTGGTGGTGGTGTTGATATTGTTGGTGTTGACATTGATGTTGGTGGTGGTGTTGATGTTGTTGTTGGTGGTGGTGTTGATGTTGTTGGTGGTGGTGTTGATATTGTTGGTGTTGATGTTGTTGTTGGTGTTGATGTTGTTGGTGGTGGTGGTGTTGATATTGTTGTTGTTGGTGGTGTTGATATTGTTGTTGGTGGTCGTGTTGATATTGTTGGTGTTGATGTTGTTGTTGTTGGTGGTGTTGATATTGTTGTTGGTGGTCGTGTTGATATTGTTGGTGTTGATGTTGTTGTTGGTGTTGATATTGTTGGTGTTGACATTGTTGTTGTTGTTGGTTTTGATAATGTTGTTGGTGGTGGTGTTGATGTTGGTGTTGATGTTGTTGGTGGTGGTGTTTATATTGTTGGTGTTGATGTTGTCGTCGGTGGTGGTGTTGATATTGTTGGTGTTGATGTTGTTGGTGGTGGTGTTGATATTGTTGGTGTTGACATTGATGTTGGTGGTGGTGTTGATGTTGTTGTTGGTGGTGGTGTTGATGTTGTTGTTGGTGGTGTTGATATTGTTGGTGTTGTTGTTGGTGTTGATGTTGTTGGTGGTGGTGGTGTTGATATTGTTATTGTTGGTGGTGTTGATATTGTTGTTGGTGGTCGTGTTGATATTGTTGGTGTTGATGTTGTTGTTGTTGGTGGTGTTGATATTGTTGTTGGTGGTCGTGTTGATATTGTTGGTGTTGATGTTGTTGTTGATATTGTTGGTGTTGACATTGTTGTTGTTGGTGGTGTTGATATTGTTGGTGTTGACATTGTTGTTGTTGGTGGTGTTGATATTGTTGGTGTTGCTGTTGCTGTTGGTGGTGATGTTGTTTTTGTTGATATTGTTGTTGTTGGTGGTGTTGATATTGTTGGTGTTGATGTTGTTGTTGTTGGTGGTGTTGATATTGTTGGTGTTGATGTTGTTGTTGGTGGTGGTGGTGATATTGTTTTTGTTGATATTGTTGTTGTTGTTGGTGTTGATATTATTGTTGGTGGTGTTGATATTGTTGTTGGTGGTGGTTTTGATATTGTTGGTTGTGGTGGTGTTTATATTGTTGGTCTTGATGTTATTGTTGTTGGTGGTGTTGATATTGTTGGTGTTGATGTTGTTGTTGTTGGTGGTGGTGATATTGTTTTTGTTGATATTGTTGTTGTTGTTGGTGTTGATATTATTGTTGGTGGTGTTGATATTGTTGGTGTTGATGTTGTTGGTGGTGGTGTTGATATTGTTGTTGGTGGTCGTGTTGATGTTGTTGTTGTTGGTGGTGTTGACGTTGTTGTTGGTTTTGATAATGTTGTTGGTGGTGTTTATATTGTTGGTGTTGTTGTTGTTGGTGTTTATATTGTTGGTGTTGTTGTTGGCGGTGGTGTTGATATTGTTGGTGTTGTTGTTGTTGGTGGTGTTGATATTGTTGTTGTTGATATTGTTGTCGTTGTTTGTTTTGATATTGTTGTTGTTGGTGGTTTTGGCGTTGGAGGAATATGAAGAAGAAACAATTATTTGCCCCCTAATTACTTCTGCTTTACACAACCTCCTCTTCTTCATATTCTTCTTCTTCATTCACATAAAAACTACAGGTGCACCATCAATATCCCTGGTAATTCACTTGAGTTTTCTTTATACAACTATATAAAACATTAAAAACATGATGCTGAATATTTAGTTAGTTACAGAAACATGGAGGAGACCAGTTAAACACACACACACACACACACACACACACACACACACACACACACACACACACTAAATACATATAAACACACACATGCAGACACACACACACACTCATCTGAGATCATCCCTCTCTCCCTCTCTCTCTGCCCTTTCACCCACTTCTTTCTCTCTCTCTCTCTCTCTCTCTAGTTCTCTGCTGTCCATCATCCTCGGTCACCCTGGGCGAGCGAGCTGATGGACGATGCTGCAGCTCGTCAGTCAGATGACCAGCTCTCTCTTTCTCTCTCTCTCTCTCTAAATAAATAAATATAAGAGGAGTAAATAAATATAATTTGTGAGGAAGAGGTTGATGATGAAGATGATTCCTGTCTGTGATTTAGTGGAACGATGAAGGACAAAAATGCTGCTCTGCATAAAAAAACAATTGAATTCAACTGGAAACAAAACTGATGAAAAGAGAGAAAGAATATTTATAAGAACTATAATAATTATAATAAAGGGGGGATGATTTAGAAAAGGAGTGAAGAGAGGAGAGAGGGAACCAGACACTTGTTTATTCCCATTTGCTCTGAAATTCACTGATTTTCGACTCAGCAACAAAACACATCTATAAATGTGGAAAGTGCAAAGACTAATTATCTAAATTAACAGCATCAATTTTCTGTAATTATGATAATAATTCACAAACACATTCACAGCTGCATCTTTCCTACAGAAAACAACACACACACAACACATGCTGCTAAAAGATGCTGCTAAAAGATGCTGCTGTTATTTATATTTCAGAACCAGCATTTGTACAGAGGGAGAGATGGTTCTGATCCACTGGTGTTCACTTTCTCTCTGAGCCTCTCCCTCAGCTGATAGAATACAGTCCTCACTGTTGAGAAGAACATCAAAAGTTTTTATGATATATCACCTCTACTTTATATAAACAACTGGTATATTCACCACTCGCTGAATCCTTGTTACTGATAAATAGCAAACATCATCAACAGCTGCTTCATCTGCTGTGTCTAACCCCTAACCCTAACCCTCTAACCCTAACCCCTAACTCTAACCCTAACCCTCTAACCCGAACCCCTAACTCTAACCCTAACCCTCTAACCCTAACCCCTATCTCTAACCCTCTAACGCTAACCCTCTAACCCTGACCCTCTAACCCTAACCCCTATCTCTAACCCTGACCCTCTAACCCTAACCCTCTAACTCTAACCCCTAATTCTAACCCTAACCCTCTAACCCTAACCCCTATCTCTAACCCTCTAACCCTAACCCTCTAACCCTGACCCTCTAACCCTAACCCTCTAACCCTAACCCCTATCTCTAACCCTCTAACCCTAACCCTCTAACCCTGACCCTCTAACCCTATCCCTCTAACCCTAACCCCTATCTCTAACCCTCTAACCCTAACCCTCTAACCCTGACCCCTATCTCTAACCCTCTAACCCTAACCCTCTATCCCTGACCCTTAACTCTCACCCTAACCCTCTAACCCTAACCCCTATCTCTAACCCTCTAACCCTAACCCCTAACTCTAACCCTAACCCTCTAACCCTAACCCCTATCTCTAACCCTCTAACCCTAACCCTCTAACCCTAACCCCTAACTCTAACCCTAAACCTCTAACCCTAACCCCTATCTCTAACCCTCTAACCCTAACCCTCTAACCCTGACCCCTATCTCTAACCCTCTAACCCTCTAACCCTGACCCTCTAACCCTAACCCCTATCTCTAACCCTCTAACCCTAACCCTCTAACCCTAACCCTCTAACCTTAACCCCTAACCCTAACTCTCTAACCCTAAACCTCTAATCCTAACCCTCTAACCCTAAACCTCTAACCTTAACCCCTAACCCCTAACCCTAACCCTCTAACCTTAACCCCTAACCTCTAACCCTAACCCTCTAACCCTAACCCTCTAACCTTAACCCCTAACCCCTAACCCTAACTCTCTAATCCTAACCCTCTAACCTTATCCCCTAACCCTAACCCTAACCCTCTAACCCACTAACCCTAACCCTCAACCCCTAACCCTAACCCCTAACCCTAACCCTCTAACCCTAACCCTCTAACCCTAACCCTCTAACCCTAACCCTCTAACCCTAACCCTCTAACCCTAACCTTAACTCTAACCACCCACGGACCTAAATTTCCACTTAATTTTGTTGATTTGCACTAAGACTTTTTTGACTTTGTCAGGTTGCCATAGTTTAACAAAATAAATTAAAAAAACTCTTTTCAGTGAATTATAAAATGTTCTGGTTAAAATTGTTGCATAAAATTGACATTTATGATTCTCTTGAGGTTCATTTTACCACTTTTTTTTACCACCAGAAACCCACAGCAAAAATATTAAAACCAATATTTTCATGGTTAAGAACCTAAACAAATTCGTTTTTTAGTTTATTTTACATCTGATTTAAGACATGGATGCAAACTGAGCTGTCAACATGAGATGGTAGCAGGAAACTAATTAACTTCAAATGAACTTAAACTAAACTAATTTACCTTTTTACAGTACCCTGTACACTGTTGAGAAGAACATCTGGAGTTTTTATGATATATCACCTCTACTTTATATAAACAACTCAACAACTGGTATATTCACCACTCGCTGAATCCTTGTTACTGATAAATAGCAAACATCATCAACAGCTGCTTCATCTGCTGTGTCTAACCCCTAACCCTAACCCTCTAACCCTAACCCCTAACTCTAACCCTAACCCTCTAACCCTAACCCCTAACTCTAACCCTAACCCTCTAACCCTAACCCCTAACTCTAACCCTAACCCTCTAACCCTAACCCCTATCTCTAACCCTCTAACCCTAACCCCTATCTCTAACCCTAACCCTCTAACCCTAACCCCTATCTCTAACCCTAACCCTCTAACCCTAACCCCTATCTCTAACCCTAACCCTCTAACCCTAACCCCTATCTCTAACCCTAACCCTCTAACCCTAACCCCTATCTCTAACCCTCTAACCCTAACCCTCTAACCCTGACCCTCTAACCCTAACCCCTAACTCTAACCCTAACCCTCTAACCCTAACCCCTAACTCTAACCCTAACCCTCTAACCCTAACCCCTATCTCTAACCCTCTAACCCTCTAACCCTGACCCTCTAACCCTAACCCCTAACTCTAACCCTAACCCTCTAACCCTAACCCCTAACTCTAATCCTAACCCTCTAACCCTAACCCCTATCTCTAACCCTCTAACCCTAACC
Source organism: Lepturacanthus savala (assembly GCA_030544235.1). NCBI lineage: Eukaryota > Metazoa > Chordata > Actinopteri > Scombriformes > Trichiuridae > Lepturacanthus > Lepturacanthus savala. The sequence continues at coordinate 35,026,285 of CM060480.1, read as the reverse complement.
CTCTAACCCTGACCCTCTAACCCTAACCCCTAACTCTAACCCTAACCCTCTAACCCTAACCCTCTAACCCTGACCCTCTAACCCTAACCCTCTAACTCTAACCCCTAATTCTAACCCTCTAACCCTAACCCTCTAACCCTTCTTTTTTTGAATTAAAAAAAAATTGAATTTTTAAAAACAAGACACCATTTCCATATATTAACAACACATTCATTAAATTAACAGAAGAATCTGTGGAAGTTGATTTTTCAGAGCTCATTTCAATCAAGCTGATTACAAACCTGACTTTTCTAAAACACACGTTACACTCACACAATCATCCTACAGGTGTGTGTTTCTATGAACGCTGTTGCCGTGGTGATGGATTCATTATTATTATTAATCATGTCACTCGTTATCAGCAGCAGAGTTAATCCTGATGATGGTAATCTGAAACACAACGGATCAATCTGTATGTTTAATGAGATGTAATCCTCCTCCACCAGTTCACTGCTGTCACTCAATCTCTCTCTCTCACACACACACACACACACACACACACACACACACACACACACACACACACACACACACACACACACACACACACACACACACACACACACACACACACACACACACACACAGGAAAATATCTAACATTTTCAATTCAGATTTATCAAATCCATCTTTTCCAAATCAAATCCATCTCTTTCAGTTTCAGATCTTCTGGTGCAGTAATTCATCTAATAATAATAATAATATATATATATATATATATATATATATATATATATATATATATATATATATTAGGTTGTTATTATACTTTCCAGCAGGTATAACAGAATGCTTGTGGTGAGCTGGGGAAACAACAGAAATGAAGCTGTAATCACAGTCAGACAAACACATGGATGGAGTAAACCTCAGATTCAGATGCTGAATCTGTGAAAATCATTGCTGGCTTCATCTCTCAGGAGATTAAGAGGAGGAAGAAGAAGAGGGAATAGAAGAAGATGGATTTAATATGAACAGTCACTGCTCTGATCAGAGTTAATTAATATTGCATGGTGTGGGCAGATAGAGGAGGAAATCATCTGCTGCAGCAGCTGAATGTTCACATCACTACCTCCACTCTCTCTCATCATTCTTCATGTTAAGGCTGAATGTTGAGAATTAAAACATCTTCATCATTTACAATTAACAACAACAGAAATCTGCCAAGTGTTAACTACTACTGTATAGTGTTTCCATGGTAACAACTACTTTATCTTAATTTTCCTAAAAAGCTGTGATATAAAATCTATGTTTTTTACAGTTAGGTGTAAAAAAGAGGCTTTTATTTTGAAGGACATACATTTATGAGGTCACATGACCAGGATATCTTTATTGCTGATGGACATTTGACATGTGAGCATCACTGTCTCACAACTGAAGGTTTCACCAAATAAACAATTGGACTCAATATCTGGGGTAAGTAAACTTTTTTACATTTAACTTAATTTTAATGTCATAAGTTTTTTTTAGAATATGTTAAAATATATTTATTGTCATATATCAACAATATGCAAATATGATAAATTCCTAGTGTATAAACCTAATAGAGTCCCATTGACTTAAATAGCATCAAACTATCCTGAGACTATGGTTACTACTTTTTCTTTATATACATAATTTTAAATAACTATTATTTAGTTTTGAGCAAATTTGAGTAATAAAAAGATTCAAAACATTCTTACCATGTCTAAGTAATATTCCATTCAATAGAGGGTTAAAGAACTAAGAATTCCTACCTGGAGACGTGTTAGAAGACGAGACGGAGCAGAATATTAATCAAATGTTTTTCTGTTGTTGTTTAAACTCTTTTAATGCAACAAACAGACAATAAAACTCTCAGGAACAAAAAAAATGTCCAAAACAGTTTCCTATAATAAAAACAGTTTCCTATAATACTGATTTCAATAGGCTCCACCCACTCATCCATTTAAATCATCCAATCAGAGCAGAAGCTCATTAATATTACTGAGATTGACAAGACAACCTTTAATTAAAGAGCTGCAGAGAGAAGCTTGTAAAACTATGGCTTATTAGTGACATCACAAAGTGAGCAATTAAATATGGGCTTTAATACTCCAGGCAAATTCTTTGTTTAATTCATGTCACCAAAGTCCATCTATGATAAGTTATTATATCGTATCACTCCCTCTATGTAGAGGACTGAACAGCTGCAGAATCACTGACATGGAATCGCTGACATGGAATCACTGACATAGATGGCTGGAACTGACCTGCATTTCAAAAGGCTGCACAATTTATTTTGCTGTGGAAAGGTGGACAACACAACCTGGCCGACCATAATAATACGTCATCAATGCTGCAGCACGTGAACAGAAAGCATCCTCACATGATCATGTTAGATGTTTCTTATTATTTATAGTCTGTGTTCTGAGTCAATAGTGATGAGGCATGATAAGAAACAAGCAAATGCACCAAGATCTCACTAATGTGACTCATCCCTCCTCATCTCTATCTTCTGTACACACACACACACACACACACACACACACACACACACTGAGGTGGACGAAGTACACAATTTCTTTGCCATAATGACCACTGCCAAGTTCAAATTCAAGAGTAAAAGTATTTCATGCTCACACATTTTAAATGTAGTGGAATCAAACATCACAAGTTTCTAATAAAATCCACCTTAAAAATGGACTTAAGGACAGAACTTGAGTAAATTTACTTTCTGTGTACTGTCTCTGCACACACACACTAATAGGTTACATCATCAGAGAACACGCCTTCCCCGTTCATAAGGTAGTAATAATACATGCAACAGGTGGACATATCATTTATTAGCATATAGATTTACTTTGGGCATATTTATAGCATTTGTTGTAAAAATCTTGTTTTTTCCTCCACAGAACATCACAGCAGCACAAGGACAGCTTCATCCAGACAGGTCCCCCATGCTCTGAAGAAGAAGCTGCAGTTTTTACCTTTTAACATTTTGAATATGCTCATTACAGACATGAGCCACTGTCCATGGTGGAGGACACAGGATTTCAGAATCTGATCAAAGCTTTCAATCCCAAATCCACCATTCCCTCAAAAACACATTTTACAAATATAGTTGAGCATAAGTACTCAGAAATAACAGAGAAATGAAAGAGTTTTCTTAAGGAGACAGACTGTGTTGCCTTAACAACAGAGGTTTATCTGGAGTCATCAGTCAAATGAAGTCCTTCTCCCTGACTACAAAACAGACCTGCATACAGCCACAAACATTTCACATTGGCTTGAGGAGACTGATAGCAAATTTCACATTCCTTTTGAAAAGGTGAAGGCAGTTGTTCATGACAGTGGGGCCAATATAGTGGCAGCTGCCAGAAGAGAGACATGGATGGGCCTCTGTTAGATGTGAAAGCCACACACTGAATTTAGTAGTGCAGAAAACAGTGAAAAATAACAAAACCCTCTCAAGTTGTCACAGTGAACTAGCCTGAACAAAATTAAGAAAAGCAGCGGCAAATGAAAGTGCAACAGCACATGTTGGTGCAGGATGTCAGTCCTCAGTGGAACACATGTCATATGCTATCCAGGCTCCTTGAACAGAGAAGGCCAGTGACTGCAGCTCTTTCTGATCCTGAGCTCAACCCACAGAGAAAACATCACTATTTGGATCTGAAACTGGGGAAGTGGGTCATGACTGAAGAGCTGACTCACATCCTTGAACCTTTTGAAGGGGAACAGTATGTTTGTGCTTCCTCAGCTGGTACAGACCCTCAAGAAATCCACCCTGAGCTCAGATTTTGAAACTGTATCAGTGCAGCTGAACAGATCACTGACAGGTGGGAAGACCTGTTTGTATTTAAACCTGAGGACCCTAACACCGCCCTCCTTGCTGCAGCCCTGGACCCCAGTTCAGAAAACTGAAGTCCTTGCCTTCTGAAGAACCATTTAAGGTCCAAAGCACAATTCAAACAATGGCACTAACCACCAAAAGGTAAGAAAGACAGTCCAAAGAAAGAGGAAATGAATCTGCCACCAACAAAGAAGAAGACAGCCCAGCTACTCATCATCATCATCATCATTAGAATCCAATAGCAGTGATGAAGAGGATGAGATGCAAAATCAAGAGGTGCAGAGAGAAGTCTTACAATATTTTGGTGAACAACCTCTCTCCAAAAAAGAGGATCCACTGCTGTGGTGGAGAGCAAATGCAACAAGATACCCAAACCTGGCAAAGCTGAGTATACCAGCCACCTCAACACTCTCAAAGCACTTGTTCTCTGTTGCTGGGAGCATTGGGAGCATTAGGAACATTTGGACCATTGGGAACTTTGGGAGCATTGGGAGCATTGGGAACATTGGGAACATTGGGGGCATTGGGCTCATTGGGAATATTGGGAATATTGGGATGATTGGGAACATTGAGAATATTGGGAACATTGGGAGCATTGGGAACATTGGGACCATTGTGAACATTGCCTCAGAACATAGGGCAAACCTTACTTCTGATCATGTCATGCTGACCTTTTGCCGTGTAACCACTTGCTCTTCTAAGGCTTGGACATGCATCGCCCACACGTGTACTAACACAAACATTCTATTCTACCTACCTACCTACCTCATCTGTAGTACATTCAGAATATGGGGAACATTGGGAGCTTTGGGAGCACTGGGAACATTGGGAGCATTGGGAGCATTGGGAACATTGGGAGCATTGGGAGCATTGGGAGCATTGGGAACATTGGGAGCATTGGGAGCATTGGGAGCATTGGGAGCATTGGGAACATTGGGAGCATTGGGAGCATTGGGAACATTGGGAGCATTGGGAGCATTGGGAACATTGGGAGCATTGGGAACATTGGGAGCATTGGGAGCATTGGGAGCATTGGGAACATTGGGAGCATTGGGAGCATTGGGAACATTGGGAACATTGGGAGCAAAAAACAAAAAAAAAACAGGCTAACCTATTAGTCAAAGGTTTTAAACTTTGTTTGAATAAATACATTTTTTGTGAGGAATTACAGCAACTGGTTACTCATTTTACAAGGCCATTCATGTTGCATTACACACTATTGATATAGTTGTTTAAAACATAAAACATAAAAATATTATTCATTCAATTACTCAATTAATCAATGATATAATCAACATAATACCCGATTCCAAAAATACACACACACACACACACACACACACACACACAATGCTGGGACCTGTGTGTGAGGCAAAGGGAAAGAACAATGGGATGGGCCACTCCTATTGAGGAGAGGAGAAAGGAGAGGAGGAGTATCATCTCTGACTCGTAACCCCCTCATTGAGCAGAAGAACAGGAGGAGAAAGAAAAGAGCAGAATCCAAGAGGGAGAGAAGAGTAGCAGAGAAAGAGAGTGTGAGGAGAAAAAGAAGCTGGACAAAGGAGTTAAAACCAAACAGGAGAGAGAGAGAGAGGGAGGGAGGGAGGGAGGGAGGGAGGGAGGGGGATGGTGAGAGGATCGAGGGATGCTGAGAGTGATGCAGAGGAGGCGGGGCTCTGTGTGTGTGTGTGTGTGGTATTCTCTCACTCACACTGATTCATCAGAGGGAGTAAAGCTCACACTCACTCGTATTAAACAGAAATCCACAGCAGAGCCTCACAGATTCAAATAGAAACTACATTTACACTGAAGTGACACGTGTGATCACACACAACACGTTGAGCTCATCATGGATCATTACAGCACATATCAGCTGATATCTGAGATAACAGGAATACTCTGGCTGGGAAATCAACAGGAACAGTAGGTTTGGTGTTTTTGTTAAAAAAAAAAAAAAACAGACAAATATGACAATAATTAAAGAGCAGCTAAAGATATTGTGAAAATCTAGAAACTACAGGTCATCTCTGCACCAAACTACAAGGAAAATGTTTTACTGAAATTAAATTAATTAATTCAAGCTCATATATGCAGCCTGGAATCTATTTCCTTATGTTCTTCTTACAGTAAAAACTCAGGTGACCTACACTCAGGACATTACCTGAACACATCCTGTGCAGTAGGATTGCCTGATTGGAGGAAATGCTTCCACTGATTTTAACGTGATGACTTTGTGTTAAATTAGGAGAATAGATCAGTGAAATGTTCCAAAAATGTTTTATGTGAGAAAAAGGTTCCCACAGTTGCTGAATCTTTTTTCAGACGGCTTCTAAAATCTAAACACCAAAATCCACCAAAAGACTCATGATGGACGTTGCTGATTAGAGGCAATTAAAAGGAAGCAATGAAACCTCAGATGCAGCAGATCTGTCCAATCTGAATGTAATAATATACATATCACAACACCATGTGACTTCAGTCAGTTTAGTAGTTGAAGGAAGGAAAAAGTCAGTGAATGTTTAAACTCACACTTCTCCAACTTATTTGTATTTTTCCTCTGAACAATAATAAATGTCCTAATAACAGAAATGAATGTTGGGTTGAAATTAACACATATACAGATGTTCTGATGCAGTAAAACACTTCCAAACTTCTTTAACCTGCAGCCATGAAAATGTTCAGATTCAGAATAAATATTCAGGTTTAAACCTTCATCATCTGCTGCTCCTCCTCCTCCTCTTCCTCTTCCTCCTCCTCTTCCTACTCTTCCTCCTCTTCCTCTTCCTCCTCCTCCTCCTCCCCCTCCTCCGCCCTGATAATTTTGGTTTCTCTTCAGCTCCTCTGTTTTTTCTCCTCTCCTCCCTGCTGGTTTTCTTTCTGTGACCTCTCCTTTTCCTCTTCAGCTTCTGTACAACCTTGAAGAAAATGGATTATAGATGGAGTGTGTGTGTGTTTGTGTGTGTGTGTGTGTGTGTGTGTGTGTGTGTGTGTGTGTGTGTGTGTGTGTGTGTGTGGTAGAGCAAGGTAGATCTTTTGTGTTAAAGCCATTCTAACACACTCTTTCACAATAAGGCGTCCTTCCTCTGCTGCTCTGTTTCCTCAGAGCTGGAGCTACAACACAAAAACCACATCAGCCACCTTCATCATCATCATCATCATTATCATCAACATCATCACCTTCATCGTCATCATCATCATCATCATCATTGTCACCATCATCATCATCGTCACCATCATCATCATCATTGTCACCATCATCATCAAGTTAATAATTAATAACAATAATAATTAGGACCTGTCTGCAGACCTGTCTGTGAGGAGATGACATTAAAACACACACATGCAGCTTTAAAGGATGTTGCCACTAATCTCATGGTAAGTTATGATGCATCCAATACTCTTGGCTGCCAATACTCAGATCTCTTGGCTAAGTATTGTGTGTGTGTCTATTAATAGGTGCTGAGGCTGAGGTAAGCTGCTTGCCATGGTAATGGTCAACACTGCCCTCATGACCCACACACACACACACACACACACACACACACACACACACACACACACACACACACACACACACACACACACACACACACACACACACACACACACACACACACACACACACACACACACACACACACACACACAGACTAGTTTAAGAAAACAAATATGTAAAATAACAAAGGTATCCACAACTAAAAGGAGTTAGGGGTTAGGGTTAGAGGTTAGGTTGATGAACATTATTCTGTTGTAAGTCTCACACACACTCACCAGCTCCTTATTTTAACCCTTTAACTCACCCTGACCCTAACCCTGACCCTAACCCACCCTCACCCAATTCTAGTGAAAACATATAATTAATTCTATATAATAATAATAATAATAATAATAATTCTCTATGCTATAATTCTAATGTCTCAAATCACTGAAGAATAATGTCCCAATAAAAGATGTTTTGTTCTCTCATAAACAATTGAAGATGTTATTCTAGAGTTTGTTAGTTATAATAAGTGTTTTAAGATGTTAAAATCACTCAGATTTGACCTGGATTCCAGCCTGAGGTTTAAAGGTGTGTTAGTGTTGCTGTGTGTTTTAGATAAAGCTCTTCTTCTTCTTCTTCTTCTTCTTCTTGAAACGTACACACTAATTTACCCTTTAGGTTTTGTTCAGGCTCTGTGACCTCCACCATGAATCAGAGCAGGAGTTGGTATCACGTTGAGGTGGATCTGGACCTAAAGGACCTCTGGAGATTCTGTATTATATCAACACAGAGAAACATGGAAACACAGCAGCTCTCCTCCCGCGTGTTGGCTCATAGTAAATTAGCTTTGCTCTATATTTTTGGGGTTAGGGCATGAAAGATTGATGGGAGGTGAAGTGTATGTAGGCCACCCAGCAGGATGCAGCTTTAATGTGTTTTAATGTGCAAGCCGCGCACAGGATATTAACACAGCTGCAGCACCGCCACATGCTTCTGGTTTGGGAATCTTCTCCCTGCTCCTCTTCCTCTTAATTGGTTTCATTCACCTCAATAATTTACTCTTTTTTTCTGTTGGAGAAGGACTCGTCCCATTCTGCTCCAATTAAAGCCTCTCTGCTTCCAGATTCTCCCTCTGGCTTCTCCTCTCTTTGTGATTTTGTGCTCCTCCCAGCTCCCTTTTACTCCCCTGATATTCTTTCCATCATGAAGAGTTTATATCAATCCTTTAAGAAACTTCTGTAATGCAAGATAATTCATTCTTTATTTCCAATGTTCTAGTTTGTCTTTGCAGTTGTTGCATGATTTTAATGTTTTCAAAGTGTGACGTTGGTTTTCTTTGTGAAGCAGCATCAAATGCAGAAATCTATGTGAGTATTTTCCAACTCACACTTATGGTGTGAATTCATTTACAGTCACAAACCTTCAAATGTGGATCCACACAAGATGGTTTTATAGTTTTTGAATTTTCCCTTGGCTCAGAAATACTTTGTTCTTCTTGTTTTAATTCTGTACAGTGAAGCTTAGACTTTCAATTTCACATGTGCAGTGTTTGTTTTATCATTTATCACTGTTAAATGTTCCATATTTTATCCTTAATACATGTTTATGGTTTTAATATAGTTTAATCTCTGCAGCTCTATAGGTTGATTTGTGTCTGTCTCATTAATATTAAGGAGCTTTATCTCTGAAACTTCAAAAAAGAAAACATCTACTTTTCAACCATATTCACACAAACAATCATTCAAAGCAGAGTGTTTTCTATCCATCTTAAAACATGTCAGGAAGGGATCTTTAACTTTCGCTAGAACAAACTCGAAAATCAAATAATGAAAATAATGAAATATTGAATATTAATAGGCAGGAAATGTACTTTTCATCTGGCTTCAAGGCTGAAGAAACAATGAGTTTGTCTGAGTGCAACGTCTCAAGGTTCCTCAGAACATCTCAATGCATTCTGATGTTCTATTAAGTCCAGATCAGAAAAATTCTACATGAACCTTATTGAAATGTTTCTTCTCCTCAGCGCCAACATTCCTTCACTTCTTTTAAGAATCCATTAGACGACACCTTCACTATTCCAGATATTTCATGACCGGCGAGCTCTCGGGATAATTGAGTTTATCATCAAGGTCATAGGTGACAGTTTAGACAATTTGTGGCTTTAAAGCTTAAAAGCTGCTGAGCTGTTTGGTTTATTAAATGGTTTAAATGTGGATCAGTGTTTCATCAAAGATGAAGATTCAACCTAAAATGTCTTTTTTTGTCCAAAGATCATCAGTTTATTATTATAGAGACTAAAGAAACCAGGAAATAATCAGAGAAGAGAAGCTGGAACCAGAGAATTTAGACATTTTCTACTTAAAAATGACTCGAATTCATTAATCAAGTAATTAAGTATCAAAATAGTTTGTTTAGTTAAATGTAATAGTTGGCAACCAATTGATTAACTGACTAATTGCTGCATCTCTAAAATAATAGTTCATTAATATTACAGATTGGACTGTTGAAAAATACAACACACATCATTGTATTTTCCACAACTTTCCAACTCATTACCAGCTAATAGGGGTGTGACGAGACACTCAGCTCACAAGACGAAACGAGACACGAGATTGGGTTCACGAGATCGAGACGAGATTTTAAGAAAACTAAATAACAAATTATATGAATGCCTGGACAAGAGACTTTTATTTCAGTTGTGCATGGATTTTATAACTCTGTAAGTATTAACTTTTAATGAACTTATTCCTTTTAATGAACTTCTTCCTCTAGAAATTGAAACTAAAATAAAATGTTATAAAAGTTAAAATATATAGAAAAAAATATACATTTGTCCTTTTTTCAAGTGCAAACCATATGTGCAAAAAAACCCCTTCTCTGTCAGCAGCAGTTGTTGATGTGAGTACTGAGCTGTGGTAGTGCTGTACATGTCTCTGCGTTGTGCTTGTATTGGCCGCGCTGTACGGCATTGTTTGCATACAGTGTCTGCATATTGTCCGTGTCTTATCAGTCACTCTCTTACCATTTATCCTTTCTGCCAGGAACCCAAAATGCTGCCAAACAAACGATTTAAAAGTGGCGGGGGCGTCGCCAATAGTAATACCTGTGTTTTCCATCATTCTGGCTGCTTGCTGGATAAATCTCGAGAGACAGAATTTTAACGCGACGGGCAATCTCGTCAAATCACATCTCGTCACACCCCTACCAGCTAAAGTTGATGTCTTTCAACTGTTTTGTCCAAATCTTTGTGTTTGGAAGCAGGAAGTCAGGGTGTATTAGATCGATGAGCCAGAAATATTATTGTCTATTTATTTCCTGTTTCTTGTTGTCAACTTTATTGTTTGAACGGCATCATCAACTAAACCACAAGCAGAAGGAGCTGAATCTAAAACACAGATATGAACCTGGTAGCTAAAGCAGCAGCAGCAGTCTATGATGCAGCAGCAGCAGTCTGTGATGCAGCAGCAGTAGTCTGTGATGCAGCAGCAGCAGTCTATGATGCAGCAGCAGCAGTAGTCTATGATACAGCAGCAGCAGCAGTCTATGATACAGCAGCAGCAGAAGTCTATGATGCAGCAGCAGCAGTCTGTGATGCAGCAGCAGCAGAAGTCTATGATGCAGCAGCAGCAGTCTGTGATGTAGCAGCAGCAGAAGTCTATGATGCAGCAGCAGCAGTCTATGATACAGCAGCAGCAGAAGTCTATGATGCAGCAGCAGCAGTCTGTGATGCAGCAGCAGCAGCAGTCTATGATACAGCAGCAGCAGAAGTCTATGATGCAGCAGCAGCAGTCTGTGATGCAGCAACAGCAGCAGTCTATGATGCAGCAGCAGCAGTCTATAATGCAGCAGCAGTCTGTGATGCAGCAGCAGCAGTCTATGATGCAGCAGCAGCAGTCTGTGATGCAGCAGCAGCAGCAGCAGTCTATGATACAGCAGCAGTAGAAGTCTATGATGCAGCAGCAGCAGTCTGTGATGCAGCAGCAGCAGTCTATGATGCAGCAGCAGCAATAGTCTGTGATGCAGCAACAGCAGCAGCAGCAGACTATGATGCAGCAGCAGCAGCAGTCTGTGATGCAGCAGCAGCAGTAGTCTGTGATGCAGCAGCAGCAGCAGTCTGTGATGCAGCAGCAGCAGCAGTCTGTGATGCAGCAGCAGCAGTAGTCTGTGATGCAGCAGCAGCAGTCTATGATGCAGCAGCAGTCTGTGATGCAGCAGCAGCAGTAGTCTGTGATGCAGCAGCAGCAGTCTATGATGCAGCAGCAGCAGTCTATGATGCAGCAGCAGCAGTCTATGATGCAGCAGCAGTCTATGATGCAGCAGCAGCAGCAGCAGTCTATGATGCACAGCAGCAGCAGTCTATGATGCAGCAGCAGTCTATGATGCAGCAGCAGTCTATGATGCAGCAGCAGTCTATGATGCAGCAGCAGCAGTCTATGATGCAGCAGCAGCAGCAGTCTATGATGCAGCAGCAGCAGCAGTCTATGATGCAGCAGCAGCAGCAGTCTATGATGCAGCAGCAGTAGTCTGTGATGCAGCAGCAGCAGCAGTCTATGATGCAGCAGCAGCAGTCTATGATGCAGCAGCAGTAGTCTGTGATGCAGCAGCAGTCTATGATGCAGCAGCAGTCTATGATGCAGCAGCAGTAAGCAGTAGTCTGTGATGCAGCAGCAGTCTATGATGCAGCAGCAGCAGTCTATGATGCAGCAGCAGCAGTAGTCTATGATGCAGCAGCAGTCTATGATGCAGCAGCAGTCTATGATGCAGCAGCAGCAGTAGTCTGTGATGCAGCAGCAGTCTATGATGCAGCAGCAGCAGTCTATGATGCAGCAGCAGTAGTCTGTGATGCAGCAGCAGTCTATGATGCAGCAGCAGCAGTCTATGATGCAGCAGCAGCAGTAGTCTATGATGCAGCAGCAGCAGTCTATGATGCAGCAGCAGCAGTCTATGATGCAGCAGCAGCAGCAGTCTATGATGCAGCAGCAGCAGTCTATGATGCAGCAGCATTCTATGATGCAGCAGCAGCAGTAGTCTGTGATGCAGCAGCAGCAGCAGCAGTCTATGATGCAGCAGCAGCAGTCTATGATGCAGCAGCAGTCTATGATGCAGCAGCAGCAGTCTATGATGCAGCAGCAGTCTATGATGCAGCAGCAGCAGTAGTCTGTGATGCAGCAGTAGCAGCAGTCTATGATGCAGCAGCAGCAGCAGTCTATGATGCAGCAGCAGCAGTCTATGATGCAGCAGCAGCAGCAGTCTATGATGCAGCAGCAGCAGTCTATGATGCAGCAGTCTATGATGCAGCAGCAGCAGCAGTCTATGATGCAGCAGCAGTCTATGATGCAGCAGCAGTCTATGATGCAGCAGCAGCAGTCTATGATGCAGCAGCAGCAGCAGTCTATGATGCAGCAGCAGCAGTCTATGATGCAGCAGCAGTCTATGATGCAGCAGCAGCATTAGTCTGTGATGCAGCATGTTTTTGGTGTAGCTGTGAACTTCCTGTGCATCAAACTCTGAGAGGAAACAGCTTCTATTTTCACATCAATGTCTGTGTTTTTCCTCGTTTCTCTCCCTTCATCTCCTCTCATCATCATTCTCTTTGGACTTTTATTCTTTGAAATCTCTTTTGTTGTCCTTTCTTTCTCTCTGCTCTCACTCCCTCCACCAGTTATTGTTTCTTCCAAACTTCTTTAAAGGTTAAGGTTAGAAACCGTAGGATAGATGGAGCCGCTGCATCAAAGCAGCCATTACAATAAAAACACATTAAACAGGGAAGTGTTAGGGGCTAATTAGTCACAAAGCGTTGCCTCTGTTAAAACTTCCATCGCTCTCAGGACACACACTTCATACGTTAGAAGCAACAACACGCCTCATGTTACATGCTTACTAGTAATTATCCTGCTGCTCCTCCAGGAGTCGCTCATGAATAAGTTGAAATGACAGGGATGAATGGATGTTTAGAGCAGGAAGCTGCTTCAGGTTCAGCAGGTCACAGAGGATCAGCTCCACTTTAATGCAGTTAATTCACTGCTGCAGTAAATGATCATTATAACTATTCACCTGCAGCATTTTATTCTGATGAATAAAACAAAACTAAAGTGACTTCACATCAATATAATCATCATGTTGGTGACTAATAATATAGAAAAGATGAATGAATTAAACTGTTGTTTTTATTTATTTATATTATATTTATATATATATTGATAGTCAAACTATCATCTATGGTGCAGAATCGCAATAAAGAAATCTGATGAATTTTTACAAATTTGATATATAGAGTAGAGGAAGCAGGAGCCACAAAGCTGCAGCCTAATAGATTAATAGTAACCGGAGTTTATTGAATAGAGTCTGATAGACAATATCAACAGTCTGAGGTGGTGGATAAACACCATCACTTCACTAGTGTCTCAACATAATGTCTGAAAGAAGATGGTTGATAGAACCAGAGAAGATACAGAACATCAATGATGAACATCTCATTTATTTTACACTGAATCACTGACAAGAGCTTTCTGTTCTCCTGTCCTCCATCTCTCTACTCCACCTTTCTGTTCTCCTGTCCTCCATCTCTCTCTACTCCACCTTTCTGTTCTCCTGTCCTCCATCTCTCTACTCCACCTTTCTGTTCTCCTGTCCTCCATCTCTCTACTCCACCTTTCTGTTCTCCTGTCCTCCATCTCTCTCTACTCCACCTTTCTGTTCTCCTGTCCTCCATCTCTCTCTACTCCACCTTTCTGTTCTCCTGTCCTCCATCTCTCTCTACTGCACCTTTCTGTTCTCCTGTCTTCCATCTCTCTCTACTCCACCTTTCTGTTCTCCTGTCCTCCATCTCTCTCTACTCCATCTTTCTGTTCTCCTGTCCTCCATCTCTCTACTCCACCTTTCTGTTCTCCTGTCCTCCATCTCTCTACTCCACCTTTCTGTTCTCCTGTCCTCCATCTCTCTACTCCACCTTTCTGTTCTCCTGTCCTCCATCTCTCTACTCCACCTTTCTGTTCTCCTGTCCTCCATCTCTCTCTACTCCACCTTTCTGTTCTACTGTCCTCCATCTCTCTACTCCACCTTTCTGTTCTCCTGTCCTCCATCTCTCTCTACTCCACCTTTCTGTTCTCCTGTCCTCCATCTCTCTACTCCACCTTTCTGTTCTCCTGTCCTCCATCTCTCTCTACTCCACCTTTCTGTTCTCCTGTCCTCCATCTCTCTCTACTCCACCTTTCTGTTCTCCTGTCCTCCATCTCTCTATTCCACCTTTCTGTTCTCCTGTCCTCCATCTCTCTACTCCACCTTTCTGTTCTCCTGTCCTCCATCTCTCTACTCCACCTTTCTGTTCTCCTGTCCTCCATCTCTCTACTCCACCTTTCTGTTCTCCTGTCCTCCATCTCTCTATTCCACCTTTCTGTTCTCCTGTCCTCCATCTCTCTACTCCACCTTTCTGTTCTCCTGTCCTCCATCTCTCTCTATTCCACCTTTCTCTTCTCCTGTCCTCCATCTCTCTCTACTCCACCTTTCTCTTCTCCTGTCCTCCATCTCTCTCTACTCCACCTTTCTCTTCTCCTGTCCTCCATCTCTCTCTACTCCACCTTTCTGTTCTCCTGTCCTCCATCTCTCTACTCCACCTTTCTGTTCTCGTGTCCTCCATCTCTCTATTCCACCTTTCTGTTCTCCTGTCCTCCATCTCTCTCTACTCCACCTTTCTGTTCTCCTGTCCTCCATCTCTCTACTCCACCTTTCTGTTCTCCTGTCCTCCATCTCTCTACTCCACCTTTCTGTTCTCCTGTCCTCCATCTCTCTCTACTCCACCTTTCTGTTCTCCTGTCCTCCATCTCTCTCTACTCCACCTTTCTGTTCTCCTGTCCTCCATCTCTCTATTCCACCTTTCTGTTCTCCTGTCCTCCATCTCTCTACTCCACCTTTCTGTTCTCCTGTCCTCCATCTCTCTACTCCACCTTTCTGTTCTCCTGTCCTCCATCTCTCTACTCCACCTTTCTGTTCTCCTGTCCTCCATCTCTCTACTCCACCTTTCTGTTCTCCTGTCCTCCATCTCTCTACTCCACCTTTCTGTTCTCCTGTCCTCCATCTCTCTCTATTCCACCTTTCTGTTCTCCTGTCCTCCATCTCTCTCTACTCCACCTTTCTCTTCTCCTGTCCTCCATCTCTCTCTACTCCACCTTTCTGTTCTCCTGTCCTCCATCTCTCTTCTCCACCTTTCTGTTCTCCTGTCCTCCATCTCTCTATTCCACCTTTCTGTTCTCCTGTCCTCCATCTCTCTACTCCACCTTTCTGTTCTCCTGTCCTCCATCTCTCTCTATTCCACCTTTCTGTTCTCCTGTCCTCCATCTCTCTCTACTCCACCTTTCTGTTCTCCTGTCCTCCATCTCTCTCTACTCCACCTTTCTCTTCTCCTGTCCTCCATCTCTCTCTACTCCACCTTTCTGTTCTCCTGTCCTCCATCTCTCTACTCCACCTTTCTGTTCTCCTGTCCTCCATCTCTCTCTACTCCACCTTTCTGTTCTCCTGTCCTCCATCTCTCTCTACTCCACCTTTCTGTTCTCCTGTCCTCCATCTCTCTATTCCACCTTTCTGTTCTCCTGTCCTCCATCTCTCTACTCCACCTTTCTGTTCTCCTGTCCTCCATCTCTCTACTCCACCTTTCTGTTCTCCTGTCCTCCATCTCTCTACTCCACCTTTCTGTTCTCCTGTCCTCCATCTCTCTACTCCACCTTTCTGTTCTCCTGTCCTCCATCTCTCTATTCCACCTTTCTGTTCTCCTGTCCTCCATCTCTCTACTCCACCTTTCTGTTCTCCTGTCCTCCATCTCTCTCTACTCCACCTTTCTCTTCTCCTGTCCTCCATCTCTCTCTACTCCACCTTTCTCTTCTCCTGTCCTCCATCTCTCTCTACTCCACCTTTCTCTTCTCCTGTCCTCCATCTCTCTCTACTCCACCTTTCTCTTCTCCTGTCCTCCATCTCTCTCTACTCCACCTTTCTGTTCTCCTGTCCTCCATCTCTCTCTACTCCACCTTTCTGTTCTCCTGTCCTCCATCTCTCTACTCCACCTTTCTGTTCTCGTGTCCTCCATCTCTCTATTCCACCTTTCTGTTCTCCTGTCCTCCATCTCTCTCTACTCCACCTTTCTGTTCTCCTGTCCTCCATCTCTCTACTCCACCTTTCTGTTCTCCTGTCCTCCATCTCTCTCTACTCCACCTTTCTGTTCTCCTGTCCTCCATCTCTCTCTACTCCACCTTTCTGTTCTCCTGTCCTCCATCTCTCTATTCCACCTTTCTGTTCTCCTGTCCTCCATCTCTCTACTCCACCTTTCTGTTCTCCTGTCCTCCATCTCTCTACTCCACCTTTCTGTTCTCCTGTCCTCCATCTCTCTACTCCACCTTTCTGTTCTCCTGTCCTCCATCTCTCTACTCCACCTTTCTGTTCTCCTGTCCTCCATCTCTCTATTCCACCTTTCTGTTCTCCTGTCCTCCATCTCTCTACTCCACCTTTCTGTTCTCCTGTCCTCCATCTCTCTACTCCACCTTTCTGTTCTCCTGTCCTCCATCTCTCTACTCCACCTTTCTGTTCTCCTGTCCTCCATCTCTCTATTCCACCTTTCTGTTCTCCTGTCCTCCATCTCTCTACTCCACCTTTCTGTTCTCCTGTCCTCCATCTCTCTTTACTCCACCTTTCTCTTCTCCTGTCCTCCATCTCTCTCTACTCCACCTTTCTCTTCTCCTGTCCTCCATCTCTCTCTACTCCACCTTTCTCTTCTCCTGTCCTCCATCTCTCTCTACTCCACCTTTCTCTTCTCCTGTCCTCCATCTCTCTACTCCACCTTTCTGTTCTCCTGTCCTCCATCTCTCTCTACTCCACCTTTCTGTTCTCCTGTCCTCCATCTCTCTCTACTCCACCTTTCTGTTCTCCTGTCCTCCATCTCTCTCTACTCCACCTTTCTGTTCTCCTGTCCTCCATCTCTCTATTCCACCTTTCTGTTCTCCTGTCCTCCATCTCTCTACTCCACCTTTCTGTTCTCCTGTCCTCCATCTCTCTACTCCACCTTTCTGTTCTCCTGTCCTCCATCTCTCTATTCCACCTTTCTGTTCTCCTGTCCTCCATCTCTCTACTCCACCTTTCTGTTCTCCTGTCCTCCATCTCTCTCTATTCCACCTTTCTGTTCTCCTGTCCTCCATCTCTCTCTACTCCACCTTTCTCTTCTCCTGTCCTCCATCTCTCTCTACTCCACCTTTCTCTTCTCCTGTCCTCCATCTCTCTCTACTCCACCTTTCTGTTCTCCTGTCCTCCATCTCTCTCTACTCCACCTTTCTGTTCTCCTGTCCTCCATCTCTCTACTCCACCTTTCTGTTCTCGTGTCCTCCATCTCTCTCTACTCCACCTTTCTGTTCTCCTGTCCTCCATCTCTCTACTCCACCTTTCTGTTCTCCTGTCCTCCATCTCTCTCTACTCCACCTTTCTGTTCTCCTGTCCTCCATCTCTCTACTCCACCTTTCTGTTCTCGTGTCCTCCATCTCTCTATTCCACCTTTCTGTTCTCCTGTCCTCCATCTCTCTCTACTCCACCTTTCTGTTCTCCTGTCCTCCATCTCTCTCTACTCCACCTTTCTCTTCTCCTGTCCTCCATCTCTCTCTACTCCACCTTTCTGTTCTCCTGTCCTCCATCTCTCTACTCCACCTTTCTGTTCTCCTGTCCTCCATCTCTCTCTACTCCACCTTTCTGTTCTCCTGTCCTCCATCTCTCTACTCCACCTTTCTGTTCTCGTGTCCTCCATCTCTCTATTCCACCTTTCTGTTCTCCTGTCCTCCATCTCTCTCTACTCCACCTTTCTGTTCTCCTGTCCTCCATCTCTCTCTACTCCACCTTTCTGTTCTCCTGTCCTCCATCTCTCTCTACTCCACCTTTCTCTTCTCCTGTCCTCCATCTCTCTCTACTCCACCTTTCTGTTCTCCTGTCCTCCATCTCTCTACTCCACCTTTCTGTTCTCCTGTCCTCCATCTCTCTACTCCACCTTTCTGTTCTCGTGTCCTCCATCTCTCTATTCCACCTTTCTGTTCTCCTGTCCTCCATCTCTCTCTACTCCACCTTTCTGTTCTCCTGTCCTCCATCTCTCTCTACTCCACCTTTCTGTTCTCCTGTCCTCCATCTCTCTATTCCACCTTTCTGTTCTCCTGTCCTCCATCTCTCTACTCCACCTTTCTGTTCTCCTGTCCTCCATCTCTCTCTACTCCACCTTTCTGTTCTCCTGTCCTCCATCTCTCTACTCCACCTTTCTGTTCTCCTGTCCTCCATCTCTCTCTACTCCACCTTTCTGTTCTCCTGTCCTCCATCTCTCTATTCCACC
The DNA here is from genome assembly GCA_030544235.1 of Lepturacanthus savala. Classification (NCBI taxonomy): domain Eukaryota; kingdom Metazoa; phylum Chordata; class Actinopteri; order Scombriformes; family Trichiuridae; genus Lepturacanthus; species Lepturacanthus savala. The sequence goes on along the minus strand of CM060480.1, from coordinate 35,007,610 downwards.
TTTCTGTTCTCCTGTCCTCCATCTCTCTACTCCACCTTTCTGTTCTCCTGTCCTCCATCTCTCTACTCCACCTTTCTGTTCTCCTGTCCTCCATCTCTCTACTCCACCTTTCTGTTCTCCTGTCCTCCATCTCTCTACTCCACCTTTCTGTTCTCCTGTCCTCCATCTCTCTCTATTCCACCTTTCTGTTCTCCTGTCCTCCATCTCTCTCTACTCCACCTTTCTCTTCTCCTGTCCTCCATCTCTCTCTACTCCACCTTTCTCTTCTCCTGTCCTCCATCTCTCTACTCCACCTTTCTGTTCTCCTGTCCTCCATCTCTCTACTCCACCTTTCTGTTCTCCTGTCCTCCATCTCTCTCTACTCCACCTTTCTGTTCTCCTGTCCTCCATCTCTCTCTACTCCACCTTTCCTTTCTCATATCCTCAATCTCTCTTGACTCCGCCTTTCCTTTCTCCCCTGTCGTCCATCTCTCTACTCTACCTTTCCTTTCTCCTTTCCTCCATCTCATCAGACAGCTGATTGCTGAGTAGTGGGATTACATAGCTGGAGGTGTGAATTTGATTGGCTCAGACCAGAATGACCATCAGAATAGCAGGGCTCCTGATGACCAGGCCTCTGGACTAAAACAACATAATAGAATTTTCATTGAAGACTCCAATGAAAACACAGAACATCCAGAAATGAGACAATATGTCTTTGTGATGGAATAATACCACTGATCTGAGATCAGATTGACTCTCTCTGAAAATCAAACCAAAAGAGTTTGGATCGAAACAATAAACTAAATTATTGTTAGTTTCAACCAACGAGTATTCTGATGTTGTGAAAATATTTAGATTATTAGATTATTGAAACGTCCCATCTGATCGTCTCCTTCTTTATCTGTGTTCAGGTCATGGGGGCAGCACCTTCATCATCTTCATCACCTTCATCATCTTCATCATCTTCATTATCTTCATCATCTTCATCACCTTTATCACCTTCACCATCTTCATCATCTTCATCACCTTCATCATCTTCACCATCTTCATCACCTTCATCATCTTCATCACCTTCATCACCTTCACCATCTTCATCATCTTCATCACCTTCATCACCTTCACCATCTTCATCATCTTCACCATCTTCATCATCTTCATCACCTTCATCACCTTCATCATCTTCATCACCTTCATCACCTTCATCATCTTCATCACCTTCACCATCTTCATCATCTTCATCACCTTCATCACCTTCATCATCTTCATCATCTTCATCACCTTCACCATCTTCATCACCTTCATCACCTTCACCATCTTCATCATCTTCATCACCTTCATCACCTTCACCATCTTCATCATCTTCATCACCTTCATCATCTTCATCACCTTCATCACCTTCATCATCTTCATCATCTTCATCACCTTCATCTTCTGGGGTAACACGGTCTATCTGTAGATGGTCCAAAGCTGAAGATTCAACCTACAAATCATCCATTCATTTCATTCATTCATCTTCTACACCACGGTTCCAACCTTTTCCAGCTCCACTTGGAAATTCCTAAATGTCCGCGGCTGACCTCTGACCCAATAAACAATACAGAAGAAATGAATGCATTTTAGACCACTTTGTGCTATTTTAATGTAAAAATATAACATTTAGGACTAATTTGAATTAATATGAAAAGGCAGGAAAATCACAACAGGACCTTTTAATCATTTTGATGTGAAAATTCAACATTTAGGCCTCGGACTAATTATGGAATATGGATGAAGCTCACAACTTATTAAATAATATTAATTATCACTTTATACTAATGTCAACTTATTTAAAGGGAAATCATCATCATAACAGGACATTTTTATCATTTTAATGTGAAAACTTTGACACAACACATAGAACCTAGTTTATTCTTCTGCTATGAAGCTACGGTGTCGACACAGACCCCTACGCTGTAGACTGACCTCATCTCCAACAAATAAATAATGAACCTCCAAGGCTGTGATTGGTCAGTTCAGCTCCTCCAGGGCTGTGATTGGCCAGTTCAGTCGTGGTGGTCTACAGTCTCCTCCACTAACGTCTTCTCTGTCATTTCCACTTCAACATTTGTAATAAAACCATTTTCTCTTTGATATCAATGAGCTACAAACACACACACTGCATCCTGGTTGACTGGAGGAGGATTAGGACCAGGAACAAAAGAAGTCTGGTACATCCAGTCTGGAATATGTGTTTTTTAGGTGTTTTTGTCTGTTTTTATGTTTTGTGCCAGACTTTTTTTGTTTTTTGCCTGGCGTTTGGTTTCCTCTGTACAACACAACTATGATATTTAGAATTTTAGAAAAGGATTTCACGGCCACCTGCAATACACAGGTTGAAAATCACTGGTCTATACCAACTAACTCCTCATCAGGGTCACATGGTCTGCTGCAGCCAATCCCAGCTCATTACAGGTGAGAGGCAGGATCCACCCAGACAGCAGCCTATCATGGAGCACACACACACACACACACACACACACACACACACACACACACACACACACACACACCTCCTACTATGATTTAGAGTCTCCAGTTAACCTCAGCATGTGTATGAAGCTGGAGAACCTGGACTAGGATTAGGTTCCAGTCCTGGAGGACCAGGACTGGAACCTGGAGGAGATAACTTTTCTTAAATAATTTATATTTAACTCAAATGATATAAATTGAGTTTCCTGATCTAAGGAAATGGAGTGAATCTCTAATCTTGATGTTGTGAGAAACTTTCTCTGAGTTTATATCATGATTTATTATAGAACTGGAAACCAGAGTTTGACTTCCTGGGTTCCTTCTACATTCTGTGACCCATAGATAATGTGCAGCTGCAACCTTCCTGCTCCATGTGTTGCAGCTAGACAATAAATAGTCATTGAAGAAGATAAATTTGTACCTACTACAGAGCCTTGGAGCTAATATTCTTTATGTATGTTGTGCAGCTTAGACTCCAACAAGAAGATCTGCAGGTTCTAACACTGAAGAGCTACAGCTGATCTGACAGTCAGTCAGTCCTTCACTTCAAGAATATTAAATCAAATCTGTCCAGTTTCACTTCCTCTCCTCCATCACTGCATCTTCCCTACATCTCACTTCTCTCCTTTTCAGTCACTCGCTGCAGAGTGTGTGTGTGTGTGGGAGTGGTGCAGAGAGCGAGGTCAAGGAGGAGAACAGCTCTACAGTCTGGGTCTTTGTGTTCCTCCCTTACTGTGTAGGAGGAGGAGGAGGAGGAGGAGGAGGGTCTCTGAGCATTGTCTTTCACCTCTCAAGGCCACAGCCACAAGCTGCAGGATACACACACACACACACACACACACACACACACACACACACACACACACACACACACACACACACACACACACACACACACACACACACACACACACACACACACACACACACACACACACACACACACACACACACTACAGAAACACTGGCAGCTCTCATCCAGTTTTTATTAAGGCAGTAACTGTCTGTACGAAATAAAACCTTCTACCATATAACATACAACAGATATTCCAGAAAAGAGACAGAGATTATAATTTAAGGGGAAAATTCAACTTTAAAACTCCAAAAAATTCATACTACCACAAACAATATGTCTAGAGTTGCAGGTTTTAAACAGTGGAATAGTTTTAACATGGAAGTAAAACACTGTTCAAACATGATTCCCTTTAAAAACAGGAATAAACACAATGTATTGGCAGTAAAATCCAAGAGGAGGAGCGAGAAATCAGCAGTTTATCATGATCATCAACTGGATGAATTCATTGTTTTATTCTAGATGACATTATTAGATCTGAACTAGTATTATATCATTAATAATAGCAATATAACTAAATATATAAATATATATAAATATATAAATATAACTATTACATGAATGTCATTATCGCTATTGGTACTAATGATAACATTAATTCATTATTATTATTAATAATTTTTATTAATTATAAAATTACTAATGAAATTGACATTACTACTATTTGCATATTGATATGAGTGATAGAGGAGTTAAAGGATTTAATTCAGCTGATGACTCTAATACTTATAGTTCTCTAAAAGTTATAATAAAATCTGTAAACTAAGATTTGCACACTTTCTATTTAATTTCCATTTATTTCTGTTTATGTCTTTTACTCTTTCCTATTCCACAAATCCTATTTCATTTCTTTTATTAATAGATTTATAAAAATGTAGAGATAATTAGGATTATTATTAGGATAAATAGGCAAAAACATCTGATTGTGATGAAGTGATGATTGATTTATCGATAGATAAATCATGAAACAGTGAATAGTTAATTGAATATTTGGCTGCAGCTCTGCTGGGGAGACGTCCTGGTTCATTAGAAACTGCTGCAACACATTGAAAACAAATACAGAAAGTGACTCAGAAATAGATTCAGTTTATATTTAACAGGCCAGATTTAAGCCTGAACTCCTCCAGAGACCAGAGAGACTTTTATTTATCACCTCCCTTAAGGTCCAGCAACTGCTCCACCTCCACACAATCCTACACTACAGGATTTATCTCTAATGTCTCCTATATTCCTCCTCCTCTTCCTCTTCTTCCTCCTCCTCCTCCTCAGGTCCAGTAGAACTAACAGCTGCACATTTATCCTCCTTTTTATGTCAAGAAATACAAATATTATTATTATAATATGACAAATATTTACACTATTAATTAACCTTCAGTTTACAAACCAGAACAAATAACACAACAAAAAAGGGTTAGGGTTAGTTCAAATAATAACAATAATAAAATAATGAAAATAACATGATGTCTCAGTTATTCCAGATTCCGTCAGTCTACTGTTGTATTTATAATATTTAATCGGAATATTTCATATTTTAGACTGTGGAGAAACAGGAACTGGTGCCTTTTCTTAGTCTGACTTTGTCCAGTCGTCATCCGGTGGCCGGACTACGGCCGTTAGTGGTCGGTCCTGGCACCTCTGGTGTATTTATTAGCAGGAAAGGGTTTTGAATAGAAAACAAACAGGGATAAATCTGTGCTGTTCACCTTCAATATAGTGATGTCATTAGATGTGTTGGACAGTGGATCAATAGTAGCAGGTACCAGTAAAAACCTGCAGTGCATTAATCTGGTGTTTGGTTTCACATGTCATCTACACGCTCCACGTATTTTATATGAAACTCCTCCACGCATTAATCCACAGATATCAGCTCATCAAGCAGAAATATCAATAAGAATATCAATAAGTGCATCAGCATTCAGACATGAGTGTGTGAATGGCTGGCTACGGCAGAGAGGAAGGAGGACGTTCCCTTGACAACGGCAGAGGTTATAGAGTCCACCGTTCATCTACACATGTTACACATACACGTGTGATATATATATATATATATATATATATATATATATATATATATATATATATATATATATATATATACTGCAGGGAAAAGGCCTTACAACACAAACAGAATAGACAAGAGCTGCTGGATCAATACCGATCAATAATGTTGCTGATGTAGACACAGACATTAATACACGTGTGTATGTGTGTGAATGTGTGTGTATGTGTATGTGTGTATGTGTGTGTGTGTGTGTGTGTGTGTGTGTATGTGTGTGTATGTGTGTGTGTGTATGTGTGTGAATGTGTATGTGTGTGTGTATGTGTGTGTGTGTGTGTGTGTGTGTATGTGTGTGTTTATGTGTGTGTGTGTGTATGTGTATGTGTGTATGTGTGTGTGTGTGTGTGTATGTGTGTGTATGTGTGTGTGTGTATGTGTGTGAATGTGTATGTGTGTGTGTATGTGTGTGTGTGTGTGTATTTGTGTATGTGTGAGTGTTTGTGTATGTATATGTGTGTGTGTGTGTGTATGTGTGTGAATATGTATGTGTGTGTATGTGTGTGTGTATGTGTGTATGTGTGTGTGTGTGTGTGTGTGTGTGTGTATGTGTGTGTGTGTGTGTGTGTGTGTATGTGTGTGTGTGTGTATGTGTGTATGTGTATGTGTGTGTGTGTGTGTGTGTATGTGTGTGTGTGTGTGTGTGTGTGTGTGTGTGTATGTGTGTGTGTGTGTGTGTGTGTGTTGACCCTCCCTTGACTCTGTTTTTCAGAATAACAGCAGAATCTCTGTTTCTACAGCATTGTGTGACAGTGTGAAAGCAGCAGATCAGACTCTCACATTTCTTCCATTCAGTGCGACAGATGCAGCGTTTTCTTTTTCTTTTCTTTGCTTCATGATGACTCGCCCACATGTTCACCACAAGAAAACAGAATGAAAAGAGAGCAGAGAAGGCAGACAAAGGAGAGAAAGTGGAGGAGGGAAGTGGAGGAGGGAAGTGGAGGAGGGAAGGTAGAAGAGCGAAAGGAAGTCAGAGTGAGAGCAGGGAGCTGGGATTTAATCAGCCTTATTAAAAACAAGCCTCTGTTTATTAGTGTCAACAGTTTTAAGGCTGCAGGCTGTCACACTGAAGCAGCAAATCAGCTGCTGGGAAAAACATCCCACCTATTGATTCTGTTGATTATTTATTTTGGCTGAATCTCATTTAGTGAATAAAATGTCCATCACAGTTCACAATCATTTAATTCATTAACCAAAAATATTAAACAATTAATGCCTTGTTCATGATTTCATTCCCGATCTTCTTTATTATTTATTTCATTTGAATTGACCTTTAACCCTTTAAAGCATATGAGCCTTTAAGTCTATGGCAGTCATTTCATACTTAAAATAAAAAATAGGAATGTTACTCACACTGATTTTTTTCTAATAGAATAATTTTTTATGTTTTAATCAAATAATTTAAGTTTCCAACTATTTCCTGTCACATGACATCATCAACTTCCTCCTGAGAACATGAAGACAAACCCTCCCAGAAAGAGTCATTTTATTTAGATTATGATGATTTTGACCCTGACATGTATATATCTATTTAATAATTCAGGTCTATAGAATAATCCCCCAAAGAAGAATTCTGTACATAGGTTTTTATTTATGGGCAGATTTGTGCAGAAACTATAACAGACATTAAAATGTTTTCTGCAAAGAAAATAGTGCAAAATGGGAAAATAGATGCATAACATGATTGTTAGTGACTCAACTGATATAATTATATGGCTGAAATCTATGAAATAAACCTGGTATAAATGGGTTTAATATAACATGACAGTCATAAAATTAGCAGCTCTTAGGCTTAAACGGTTTAAAACACATTCACACTTTTCAGGATCTGAATTTATTTGGCCATGACTTTAAAAAACAGGAATTTGAATGGTGTGTACATGTACGACAGTAAATACTATTGTGTTTCTATTAATCTATTGATTATTATTATAATAATATTATATATATTAATATTATTATTATTATAATAACAGGATCTGAAGATGCTGAAATACAACAAAATCAAATCAAATAGACTCAAATCTGACCTTAACTCAATCTACTTTTCATGTAAGTGATTGAGACCAAATTAAAAATACATATAGTTTCATAAAAGTTCATTAACATGTCTGGTATAATTAGAACATGACACTTTATATGTCCAGGTCCGTTAAAAGTGATTAAAGTGGTGCAGCTGCAGGATGTGGCTTCAGGTGCTGATTTTATGGCTTGATAAAAGATGCATCTAACAACAGAAATGGAAAGAGAAGAAGACAACAACTAGTGTCTAACAACTGCTTTAAATACACAGATTCTCATTTAAGCTTCACTGAGGAAACAAAGACAAATAAATGTGGAAAGAAATAAGGAAAAGAAAAAGAAATACATTCAAAATTCAATCGATCAATAATGTTGCTGATGCAGACACAGACATTAAATTATATATAAATACAAGAAAATCGGTCAATTAAATGAATCAAACATCTACATTATTGGATTAATCAATCAATTAGTTTCAACCACTATCTAATCTTCTAAACTCAAAAGTGATTATTTAATGTGTTGAGAAGATGTTTTCTTTATTTTCTGAAATTTTATAAGGTAAATAATCAGTGAATCAAGAAAATAATAATAATAATCTACAGATTAGTGGATAAAAGAAGTGAATATTAATGACAGCTGTTTTGAGATAAAAGGGCCAGGAAGAGAAAACTGCTTTAAATACACAGATTCTGATTCTGTTTTAAGATTCATGGGAAAACAAATGTGAAATAAAATAATAATAAAGAAAGTTGTTTAAAGAAGGTCGCAGGTTCACGACCTCCTTGGTCCTGGGTCTGGGACCTTTCTGTGTGGAGTTTGCATGTTCTCCCCGTGTCTGCGTGGGTTTTCACCGGGTACTCCGGCTTCCTCCCACAGTCCAAAAACATGCTGAGGTTAATTGGAGACTCTAAATTGCCCATAGGTGTGAGTGTGTGAGTGAATGGTGTGTGTGCCCCACGATTGGCTGGCGACCATCTGGGGTGTATCCCTGCCTCTCGCTGTAACGCGCTGGGATAGGCTCCAGCAGACCCCTGCGACCCTAATGAGGAATAAGCAGGTATAGAAAATGACTGACTGACTGACTGAAAGTTGTTTAATGAGGAGGAGAATTAAACTTTGACTGGTGCAATTTACTCATGTTACAGCTAATAGGACGAATTTATTGTGTGTGTGTGTGTGTGTGTGTGTGTGTGTGTGGGTGTGTGTGTGTGTGTGTGGGTGTGTGTGTGTGTGTGTTGTATGTCAACATAGAAGATGAAGAAAATCTATCCTCATCCGTTGTGGCTGATTTTTGGATCGGCCCCACTTGTGGCCTAACGTCCACAAGTGGGGCCTGTGCCAAGAAACAGGCCAGTACACCAGGAGATGTGGAGGGGGCCGTAAGAGGTCAACAATCCCGCAGGAGGACCGCTATCTGCTCCTTTGTGCAAGGAGGAACAGAAGGAGCACTGCAAGAACCCTACAAAATGACCTTCAGCAGGCCACTAATGTGCATGTGTGTGAGAAACAGACTCCATGAAGATGGTATGAGGACCTGACGTCCACAAGTGGGGCCTGTGCTCACTGCCCAACACTGTGCAGCCCGACTGACATTTGCCAGAGAACACCTGGGTTGGCAAGGTTGGCAACATCCTACAGCATAACCAGTTTGGTGGTGGGTCAATGATGGTCTGGGGAGGCATTTCCTTGGAAGACCACACAGACCTCTATGTGCTAGCCAGAGGTACCATGACTGCCTACCGGGATGAGATGCTCAGACCCATTGTCAGACCCTATGCTGGTGCAGTGTGGATAGAGTGTGTCAGCAGTTCCTGCATGATGAAGTCATTGAGGCTATGGACTGGCCTGCTCGTTCCCCAGACTTGACTCCAATGGAACACCTCTGGTGGTGTTTTTTTTTGCATTTCAAGACTGTTTGAGACCCACAATGTTAAGCATTTCTTACCTTTCTTACTTAATTGGGAATAAAATGAACACAAAGAAAGAATTTACTTTTCAACACTTTGTATATTCTTTCAGAAAAGTGCAAATAGTTTTTAAATCAGAAAAGTGCCATTTTCTTTGACGGGTAATCATCCACGGGTCTATGGCGACACTGCAAAATGGTAGATTGGCGAATCTGAGGCTGGCTTGGCTGGTGTGCTGTGGTTGGGGCACCTGGGTGTTTTGCTTGTAGGTGGTAGGTTAAACTAGACGTGCTCCAGTGGTACTGAAACTCTGCTTCACATATGCTGCATTTAACTTTCGTCTTGTCAACTGTACCATCTCTAAATTTTTTAAAGTCAAACAGACCGTTCAAAAGTCCAGAAGTCCTCTGTTTATCCATTTCGACTAAGTTCACTGAAAACTAGCGCTCTGAAGTTTAACGCTACAGCCAGGGAGCTGCCTACGGACGTGTAGAAGGGACAAAAGGCTGGCGAACTTTAATCGCGATTAAAAATAATTATCGCGTTATGGATTGCATTAATCTAGTCGCGATTAACCCGTTAACGCTGACAGCCCTAATATATATATATATATATATATATATATATATATATATATATATATATATATATATATATATATATATATATATATATATATCATGTATAATAGTGTGTTATAGTGTTGTTGGAGTATAGCCCAATGACTTCAGTTATGATCCAGAAGATGCTTTGACAGTACTAGTTGATAGTTTATAGTGGATATGGCCGATTTCCAACATATCCTGTCATCTATTGTTCTTCCTAAACATTTCCTCTTTCCATGGTAACACCCTCTATGTGCACCTGCTGCTACTGTTTCTATATATCATCATTCATCATAACTATAATCTATAACTATAATCTATAACTATTATCTATAACTATAATCTATAACTATTATCTATAACTATAATCTATAACTATTATCTATAACTATAATCTATAACTATTATCTATAACTATAATCTATAACTATTATCTATAACTATTATCTATAACTATAATCTATAACTATAATCTATAACTATAATCTATAACTATAATCTATAACTATTATCTATAACTATAATCTATAACTATAATCTATAACTATAATCTATAACTATAATCTATAACTATTATCTATAACTATAATCTATAACTATAATCTATAACTATTATCTATAACTATAATCTATAACTATTATCTATAACTATAATCTATAACTATTATCTATAACTATTATCTATAACTACAATCTATAACTACTATCTATAACTATAATCTATAACTATTATCTATAACTATGATCTATAACTATGGTGGTATAAGGTTGTTAAGGTTGTTGTTAAGGTTGTTGCTAAGGTTGTTGTTAAGGTTGTTGCTAAGGTTGTTGCTAAGGTTGTTGCTAAGGTTGTTGCTAAGGTTGTTTCATCCATTAAGCTCCAATATGTCATGGTATATCTGAGAATTCTGAGTAAAGAAGGAGGAAGGCAGAGAAGTTTGGTGATGAAGCCTCTCTCCTTCCTTCCTTCTTTCTTTTTAATTAACTAGAAATCTAATCAAAATCAGAAGCTTTATCTGCAGCGTTTGTGTTTTTTCCTATTATATTAAGTTCTTTCTTCCCCATGATAACAAAAACTCTGATCTGTTCTTCATGTTATCAGCTCTGAACCAGTCAGGAAGACAGGTGAGGATCCAGCCTCGTGTTTTATTGCACCAACTTAAAAGACCCTGTGTGTGTGTGTGTGTGTGTGTGTGTGTGTGTGTGTGTGTGTGTGTGTGTGTGTGTGTGTGTGTGTGTGTGTGTGTGTGTGTGTGTGTGTGTGTGATGCTTTATGGAGGGGCTGGCTGATAACCACAGGTACAAATTTCAGATTGGGACACACTTTATTGAGCCAACCTTTGAACATGTTCAACCCTCCCAACCATAAAACGATAACACAAACTGACACTTCCAAGGTCTCTCTCTCTCACACACACACACACACACACACACACACACACACACACACACACACACACACACACACACACACACACACACACACACACACACACACCTCTCTCAGTGTTCAGTGTTTGTTGAACTGGGTGGGGTATGTGTGTGTGTTTAAGTGTTTGTGTGTGTGCTTAAGTGTGTGTATTGGAAGGAAAGGAAGGAGGTGAAGGATTGGGTGTGCATTGGGTGTTTGACACATAAAAAGGAAAAACAAGAAGTGAAAATGAGGAGCTGGCCTGGATTTGGTCACATATGCAATAGATGTGTGTTTGTAAATATAATTTACCAATTGTGAAAATTAAAAAGTCATTTGTTAAACTATAAGTTCTGCATTTGTAGATCACCAATCACATAACCACATTTATGGAATGACATATTTCTGAGAATGTATTATTATTATTTTATATTGAGATCCACAAACAAATAGCTTGTGATTGAGAGATGGCCGCCCTCCTCACCAGCAGGGGGCAGCGTTAGCAGCTGGACAACACATGAAGAAGAGGAGATGGACACAGCAACAATCACAGGATATTTGTTTATGGATCTGTGTAGATTCTGATAAACACGTCTGGATAATATGTATTTGAGGAAGGAGATGTGGGCGTGTGACAGAGTCACATCTCACAAATGACATTCATTTTTACAAACAGAAAATTATATTTACATCTATTACATATGTGTCCAACCCAAGGCCCAGGGCCCAAATCTGGGCCGCCACCTCATTTCCTGTGGCCCCTCCAGAGCTTCACAGACTCGTGTGATTTATTGAGAGAAAGTGAATAAATGTTTGAAGTTAACGGAGACACGCTGGTCACGTTGTCTTTGTACGACTTCGTTAACTGCAAAATCTTGACGCAAAAAGACGCAAAAGACGCTAACAACAATACAACATTATTTCTGCAGCAGCTGATTTTAAATTCTGGTTAAAATCTTAGTAAATTGCACTATTATGAGTGGAGAGGTAATCTGATATAATAACATATATAATAATAATAATAATACATAGATATATTTATATGATCTTCATAATTGGTCCTTTGAGAGAAACCAGAACACTGATGTGACCCAGGAAGTTTAACTCCTCTGGTCTGTCGGTAATAAACAAAATACCAGTTACAAATCATGCATTTGTATTTGTAGATACCAGCACACATGTGCAACTTTAATCACATTTCTAGTCTATGTGCATTTACAATTAATAACAGGAATTGATCTCTATACAACTCACACACTTCCCTCAGGAAACGTCTTTCCAGTTGACTACCAGAGATACAGAACGTCCAGGTCACTGCTGTGTCTCCTCTCATTCTTTATATTCACTCCTAGATGAGTGGTTGAGATGCAGAAGCAGCTCAGAGATTATGGAGTTTAGTCAGGACACTTGTGTAAAAGCTTGTAGTGGTTTCACTCTCTCCCAGCTCCACACCTCATTACAGCCAAGCAGGAGGCTGCTGCTGCACTCTGCTACAAACCAACCGGATAATGGCACTTACCACACACACACACACTTACCACACAACACCGAAGACCAGAGCTGTGTGTGTGTGTGTGGTTGTGTATACACACACATGCTGTACAAATATAAATATGTCAACAGGTTGTGCTCAATCACAGCAGGTTCTCACTATTCCTGTTAGCTAAACAAATTATTATGCTAGTCACCACCTTCACTGTGTGTATGTGTGCGCGTGTGTACAGTAGCTTATAGAGGGTTTGTAATATTAATTACTTAGCTTCATATGTGAGTTTCAGGAGGGGGTATTAATAATTAAGGAGCTAGTGTTCCCGCTCAGTGTGGAGCTTCACACACACACACACACACACACACACACACACACACACACACACACACACACACACACACACACACACACACACACACATACACACACACACAGCATGAATGAAGCATGAATAAACATACATGTACATGCATGTAGATGAGATAATATACAAAAAAAATGTAAGATTATGCAAACATACAGAAAATAACTGATGTGCAGCATATATCAACATCATACATACACGCCATCGCCACGCCAACAAGAACACACTCTACCACACACACATTCAGATGCATTTGGTAAAAAAAAAGAAAAAAAGAAAAGCCAAAATCACAGAGAAATGTCATATGGTAATATCTCTGTGAATATTTAATGGTGTTTCCATTAAGTTGGCCGCTGGCTGACACCACAACCACTTAATGTGTGTGTGTGTGTGTGTGTGTGTCTATCAGAGAAACAATTAGCCATTTAAAGGAGAAATATTCATCAGAAGCACAGTTGTATTTTAAAGTTGAATGGTTGCTGTAAACTGCAGAGCAACAGATGCTTTTACTGTCTCACTTCTGTTTAATATATTTGATAAAAAAAATCCTTATGCTCAATTCAGAATAAAACTGCATGAATGTGTGACGCTACTTCAACGTCCAACTCAATATGACACCACCAATCAGATCACAGAGAGTTGAATTAACGTGTTTATCCAGTGTGAAGTTAATAAATGCAGCAACATATTTATTATTCAGGTGGGGAAACCAGAATATCCAGCTTCACTCACACATGTGACAGGAAGTGACTTTTGCACTTTTGCAGCATTTTGTGTTTACCACTGCTGTGTTTTCAGATTGGTTCAAATGTTTAAGTGCAGACACAGATTTGTTGTGGAATCATTTCTTCATGCATATGCAGGCGCTGCATGTTTGATTTCACATATGAGACGTGATGGAAACACTGTGTTTGACTTCTCTGTAGATCTGTGAAACGTTCTGTTTTATAAACCACCAGGAAACAGAAGATGCTCAAAAGACAAGGTTATACACTAGAGCTGCTCCATGATGGAAAAAATCATTATCACCAGGATTTTGGCCCATATTTAAATCACAAGTATTCAAACAATTATGTTTTAGTTACACAATGAATTTATTCAGCAGGAGTTAAGATGATAAACAGATTTACATGACAACACATTTGTTGTGTTGTGTGTGTGTCTGTGTGTGTGTGTATGTGTGTGTGTGTGTGTGTGTGTGTCTGTGTCTGTGTGTGTCTGTGTGTGTGTCTGTGTGTGTGTGTGTGTGTGTGGCCGTGTGTGTGTCTGTGTGTGCGTGTGTGTCTGTGTGTGTGTGTGTATGTGTGTGTGTGTGTATGTGTGTGTGTGTGTGTGTGTGTGTGTGTGTGTGTGTGTCTGTGTGTGTGTGTGTCTGTGTGTGTCTGCTCCATGATAGGCTGCTAGCTGTCTATAAACTATAGACCGCTAACTATATGTTAATAGCACATTAATTATGTGACAATGGTCATAATATATACATTTATATATTATGACATATACTTTTTGTTTGTTTTTTATATTTTTCCGTAGTACTTTTGGTATTTTATAGAAAACATTGTGTTTTTTTGTTTTATTTTTTCCTATTATTATAGTAAATGAGTTGCCTTAATTTGTTTATTTCTGTGTGTGTTCTGGACGACTATTATAAATGGAACCAATCAGAATGTGCTTTTATTTTGTAGTTTATAGTTTTACAACAACCGTCAGTGAGAGGAGCAGCTACTGATCAGAGGAAATATACGTCTTCACTTCTGTTTATTTTTCACTTTTCTTTCTCTCTGACACTAAGATAGTTTGGCTTTTCGTAGTTTTTCTGACCACATGCAGCTTCACAGATGTTTAAGGTGGATTGTGATTTACATAATTAGAGGAAGTGAAAAACCTCCCACCGACAGTTCTATTAGTGCATCAACACTGAACTATTCTGATCTTATTATTATTATTATTATTATTACCATGACGATCAATATCAATACAATCACAGCTTGAAACCTGCAGTAAATTTCTGATGTGAGTTGACTGTATCAGGCAGTGATGAAGGTCACAGTTGGACATGAGTTGGTGAGTTGTCCAGATTCCACTTATCTATCCACGTGACCTCTGACCTTTTACTCTCCACCTCTCTAAATGAAGGCCACGCTGCTTCCTGTAGCCAGACACTTTATCTCATAAATCACCCTGCACATTAGCTTCAAGGGGGAATCTGAGCTAACAATGAGGCCCACAAGGACCACGAGGACAACAAGGACAACAAGGACCACGAGGACAACGAGGACCACGAGGACAACAAGGACAACAAGGACCACGAGGACAACAAGGACAACAAGGGCAACTAGGACAATGAGGACCACGAGGCCAACAAGTACCACGAGGACAACAAGGACAACTAGGACAATGAGGACCACGAGGACAACTAGGACATCGAGGACCCTGAGGCCAGCGAGGACCACGAGGACAACAAGGACAATGAGGACAACAAGGACAATGAGGACAACAAGGACAACGAGGACAACAAGGACAATAAGGACCACGAGACCAACGAGGACCACGAGGACAACAAGGACCATGAGGAACACGAGACCAACGAGGACAACGAGGACCACTAGACCAACGAGGACAACAAGGACCACAAGACCAACGAGGAGCACAAGACCAACGAGGACCACAAGGACAACGAGGACAACGAGGACCACAAGGCCACATCGTTACGTCCCTGGTTTCTGTTGATTTCACTGTTTCTGAATGAAATAATTGAATGACGTCTCGATCTGATGTAGCCAAGTTTATACAAGACAGACAGAAACAAAGAGTGAACATGTCTTAATCCTAGTTTCTACTCCTAAAGTCTAGTTTCTACTTCTGCGACGTAGCTACATCGTAGTCTGACTTCACCTCCAATTAATCCTGACTACACGTCTACGTGAACCTCCAGGGCTGTGATTCGTCAGTTTAGCTCCTCCAGGGCTGTGATTGGTCAGTTCAGTCATGGTGGTCTACAGTCTCCTCCACTAACGTCTTCTCTGTCATTTCCACTTCAACATTTGTAATAAAACCATTTTCTCTTTGATATCAATGAGCTACAAACACACACACTGCATCCTGGTGGATGGAGGAGGATTTAGGACCAGGAACAAAAGAAGTCTGGTACATCCAGTCTGGAATATGTTATTTAAGTGTGTTGCCACGTTCCGTCAACACAGAACTAAGAATGAACAAGGTCTGTATCATGTAGATGGTGTAGCTATGTAGCAGAAGAATAAACTAGACTTTAATCCCTCTCTCCTCTCTCTCTAATTCAGATGGATGTCTGACCTCCATCCTCCAACCATCCTCCAGTTCAGATCGTCTATGTCCACACTGCCTCTCATCTCCTCATCGTCTCCGCATCAACACAGCTCTGGGCAGCAGGGTGAGTGCTGCTGGTGAGGGGGGAGGAGGAGGAGCCGGGGGGAGATCAAAGTCATCCTGTGGTTTGTTTCCTACTGCCCTACTTTCCTCTCTGCACCACTTTAACACATTAGACCATGTGGGCCAGTGGCCTACAGCCCTGACATAAGGCAAACACGTGTTTATCTGGGAGTGTGACAGATTTTCTGTATGTGTATGTGTGTGTGTGTATGTGTATGTGTATGTGTATGTGTATGTGTATGTGTATGTGCGTGTGTGTGTGTGTGGACTAGTAAAGCAGATGAGGAGGTGAACTGTCTGATTTCACCTGATGGCATCTCTTCCTGATTCCTGCTGTCGACACCACCAACCCATCACAGCAGTAACACTCTATTAGAATTAGAATTAGAATTCAATCACCAATAAAGCTGCAACTAACCAGTATTTAGTTGATTATTGAAGCAATGGTTTAGTTGTTTGGTTCCTATATTTATAAAGCAAGGAGTGTAACATATCTCTGACTGTTTGTTGGATCAACCTCAGCTTCTGGATATAGCTGTGCATGGTACAAAGGTGTGTATCTTTTTCTGTGAAATGTTTTGGATGAATATTCAGGAACATGGAACAGGAAGACGCCATGGTCCATGTTGGAGGTGGAGTTGCGTGTCCTGATGCGTGTGATGACTCCATGTTCAGTCTCGATGAAAACAAAAAGCAGCTAAAACCAAACCAAGAGCTGGTGATTTCTGTTGAACTGAGGCAGATGATCCTAATGAGGGTTCTACTGAGGGTTCTAGTGAGGGTTCTACTGAGGGTATTAATTAGGGTTCTACTGAAGGTTTTACTGAGGGTTCTAATGATGGGTATTAATTAGGGTTCTACTGATGGTTCTCCTGAGGGTATTAATGAGGGTTCTACTGAGGGTCTAGTGAGGGTTCTACTGAGGGTATTAATGAGGGTTCTACTGAGGGTTCTAGTGAGGGTTCTACTGAGGTTATTAATTAGGGTTCTACTGAGGGTTCTACTGAGGGTATTAATGAGGGTTCTACTGAGGGTATTGAGGGTTCTACTGAGGGTATTAATGAGGGTTCTACTGAGGGTTCTACTGAGGGTATTAATGAGGGTTCTACAGAGGGTTCTACTGATGGTTTTACTGAGGGTATTAATGAGGGTTCTACTGAGGGTTCTACTGATGGTTCTACTGAGGGTATTAATTAGGGTTCTACTGATGGTTTTACTGAGGGTATTAATGAGGGTTCTACTGAGGGTTCTACTGATGGTTCTACTGAGGGTATTAATTAGGGTTCTACTGATGGTTCTACTGAGGGTATTAACGAGGGTTCTACTGAGGGCTCTAGTGATGGTTCTACTGAGGGTATTAATGAGGTTTCTACTGATGGTTCTACTGAGGGTATTAATTAGGGTTCTACTGATGGTTTTACTGAGAATATTAATGAGGGTTCTACTGAGGGTTCTACTGAGGGTATTAATTAGGGTTCTACTGATGGTTTTACTGAGAATATTAATGAGGGTTCTACTGAGGGTTCTAGTGAGGGTTCTACTGATGGTTTTACTGAGGGTATTAATGTGGGTTCTAATGAGGGTTCTAGTGAGGGTTCTACTGAGGATTCAACTGAGGGTATTAATTAGGGTTCTACTGAGGGTTCTACTGAGGGTATTAATTAGGATTCTACTGATGGTTATACTGGGGGTATTAATGAGGGTTCTCCTGAGGGTATTAATGAGGGTTCTACTGAGGGTATTAATTAGGGTTCTACTGATGGTTATACTGGGGGTATTAATGAGGGTTCTCCTGAGGGTTCTAGTGAGGGTTCTACTGAGGGTATTAATTAGGGTTCTACTGATGGTTATACTGAGGGAATTAATGAGGGTTCTCCTGAGGGTTCTACTGAGGGTATTAATTAGGGTTCTACTGATGGTTTTACTGAGGGTTCCATTGAGGGTTCTAGTGAGGGTTCTACTGAGGGTATTAATTAGGGTTCTACGGATGGTTCGACTGAGGGTATTAATGATACCGAGGCAGATGATATAATAAACCGAGGCAGATGATCCTAATGAGGGTTCTAGTGAGGGTATTATTGAGGGTTCTACTGAGGGTTCTACTGATGGTTATACTGAGGGTATTAATGGGGGTCTCCTGAGGGTTCTAGTGAGGGTTCTACTGAGGGTATTAATTAGGGTTCTACTGATGGTTTTACTGAGGGTATTAATGAGGGTTCTACTGAGGGTTGAACTGAGGCAGATGATCCTAATGAGGGTTCTACTGAGGGTTCTAGTGAGGGTTCTACTGAGGGTATTAATTAGGGTTCTACTGAAGGTTTTACTGAGGGTTCTAATGATGGGTATTAATTAGGGTTCTACTGATGGTTCTCCTGAGGGTATTAATGAGGGTTCTACTGAGGGTCTAGTGAGGGTTCTACTGAGGGTATTAATGAGGGTTCTACTGAGGGTTCTAGTGAGGGTTCTACTGAGGTTATTAATTAGGGTTCTACTGAGGGTTCTACTGAGGGTATTAATGAGGGTTCTACTGAGGGTATTGAGGGTTCTACTGAGGGTATTAATGAGGGTTCTACTGAGGGTTCTACTGAGGGTATTAATGAGGGTTCTACAGAGGGTTCTACTGATGGTTTTACTGAGGGTATTAATGAGGGTTCTACTGAGGGTTCTACTGATGGTTCTACTGAGGGTATTAATTAGGGTTCTACTGATGGTTTTACTGAGGGTATTAATGAGGGTTCTACTGAGGGTTCTACTGATGGTTCTACTGAGGGTATTAATTAGGGTTCTACTGATGGTTTTACTGAGGGTATTAATGAGGGTTCTACTGAGGGTTCTACTGATGGTTCTACTGAGGGTATTAACGAGGGTTCTACTGAGGGCTCTAGTGATGGTTCTACTGAGGGTATTAATGAGGTTTCTACTGATGGTTCTACTGAGGGTATTAATTAGGGTTCTACTGATGGTTTTACTGAGAATATTAATGAGGGTTCTACTGAGGGTTCTACTGAGGGTATTAATTAGGGTTCTACTGATGGTTTTACTGAGAATATTAATGAGGGTTCTACTGAGGGTTCTAGTGAGGGTTCTACTGATGGTTTTACTGAGGGTATTAATGTGGGTTCTAATGAGGGTTCTAGTGAGGGTTCTACTGAGGATTCAACTGAGGGTATTAATTAGGGTTCTACTGAGGGTTCTACTGAGGGTATTAATTAGGATTCTACTGATGGTTATACTGGGGGTATTAATGAGGGTTCTCCTGAGGGTATTAATGAGGGTTCTACTGAGGGTATTAATTAGGGTTCTACTGATGGTTATACTGGGGGTATTAATGAGGGTTCTCCTGAGGGTTCTAGTGAGGGTTCTACTGAGGGTATTAATTAGGGTTCTACTGATGGTTATACTGAGGGAATTAATGAGGGTTCTCCTGAGGGTTCTACTGAGGGTATTAATTAGGGTTCTACTGATGGTTTTACTGAGGGTTCCATTGAGGGTTCTAGTGAGGGTTCTACTGAGGGTATTAATTAGGGTTCTACGGATGGTTCGACTGAGGGTATTAATGATACCGAGGCAGATGATATAATAAACCGAGGCAGATGATCCTAATGAGGGTTCTAGTGAGGGTATTATTGAGGGTTCTACTGAGGGTTCTACTGATGGTTATACTGAGGGTATTAATGGGGGTCTCCTGAGGGTTCTAGTGAGGGTTCTACTGAGGGTATTAATTAGGGTTCTACTGATGGTTTTACTGAGGGTATTAATGAGGGTTCTACTGAGGGTTCTACTGAGGGTATTAATGAGGGTTCTACTGAGGGTTCTACTGATGGTTCTACTGAGGGTATTAATTAGGATTCTACTGATGGTTCGACTGAGGGTATTAATGATACCGAGGCAGATGATATAATGAACCGAGGCAGATGATCCTGAGAGTTCTAGTGAGGGTTCTACTGAGGGTATTAATTAGGGTTCTAATGAGGGTATTAATGAGGGTTCTAGTGAGGGTTCTACTGAAGGTTCTACTGAGGGTATTAATGAGGGTTCTAGTGAGGGTTCTAATGAGGGTTCTACTGAAGGTTTTACTGAGGGTTCTACTGAGGGTTCTACTGAGGGTATTAATGAGGATTCTACTGATGGTTTTACTGAGGGTATTGAGGGTTCTACTGAGGGTTCTACTGAGGGTATTAATTAGGATTCTACTGATGGTTATACTGGGGGTATTAATGAGGGTTCTCCTGAGGGTATTAATTAGGGTTCTACTGAGGGTTCTACTGAGGGTATTAATTAGGATTCTACTGATGGTTATACTGGGGGTATTAATGAGGGTTCTCCTGAGGGTATTAATGAGGGTTCTACTGAGGGTATTAATTAGGGTTCTACTGATGGTTATACTGGGGGTATTAATGAGGGTTCTCCTGAGGGTTCTAGTGAGGGTTCTACTGAGGGTATTAATTAGGGTTCTACTGATGGTTATACTGAGGGAATTAATGAGGGTTCTCCTGAGGGTTCTACTGAGGGTATTAATTAGGGTTCTACTGATGGTTTTACTGAGGGTTCCATTGAGGGTTCTAGTGAGGGTTCTACTGAGGGTATTAATTAGGGTTCTACGGATGGTTCGACTGAGGGTATTAATGATACCGAGGCAGATGATATAATAAACCGAGGCAGATGATCCTAATGAGGGTTCTAGTGAGGGTATTATTGAGGGTTCTACTGAGGGTTCTACTGATGGTTATACTGAGGGTATTAATGGGGGTCTCCTGAGGGTTCTAGTGAGGGTTCTACTGAGGGTATTAATTAGGGTTCTACTGATGGTTTTACTGAGGGTATTAATGAGGGTTCTACTGAGGGTTCTACTGAGGGTATTAATGAGGGTTCTACTGAGGGTTCTACTGATGGTTCTACTGAGGGTATTAATTAGGATTCTACTGATGGTTCGACTGAGGGTATTAATGATACCGAGGCAGATGATATAATGAACCGAGGCAGATGATCCTGAGAGTTCTAGTGAGGGTTCTACTGAGGGTATTAATTAGGGTTCTAATGAGGGTATTAATGAGGGTTCTAGTGAGGGTTCTACTGAAGGTTCTACTGAGGGTATTAATGAGGGTTCTAGTGAGGGTTCTAATGAGGGTTCTACTGAAGGTTTTACTGAGGGTTCTACTGAGGGTTCTACTGAGGGTATTAATGAGGATTCTACTGATGGTTTTACTGAGGGTATTGAGGGTTCTACTGAGGGTATTAATGAGGGTTCTACTGAGGGTATTAATTAGGGTTCTACTGATGGTTATACTGGGGGTATTAATGAGGGTTCTCCTGAGGGTTCTAGTGAGGGTTCTACTGAGAGTATTAATGAGGGTTCTACTGAGGGTTCTACTGAGGGTATTAATGAGGGTTCTCCTGAGGGTTCTAGTGAGGGTTCTACTGAGGGTATTAATTAGGGTTCTACTGATGGTTTTACTGAGGGTATTAATGTGGATTCTAATGAGGGTTCTAGTGAGGGTTCTACTGAGGGTATTAATTAGGGTTCTACTGAGGATTCAACTGAGGGTATTAATTAGGGTTCTACTGATGGTTCTACTGAGAGTATTAATGAGGGTTCTAATGAGGGTTCTAGTGAGGGTTCTACTGAGGGTATTAATTAGGGTTCTACTGATGGTTCGACTGAGAGTATTAATGATACCGAGGCAGATGATATAATGAACCGAGGCAGATGATCCTAATGAGGGTTCTAGTGAGGGTTCTACTGAGGGTATTAATGAGGGTTCTACTGAGGGTTCTACTGTGGGTATTAATTAGGGTTCTACTGATGGTTCTACTGAGGGTATTAATTAGGGTTCTACTGATGGTTCGACTGAGGGTATTAATGATACCGAGGCAGATGATATAATGAACCGAGGCAGATGATCCTAATGAGGGTTCTAGTGAGGGTTCTACTGAGGGTATTAATTAGGGTTCTACTGAGGGTATTAATGAGGGTTCTAATGAGGGTTCTAGTGAGGGTTCTACTGAGGGTATTAATGAGGGTTCTAATGAGGGTATTAATGAGGGTTCTAATGAGGGTTCTACTGAAGGCTTTACTGAGGGTATTAATTAGGGTTCTACTGATGGTTTTACTGAGGGTATTAATGAGGGTTCTAATGAGGGTTCTAGTGAGGGTTCTACTGAGGGTATTAATTAGGGTTCTACTGATGGTTCGACTGAGGGTATTAATGATACCGAGGCAGATGATATAATGAACCGAGGCAGATGATCCTAATGAGGGTTCTAGTGAGGGTATTAATGAGGGTTCTACTGAGGGTTCTACTGATGGTTTTACTGAGGGTATTAACGAGGGTTCTACTGAGGGCTCTAGTGATGGTTCTACTGAGGGTATTAATGAGGGTCCTCCTGAGGGTTCTAGTGAGGGTTCTACTGAGGGTATTAATTAGGGTTCTACTGATGGTTTTACTGAGGGTATTAATGTGGGTTCTAATGAGGGTTCTAGTGAGGGTTCTACTGAGGGTATTAATTAGGGTTCTACTGATGGTTCGACTGAGAGTATTAATGATACCGAGGCAGATGATATAATGAACCGAGGCAGATGATCCTAATGAGGGTTCTAGTGAGGGTTCTACTGAGGGTATTAATGAGGGTTCTACTGAGGGTTCTACTGTGGGTATTAATTAGGGTTCTACTGATGGTTCTACTGAGGGTATTAATTAGGGTTCTAATGAGGGTATTAATGAGGGTTCTAATGAGGGTTCTAGTGAGGGTTCTAGTGAAGGTTCTACTGAGGGTATTAATGAGGGTTCTAGTAAGGGTTCTAATGAGGGTTCTACTGAAGGCTTTACTGAGGGTATTAATGAGGTTTCTAGTGAGGGTTCTACTGAAGGTTCTACTGAGGGTATTAATGAGGGTTCTACTGAAGGTTTTACTGAGGGTATTAATGAGGGTTCTAGTGAGGGTTCTACTGAGGGTATTAATGAGGGTTCTACTGAGGGTATTAATGAGGGTTCTACTGAGGGTTCTATTCAGGTCAAACAGAGTCAGGTGCTCCACTAATGGAACCTCATCATCAGTAACAGGTGTGTTTACCTAATATTTCTTGCCCATATGAAACAGGCCTCTAACTGTGATCCTGTCTTCATGAACCACAGTGAAACCAGCTCTGTGTTTATCATTAGTTTTTGTTGGAGATTACTTTTCTGTTCTTTTTTTCACATGCTGAATATCTGCTGTTAAAGCCTGGTGCAGGATTAGCTGCATGGCTCTGTATAACATATAATACCATGAGATACTACATCATATTACTCAGCTTCTCCTTCTAACAGCAATGATCCGGCTTATTGCAGAATCTTCAGAGATTATGATGTGCATCTACAGTAAGAGAAATAGGAGAAAAACACAAAATTAGGAGAAGTAAACTGCTGAATAAGTCCTATAGAGAGAGGACGGCTGAAAGCTATTACATGATGGATGGATAGAGACACAGAGGAGAGGAGGAGGAGGAGGGATATGCTGGGATGTCAGGATGAGAGTCCACTAATCTGTTTGACCCACTGTCTGAGTCTCTCTCCTCCATCTCCTCCTGTCACTCCTCCATTAGACGGACAGGGAGGGATGGAAGAGAGTTTTACTGGAATCTCTGAAACATCAGCAGACAATGTCAAGCCCAGTGTTCCAGCTAATCAATATAATTCTGCACGCCTTCCACCTCATACCATCCTCCCCCTCTACTCCTCCTCGTTTTTCTCCCTTCTCTCATCAGTAGAATCTTGAATCGTAGAAATGACTTGAATAAATGAATGATCAAAATATTGGGGGAGTTTTGCTGCTCTCTTCCTACACTGCATCATACTCATCCTCTGATATTAATTCCTTCCTCTGTTCAGTTCCTCTTCAACTGACCCTCTGCTCTGCAGAGAGGATTCTGGACTCAGGGGGTTTGGGTTCAGGGGATTGGAGGGACCAGGATGGAGAGGAGGTGGAGGGGCCACTTCTAGAGAAGTTGAGGCCCCTCAGAGACAGATGTGGAGAGGCGTACACACAGGATATGACCTTCATGAAATGAGTTTTTTGCCGTTGTGTGACCTGATGTTCGTTGCCAGCCAGAGGCGGTTCTATCCTGAGTTGGATCTTAAAGTTGAATAAAGCTGTGAGCTGAATAAATCCACAGTGACAGCACAAGTCAAGGTGAGCCACCAGATCCTCACTCCACAGGAAAACCACAGCTGTTTTTTTTTACAGTGAATAAGTGACCAGGAGTCAAGGTTCCACCTCCTGATAACAATAAACTCAATACTCCTTAATATGTAGGATTCAGAATGCTGTCTGGTCTGGATGAACCCGCCAAATATACACTGATACACACATTCACCACACTGAGTGTAGACCTGTAATCAAGACCTGAACCCAGACCGGGACACTACCAAGACCAGATCAGAACCAAGTCCAAGACAGACCACATCGGACCAAGCCAGACCACATCAAACCAAGACAGATCACATCAGACCAAGAACAAGCCAGACCACATCAAACCAAGACAGATCACATCAGACCAAGAACAAGCCAGACCACATCAAACCAAGACAGATCACATCAGACCAAGAACAAGCCAGACCACATCAAACCAAGACAGATCACATCAGACCAAGACAGATCACATCAGACCAAGAACAAGCCAGACCACATCATACCAAGACAGATCACATCAGACCAAGACAGATCACATCAGACCAAGAACAAGCCAGACCACATCAAACCAAGACAGATCACATCAGACCAAGAACAAGCCAGACCACATCATACCAAGCCAGACCACATCAGACCAAGACAGATCACATCAGACCAAGAACAAGCCAGACCACATCAAACCAAGACAGATCACATCAGACCAAGACCAAGCCAGACCACATCAAACCAAGACAGATCACATCAGACCAAGTACAAGCCAGACCACATCAAACCAAGACAGATCACATCAGACCAAGACCAAGCCAGACCACATCAAACCAAGACAGATCACATCAGACCAAGTACAAGCCAGACCACATCAAACCAAGACAGATCACATCAGACCAAGACCAAGCCAGACCACATCAAACCAAGACAGATCACATCAGACCAAGACCAAGCCAGACCACATCACCACATCAGACCAAGACCAAGCCAGACCATATCAGACCAAGAAACCAAAAAACCAAACCAAAGCCACCACCATATTTTCCTATTGCACCGAAGTTGCAGCTGTTTAGGATAAATATCAGATTGTATTAAGTCAACTACAGTTCATGTCTGTGTGTGAACTCACTACAAATGTTTTCATCAATCAACTGAGGCCAAATATGTGTGTAATCCACTATTAGAGGATTAATTCCTGAGTCCTGGTAAAGTATCTCAAATACACCAGGAATAGCAATACAGAAAACTGAAATATGGAATAAATACGGAGAGGGGAGTATGTACATAAAATTAGTGGTGGGTGATATGGCCTAAAGTTCATATTGTGGTATATTTTGAACCATAGATGGTATATATCACGGTGTACCAGTGCTTCTCAATTATTTTTCTCAGGAAGACAATATATAAAACACTTAACCTACAAAACAAAAATGAATAAAAAATTTAATTTATATGATGCTAACAGTGCTCGCTGGTTTACTGAAGTAGCTTTCACAAAGCCGGATGTTTGTTGGCAATATTCAGCATATTTTCACTGAAAAAACTCTAGCGACTTATCAGCGTGATTGGGATGTAATGTCTTCAAATGGCTCCTTCATTTATTTGGCTTCATGCTGTCCGCTGACAGCATTTTTAGACAGAAAACACACCGATCTTTCCTCGTCTCCCACTGTAGTCATAGTGAAGCCAAGCGCTACATATGCTTCGTCATATTTCCTCGTCTTAGCTTTCCGGTGACTTTCTTTTGTTTCATTATCTTCATCTCTCTCTGCCTTTTTTCATCCCTGTTAAAAATGTCTTCATGTTGTCTTCAGGTTTGTTTACTCACTTCATTTCGTCTGCTCGGTGCTATATAAATCCTACACCAGTGGTTCCAAACTGTTTTATCCATCACCTCCATCTATATCCAACCTGGTTGATGCAGCCCCTATTTCCTACACCTTCCAACAAAACACAGCTAAAAGTGTTAAGGCAGCATGTTAAGCCAATGTGGTGCCCCTGGGCACTAGTATGCCTCAAGTGCCCCCCACCCCACCGGCCGTGTGTTCACTCGTTCAGTAACCTTCTGCACACTGCACACTCAAAAACTTTGCCCTTTGCTGTCAAAAACAGTAGCATACATATTACCACACATAGACCAGGTCATCATTCTTTCTCATTGGAAATGTATTAAGTAGGCTACATCAGCCTATCAAATTCAGTGAAAACCACCAACAATAAGCATAGGCATATTGAAATGTCTTATATAAAAACTAGAAGAATATAAGCTTTAAAAAACTAGCAGAATACATTTAGATGTCTCAATAATAAGCAAAGCATCCATACTTAATGAACCAATAACCAAAGCATCTATGCTCTATTCCAGTAGTTCCCAAACTTTCTTTTAGCTGTGCACCCCATCTATATCCAACGTGGTTGATGCAGCCCCTATTTCCTACACCTTCCAACAAAACACAGCTAAAAGTGTTAAGGCAGCATGTTTAATTCAACCAGAACACATCATCTAATGATCACATTAACTAAAGAACATCTGAATTAAATTAAAATGTACCAAAGTTTTGAAATAATCCAACACAGTAAAGTTTATAGCAGCAGATGACAGACTTAGCAGCAGGAAGTATGTTGGGGGAGCAGGGTAACCATAGCAACACTAGTCTGATAATACAGAATATTATGGGATATTATGTTCTAGCTGCTGTTTGGTTGATGTTTTTGAATCAATGATCATTCATCATTTTGTTAAAGGATGTGACACTGAGGGTCATTCACACTGTCCTCATTTAGTCACTTTAAACAGACTAGAGTTGGTTTCCTTGGATAGTTCCACTTCGTTTGTCCAGGTGTGAAAACTCATAGAACTCTGGTCCAAACAAACCAACTCTGGTCCAAACCAACCAGCTCTGGCCCAAACAAACCAACTCTGGTCCAAAGAAACCAGCTCTGGTCCAAACAAACCAGCTCTGGTCCAAACAAACCAACTCTGGTCCAAACAAACCAACTCTGGTCCAAACAAACCAACTCTGGTCCAAACAAACCAGCTCTGGTCCAAACAAACCAACTCTGGTCCAAACCAACTAGCTCTGGTCCAAACAAACCAACTCTGGTCCAAAGAAACCAGCTCTGGTCCAAACAAACCAGCTCTGGTCCAAACAAACCAACTCTGGTCCAAACCAATCAGCTCTGGTCCAAACAAAAAAGCCCTGGTCCAAACAAACCAGCTCTGGTCCAAATAAACCAACTCTGGTCCAAACAAACCAGCTCTGGTCCAAACCAACCAGCTCTGGTCCAAACAACCCAGCTCTGGTCCAAACCAACCAGCTCTGGTCCAAACAAACCAACTCTGATCCAAACCAACCAGCTCTGGTCCAAATAAACCAACTCTGGTCCAAACCAACCAACTCTGGTCCAAACCAACCAGCTCTGGTCCAAATAAACCAGCTCTGGTCCAAACCAACCAACTCTGGTCCAAACCAACCAGCTCTGGTCCAAATAAACAAGCTCTGGTCCAAACCAACCAGCTCTGGTCCAAATAAACCAACTCTGGTCCAAACAAACCAGCTCTGGTCCAAACCAACCAACTCTGGTCCAAATAAACCAGCTCTGGTCCAAACCAACCAACTCTGGTCCAAACCAACCAGCTCTGGTCCAAACAAACAAGCTCTGGTCCAAACCAACCAACTCTGGTCCAAACCAACCAGCTCTGGTCCAAACAAACCAGCTCTGGTCCAAACCAACCAGCTCTGGTCCAAACCAACCAGCTCTGGTCCAAACCAACTCTGGTCCAAACCAACCAGCTCTGGTCCAAACCAACCAGCTCTGGTCCAAACAAACAAGCTCTGGTCCAAACCAACCAGCTCTGGTCCAAATAAACCAACTCTGATCCAAACCAACCAGCTCTGGTCCAAACCAACCAGCCCTGGTCCAAACAAACCAGCTCTGGTCCAAACCAACCAACTCGAAACGAAGTGGAACTATCCAAGGAAACCAACTCTAGTCTGTTTAAAGTGACTAAATGAGGACAGTGTGAATGACCCTCAGTGTCACATCTTTAACAAAATGATGAATGATCATTGATTCAAAAACATCAAACAAACAGCAGCTAGAACAAAATATCCCATAATATTCTGTATCATCAGACTAGTGTTGCTATGGTTACCCTGCTCCCCCAACATACTTCCTGCTGCTAAGCCTGTCATCTGCTGCTATAAACTTTACTGTGTTGGATTATTTCAAAACTTTGGTACATTTTAATTTAATTCAGATGTTCTTTAGTTAATGTGATCATTAGATGATGTGTTCTGGTTGAATTAAACATGCTGCCTTAACACTTTTAGCTGTGTTTTGTTGGAAGGTGTAGGAAATAGGGGCTGCATCAACCACGTTGAATATAGATGGGGTGCACAGCTAAAAAAAAGTTTGGGAACTACTGGAATAGAGCATAGATGCTTTGGTTATTGGTTCATTAAGTATGGATGCTTTGCTTATTATTGAGACATCTAAATGTATTCTGCTAGTTTTTTAAAGCTTATATTCTTCTAGTTTTTATATAAGACATTTCAATATGCCTATGCTTATTGTTGGTGGTTTTCACTGAATTTGATAGGCTGATGTAGCCTACTTAATACATTTCCAATGAGAAAGAATGATGACCTGGTCTATGTGTGGTAATATGTATGCTACTGTTTTTGACAGCAAAGGGCAAAGTTTTTGAGTGTGCAGTGTGCAGAAGGTTACTGAACGAGTGAACACACGGCCGGTGGGGTGGGGGGCACTTGAGGCATACTAGTGCCCAGGGGCACCACATTGGCTTAATCCGGCCCTGGAATACTGCATCATAATATTTGGTGTCTTTCACACAAAGTGCTAATTTACTCCAATATACTGTAAATAATCAAATATTAAAGTATGTTATTAATATTTATATGTAAAATATTACATCTGTATCTGAAAAATAACTAATGCTGTGAATAAATCAATAAATCAGTCCCTTTGTGTTTGTGTGCATCTTTACTCAAAACGTGAAGTTTATAGGTATTTTTTATTGTGTTTCATCGTTCATTCATGTTGTAAAATGCTTTGCTCCAGTTTGTTGTAAATTATGAGGAAACTGGTCTGCTGTCTTTACTTCCCTGTACCCTACTCCCCTGTCATTTAAACTGACATCAAATAAAAGTGGCTCGTTTCTTTTCATTAGCCATAAACAGAGACTTTCAGCAGTCTGTGTATCAGCTGACTTTATTTCTACAGGTTAGTGACACATTTCAGCCCAGATTTTCCTGCAATGTTTAATCATCAGGTCAGACTCGTGCTCCTCAGGCTGGCCGACCGCCGGCTTGATTTTACGTGTGTGTGCGTGTGTGTGCTTGTGTGTGTGCGTGTGTGTGTGAATGTGTGCATGTGTGTATGTGTGTGTGTGTGAGTGTGCGTGTGTGTGTGTGTGTGTGTGTATGTGTGTGTGTGTGTGAGTGTGACACAAGACGACCTGTTCTTTCATAGTTTTGATGCCTTCAGTGAGAATCTACAATGGAAATAAAGAAAACACATTGAATGAGAAGGTGAGTCCAAACTTTAGACCTGGACTGGATATACATGAGCCCAGCAACACTTGGTTCCTAAAACATTATGGAAACATTTGTTTTTGCTTCTGGGAACTGGGACTTGGCCTCATTAATTAATAATTAGTTTATATTAATCCATGTTGATAGTTATCTTTCAAATATTTGGGGCTTTTTATGGTTACTGAATTACTTTTATTATGTAAATGTAGACATAGTGATATATCTAGAAAATTTAGATATAAAAATACAAGAAAATGTCCAAATTCTCTGGTTCCAAATTTTCAAATCTGGTTATTTGGTTTCTTTAGTCTATTGATTAATAAATGGTTAATTAATTAGTAGATTAAATGGTATAAATGTGGATCAGTGTTTCATCAAAGCTGAAGATTCAACCTAAAATGTCTCCTCTCCTCTAATGACTTTTTTTGTCCAAAGATCATCAGTTTATTATTATAGAGACTTAAGAAACTAGGAAATAATCAGAGAAGAGAAGCTGGAACCAGAGAATTTACACATTTTCTACTGAATAAATGACTCACATCCATTAACTGATTATCAGAATAGTTGGTGATTGATGTAATTAGTTGAAAACTAAATTAACTAAACAAACTGTTGCAGCTCTATTATCCATTGAAATATTTTATATTAGGGATGCACATTTTGGATTTTTTTTCTGGCCGTTAACCGATTCCTTTTAATGGTTAATAACGATTTAAATGCCCTTCCATGCTTCCATTGCGACATACTACCATTTAGACATATCACCATCCCCAAATACCCACAACACACAAACGTCCCACCATTCCAACAAGGCTTTCCATGTAAGATAAGGTTGGAATCAGAGAGCCACTGACTCAGGGCTGTAAATAAATAAATAAATAGTTAATTACTCATCTAAAATGTAAAAAAAAGAAGCTCCAAGCTTTAGATATAATTAACAGAACTGTAGGCTTCAATCGTCTGCTTTTGCTTTTGAAATTATGTCAAGAGCGAGCGTGCTGCTGATTTCTTTGTGTTTCTTTCTTTCATTTCCAAAATAAAGTTTGAGCTTCTGAAATGTGATTTTTAAACAGTTGTGATGGAGCTCAGTGTTTATCTGAATGATGGATTCATTCCCAACAATTTGACTGTAAACCTGGACGACCCGCGACGTGTCTGGAGATAAAAACTAATATTCAATGTGTTTTTACACACCCTCCCTACTGTACAACACCAAGGAGATTAGTCAGTGACTTCAGGTGTCATCTGCAGAGCCGTCATTGATATGTGTAATATTAATGTTCATATGATGCCAGCGTGCATGGAGACACACGGGCTCAGTGGAGAGCTGCTCCAGCTGCTGCTGACAGGTGAGATTCAGACATGAATCTAACACGTTTCACACTAGCCCGACTTACATTAATACTAGACATATGCCGCTGTACTGCATCATTTGCAAACCACCTCCTCCCCTTTCAGGTTGAAATTGTCCCACACACAACTCCTTTACTCCTTTTTGCTCTCTTCATCTTCGCTGTAAAGTGGCTGTGATGGAAAACACGTGATGGCACGTGTTGCACCTGTTGACACGCCCCCATGAGTTGATTGAATTACATAGCTTAAAAACAAAATTGACCGTTAGTATTAATCGGTTAGAGTTACTGTTATCAGTTAACGGTTAAACGGTTAACCATGTGCATCCCTATTTTATATCTTATATTTTTATATGTTATATGATATAATACTACCTCTACATTTACATATTAAAAGTAGGTCATAGAGCAAAAATGCCCCAAATATATAAAAGATAAATATCAACATTGATTAATAATAATTGATCAATAATCAATCAATAAATAATTAGCCCAGCCCTAGTTCTCAGGAGCAAGAACAAATGTTCTGACACAAAGATGTTGATGTTGTTTTAAATGTAAACACCAATATTATCCATTTATTCCAGAACATTCTGGAAACAAATATTTGCACAACAACAGTGTCAGAGTTGAGTTGAACCTGTAGAACAGGACGTTACAAAGATTATCCCTAGATGAGGCTGTGTTGGGTTCACTAGTAGAAACCTGGGAGGAACATGCTGTGTAAAGTGGTGTATGGGGAGCTGATTATCACAGAAAGCTCATGTTTTAATGTAAACACACAGCTTCTCCTCTGGAAAACCCCTGAGACCTGCAACATCTTCTCCATTTCCACCATCCTACAGATGGGTTTCTTTCTCCAGGCCCGTCGTACCACGTCTAGACGCTGCTCCCCGCCTGCTCCTCGGATGGAGGACAGACACTTCAGCTGTGTCTGAGCTGCTGCTGAGTGTCGTGGCATTTAGACGCCTCCAACCCTCCTCTGCTGCTATAGGAGGTTAGAGAACAAGCTGACCTTTGAATGACAAGTCCACCACCTACTGTACCCCACACACACACAAGCTGCTGTCCTCTCTCTCCACCATCAACCATCTCATCTTCACACATTTTATCTGATGTCAATTTATTTTTTTCAACTTCTTTCACCATTTTCCTCTTCCTCCTCTTCCTACTCCCTCATCCTCCTCCTCTTCCTCCTCCCTCCTCCTCCCTCTTTTCCTCTTCTTCCTCTTCCTCCTCTTCCTCCTCCCTCCTCCTCCCTCTTTTCCTCTTCTTCCTCTTCCTCCTCTTCCTCCTCTTCCTCCTCTTCCTCCTCCTCCTTTTAAATATTATAATATTTAAAACTAATATATAGTTTTGAATATTAATGTTGCTTCTTTCATATGTTTCATTTTATTTTGACATGTTCAGAACTTTGATCAAATGCTTGTTGTTTTTAGATGTATTTTACAAAAATAAGTGTTTTATTGATTGATTGATTGATATCAGATATCATCCTATTTCCTTAAATGAGAATGTGTTTACATTTTTGAACAAGTGTCTCTAAGATTCTATTAAAACACAGATGTATTTTAACAGAATCCAACTCAACCAACCTGATGTTAACCATCTATTTCATAGTGTTTCCATGGCAAAAATTCCTTCATCTTCATTTTTCTAAACAGCTGGGATATAAAATCTATGTTTTTATATTTTTGTTTTATATATGATATGATGTATATGATAACTTCCTAGTGTAACAACCTAATGGAGTTCCATTGACTTACATAGCATCAAACTATACTAAGACTATGGTTACAGCCTTTTATTATATATTTCTGAATATATCTATATTTTAGGCCATTTTACGTAATGAAAACATTTAATAGTAATATTTTTATACATTAGACAGTTAATGGGAATAAGATGTGTGGGAACCTTCATCCTTTCATTCCTCCTGCTCTCATTTCATCATCAGGAGGAAGAGGAGGAGCAGAGATGATGGAGATCAGTCAGAGCATTTAGTCCTGATGGCACACACACACAACACACACATCAACACACACACACACAACACACACAACACACACACACACAACACACACACAACACACACATCAACACACACACACACAACACACACACAACACACACATCAACACACACACAACACACACATCAACACACACACACACAACACACACACAACACACACATCAACACACACACACACAACACACACACAACACACACATCAACACACACATCAACACACACACACAACACACACACACACACACATCAACACACACACAACACACACATCAACACACACACACAACACACACATCAACACACACACAACACACACATCAACACACAGAAAAGAACAAATGAGCAGGAGGAGGAGGAGCAGGAGGAGGAGAAAGAGAAGGAGAGAAACAAAAGGACAGTTGGTGGCAAAAAGAAGAAGTTTGATGGCTCAACATGAGACGATGGAGTGAGTGAGAGGAAGAAAAAACAGTCTTCATCCTCCTTCAGTAACCAGAGTCCACATAATCTGATCATTTAATCCCTGCAGGCTGATTATTACTGAGATCAAGCTGTCCACTGTTAATGGACTGAAACACGCACGCACGCACGCACGCACGCACGCACGCACGCACGCACGCACGCACGCACGCACGCACGCACGCACGCACGCACGCACGCACGCACGCACGCACGCACGCACACACACACACACACACACACACACACACACACACACACACACACACACACATTCCAGAATTGACAGAAACAGTCAAATCTACCAACAATGAACAGATCATGTCAGCATTTAATTCATGGTGACCTACTGCTCATAAAGACTTTGTTTTGTTGGTTTAACACAATTTCATCCCACTTTTTGCACTTTGGATCCAGATAATCAACAGAAATGCAGTTTCATACACACCTGGACACCTGATCCAGGTGACTCATCACTTCCTGAACTTTGAGATTACTTCATTAAAGTCTAAAACAAGACCTTTCTCCTCCTGACCCTGATGCTTTTATAAAGATAAAGTTCACCGCTGATGTTTTACATCTGCTTCAAGTGGAACTCACAAACCTCAGTTTGAGTAAAACACAGCAGATTTTCTCTTCAACTCAGAGACTGAACATAGTCTCATTAGCTGCTGGATATTAAGGGTATTTACTAAAACATTAGATTTATGACAATTTATGATTTATTTAGATATTTGACGTCTTAATTTCAAAAGGCTATAACTTTAAAGTGAGTTAGAGACTTTTTGGATTGGATTTTCTTTCTATTATGCTAAATTAGATTTGTTGTTATATATCAACAATAATGTAAATGATGATGATAAATTTCTAGTGTATAAACTTAATGGAGTCCTATTGACTGACATAGCATCAAACTATCCTGAAACTATGGTTACTACTTTTTCTTGTATTTCCTAAAAAATATCTATTATTTAGACCATTTTAAGTAATAAAAACATTTTTACCATGTCTATGTAATGTTTTATTCAATAGAGGGTTAACACTGACAATATCACTGATAAAATGGTTCATATTTGTAGGCCTGGGTTGAGTGGACATGTGAAATCGATTCATTTTTTAAGAAACTCGAGTTTAACAATATTTTTTTAATCCCCTGTCTCTATACAGTTATAGCGCATGCATTTCATTTTTACATTGGAGAACCCCCTCGAGGTTTTCCGTAATGCACTTCCTGCAGCGCGTTTCTCTCGTCCTCATTAAGATCACATGCACAAACAAACATGGCACCTGAAGCAGAGAGCGAGAAAGACGGGCTCCTACCCAAAACATACCCCACTACCTCAGTCATTTGGAAATGGTTTCGTTCTGCAACAGCTGATGAATGTCAAACAGCGCTGCTTTGTAAATTGTGCCTAAAGCGGCGGTCGTAAGTGGTAACAACACCACAAATCTCTTCAACATTTGAAGAGAAAACATGCAATCGAATCATAAATACAGTTTTTTTATGAAAAAATCAACGATTTTTTTAGGGGGTGAATCGCTCAGCCCTACATATTTGACAAAATCTGCTGTTTCATTGCAGCATCTTGTTGAATCAAGTCAACAGTAGCTGGAGATACTGGATCCATTATGGCCTGAAAACAAAGGTTGTGGTCTCCACAGACAAACAGCAGCTTGTTCCTGGTCCTGAGCAGCAGCAGCAGTGACATGAATAACGTCTTCTTACCGTCCTCCTCCTTGCTGTGGGTGTTGGGGGGGCTGTGGTGCATCCTGTCTCCTCCTCGGCTCGGCGGGCTCAGGTCAGACACTGCTCCCAGATCAGCTGCTAGCCACGAGGGCTCGCTCATCTCAGCCTCCTCCTCGCTGCTCAGAGAACTGTCATCCTGACCAGAGGAGGAACAAACACACCATTCAGAGCTGTGGTCCGGCAGCATTACAACCAATAACGCAACCTCATTTCCTGTGGCCCCTCCAGAGCTTCACAGACTCGTGTAATTTATTGAGAGAAAGTGAATAAATGTTTGAAGTTAACGGAGACACGCTGGTCACGTTGTCTTTGTACGACTTCGTTAACTCCAACATCTTTTTTCTCAATCGGCCACGAAGGTTGTTTAAAAACAGGAAAGTTTCCGTTTTTCCTTATTTTCCTTTGTTGAAGTACATCTGTCATTACTTTCTGGTACTTTCTATTCTTTAATATTTAGCATAGCAACACAAAACCATAGATTCCAATCTTTGAAACATCCATGAAATAAATCCAATAGTTAATAGTGGTTATCAGCATATTCTGGTATGAGTCTCTAGATATCTGTGATGATTTTAATGTTTAATAATTAGACGCTAACAACAATACAACATTATTTCTACATCAGCTGATTTTTAAATTCTGGTTAAAAATCTGGTTAAAAACATATTGAAAGACAGAAACTGGAGCTTTTTACATGTTGCAGTCCTGGTTCAGTCATGGTTTGAAATATTAATTATCAGTTATTGTAGAGCTGCAATGATTAGTCAATTAATTGATGAGTTGCTGACTATCACATTATCCACCAACAATAATGATTCATTTTATCAGCAGTAAATGTACAAATTCTGTGGTTCCAGCTTCTCTTCTCTGATTATTTCCTGGTTTCTTTCGTCTCTATAATAATAAACTGATGATCTTTGGGTTGTGGACAAAAAAAGACATTTTAGGCTGAATCTTCATCTTTGATGAAACACTGATCCACATTTATACCATTTAATGAACCAAACTAACAATGAATCAATAATCATTTAAATAATGGATAGATTAATCGTTATTACTGTAGTTGCAGCACTTGGGAGAATCACAGGGAAACTCCTGATCACTACACTAACACAATAATCAATATACAGCATCATGGTACCTGTGACTCATGTAAAAACAGTTCATCTTTTGAAACACTGATCCACATTTTACACCATTTAATGAACCAAGCTAATCAATAATTCAGTAATTGATAATTGACCCACTATCAGAATAGTCATGAATTGAATAAAGTGTAGTTGTTTCATAAATACTGTCCCATGTCTGACCTTCAGTCCTCACAGAATCATCCACGGCCTGTATTTAGAAACCTGTTCTTTCTAGAGCTGTAAAAACCAGTAAAAGTGTAGAAATGAACCTTTTAATCAGTGAAATCAGCAGACTGTAACTTGTACATGTCATATTTTGTGGTGCAACATGTTGACAGAGGAAGTGTTGAGGTTTACCCATGATGGATCTGAAGCACAGTTATTAACAAGAAGAAAAACAAGAAATGCTTCGTTGAGTTAACATGACTAGAAGGAAAAACAACAACAAATCAGAAGAAATGTTCTGTGTTTTCTCTGCTCCGTAAATCCACTGAACTCAGATTATAAATGAAACCAAAGTGTTTGCCAGCTGTTTTAAGTCAATCTCTTTATTCACCACAAGAGCTGTTCCTCCAGTTTAACCCAAACATCAGAGCGAGGCAGGAAAATACCACGATGTCTCCCTCAAATCAGAGCTGTCATCCTCCAACTCAACACTTCACACAAAAACTCAGCAAACACACGAAACTGAAACACTCTTACAGTACTAGAACATGAAGCATCTATTTCTCTACAAGGAGCTGAGTGTGGGAAACCCCAGATACCTCAAATAACCTCAGATACCTCAAATAACCTCAGTAACCTCAGATACCTCAAATATCTCAAAAAACCTCAGATACCTCAAATAACCTCAAATACCTCAAATAACCTCAGAAACCTCAAATAACCTCAGAAACCTCGAATACCTCAAATAACCTCAGAATCCTCAAATAACCTCAGATACCTTAAATAACCTCAGAAACCTCAAATAACCTCAGAAACCTCAAATACCGCAAATAACCTCAGATACCTCAAATAACCTCAGAAACCTCAAATAACCTCAGAAACCTCAAATGCCTCAAATAACCTCAGAATCCTCAAATAACCTCAGATACCTCAAATAACCTCAGAAACCTCAGATACCTCAAATAACCTCAGAAACCTCAAATAACCTCGGAAACCTCAAATAACCTCAGAAACCTCAAATAACCTCAGAAACCTCAAATAACCCCAGAAACCTCAAATAACCTCAGATACCACAAATAACCTCAGAAACCTCAAATAACCCCAGATACCTCAAATAACCTCAGATACCTCAAATAACCCCAGATACCTCAAATAACCCCAGATACCTCAAATAACCTCAGATACCTCAGAAACCGCAAATACCCTCAGAAAACTCAGATACGTCAAATAACCATAGAAACCTCAAATAACCTCAGATACCTCAGATACCTCAAATAACCTCAGATACCTCAAATACCTCAAATAACCACAGAAACCTCAAATAACCCCAGAAACCTCAGATACCTCAAATAACCTCAGATACCTCAAATAACCTCAGAAACCTCAAATAACCTCAGATACCTCAAATAACCTCAGAAACCTCAGATACCTCAAATAACCTCAGAAACCTCAAATAACCTCAGATACCTCAAATAACCTCAGATACCTCAAATAACCTCAGAAACCTCAAATAACCCCAGATACCTCAAATAACCTCAGAAACCTCAAATAACCTCAGAAACCTCAAATAACCTCAGAAACCTCAAATAACCCCAGATACCTCAAATAACCTCAGATAGCTCAAATAACCACAGAAACATCAAATAACCTCAGATACCTCAAATAACCTCAGAAACCTCAAATAACCTCAGATACCTCAAATAACCTCGGAAACCTCAAATAACCTCAGATACCTCAAATACCCTCAGATACCTCAAATAACCACAGAAACCTCAAATAACCTCAGAAACCTCAAATAACCTCGGAAACCTCAAATAACCCCAGAAACCTCAGATACCTCAAATAACCTCAGATACCTCAAATAACCTCGGAAACCTCAAATAACCTCGGAAACCTCAAATAACCTCAGAAACCTCAAATAACCCCAGATACCTCAAATAACCTCAGATACCTCAGAAACCGCAAATACCCTCAGAAAACTCAGATACGTCAAATAACCATAGAAACCTCAAATAACCTCAGATACCTCAAATACCTCAAATAACCTCAGATACCTCAAATAACCACGGAAACCTCAAATAACCACAGAAACCTCAAATAACCTCAGATACCTCAAATAACCTCAGAAACCTCAAATAACCCCAGAAACCTCAGATACCTCAAATACCTCAAATAACCTCAGAAACCTCAAATAACCTCGGAAACCTCAAATAACCCCAGAAACCTCAGATACCTCAAATACCTCAAATAACCTCAGATACCTCAAATAACCTCGGAAACCTCAAATAACCCCAGAAACCTCAGATACCTCAAATACCTCAAATAACCTCAGATACCTCAAATAACCTTGGAAACCTCAAATAACCCCAGAAACCTCAGATACCTCAAATAACCTCAGAAACCTCAAATAACCACAGAAGCCTCAAATAACCACAGAAACCTCAAATAACCTCAGATACCTCAAATAACCTCAGATACCTCAAATAACCCCAGAAACCTCAGATACCTCAAATAACCTCAGATACCTCAAATAACCTCAGAAACCTCAAATAACCTCAGAAACCTCAAATAACCTCAAATAACCACAGATACCTCAAATAACCTCAGATACCTCAAATAACCTCAGAAACCTCAAATAACCTCAGAAACCTCAAATAACCTCAGATACCTCAAATAACCTCAGAAACCTCAAATAACCTCAGAAACCTCAAATAACCTCAGATACCTCAAATAACCTCAGATACCTCAAATAACCTCAGAAACCTCAAATAACCTCAGATACCTCAAATAACCTCAGATACCTCAAATAACCTCAGAAACCTCAAATAACCTCAGATACCTCAAATAACCACGGAAACCTCAAATAACCACAGAAACCTCAAATAACCTCAGATACCTCAAATAACCTCAGAAACCTCAAATAACCCCAGAAACCTCAGATACCTCAAATACCTCAAATAACCTCAGAAACCTCAAATAACCTCAGAAACCTCAAATAACCTCGGAAACCTCAAATAACCCCAGAAACCTCAGATACCTCAAATACCTCAAATAACCTCAGATACCTCAAATAACCTCGGAAACCTCAAATAACCCCAGAAACCTCAGATACCTCAAATACCTCAAATAACCTCAGATACCTCAAATAACCTTGGAAACCTCAAATAACCCCAGAAACCTCAGATACCTCAAATAACCTCAGAAACCTCAAATAACCACAGAAGCCTCAAATAACCACAGAAACCTCAAATAACCTCAGATACCTCAAATAACCTCAGATACCTCAAATAACCCCAGAAACCTCAGATACCTCAAATAACCTCAGATACCTCAAATAACCTCAGAAACCTCAAATAACCTCAGAAACCTCAAATAACCTCAAATAACCACAGATACCTCAAATAACCTCAGAAACCTCAAATAACCTCAGAAACCTCAAATAACCCCAGAAACCTCAGATACCTCAAATAACCTCAGATACCTCAAATAACCTCAGAAACCTCAAATAACCTCAGAAACCTCAAATAACCTCAAATAACCACAGATACCTCAAATAACCTCAGATACCTCAAATAACCTCAGAAACCTCAAATAACCTCAGAAACC
The DNA here is from genome assembly GCA_030544235.1 of Lepturacanthus savala. Classification (NCBI taxonomy): domain Eukaryota; kingdom Metazoa; phylum Chordata; class Actinopteri; order Scombriformes; family Trichiuridae; genus Lepturacanthus; species Lepturacanthus savala. The sequence continues at coordinate 34,966,797 of CM060480.1, read as the reverse complement.
TCAAATAACCTCAGATACCTCAAATAACCTCAGAAACCTCAAATAACCTCAGAAACCTCAAATAACCACAGAAACCTCAAATAACCTCAGAAACCTCAAATGACTCGAATAACCTCTGAAACCTCAAATGACTCGAATAACTTCAGAAAACTCAAATAACTCGAATAACCTCTACTAATATATACCAATATATCCTAATATATCCTAATAATATCCTGATATATCCTAATAATATCCTAATAATATCCTGATGTTCTTCTCAACAGTAAGGACTGTATTCTCTCAGCTGAGGGAGACACTCAAAGAGAAAGTGAACACCAGTGGATCAGAACCATCTCTCCCTCTGTACAAATACTGGTTCTGATATATAAATATGTTCATGCTGCATAGAACCAGACGAGGATAGAACCAGACCAGGACAGAACTAGGCCAGGATAAAACCATAACTAGAAAGAACTAAAGGACTAGACTTAAAGAACTAAAGTAAAGAAATAGACTTAAAGAACTAAAATAAAGAACTAGACTTAAAGAACTAAAGGACTAGACTTAAAGAACTAAAGTAAAGAACTAGACTTAAAGAACTAAAGGACTAGACTTAAAGAACTAAAGGTCTAGACTTAAAGAACTAAAGGACTAGACTTAAAGAACTAAAGGTCTAGAATTAAAGAACTAAAGGTCTAGACTCAAAGAACTAAAGCACTAGACTTAAGGAACTAAAGGACTAGATTTAAAGAACTAAAGTTAAGAACTAGACTTAAAGAACTAAAGGACTAGACTTAAAGAACTAAAGTAAAGAACTAGACTTAAAGAACTAAAGGACTAGACTTAAAGAACTAAAGTAAAGAACTAGACTTAAAGAACTAAAGGACTAGACTTAAAGAACTAAAGTAAAGAACTAGACTTAAAGAACTAAAGGACTAGACTTAAAGAACTAAAGGACTAGACTTAAAGAACTAAAGTAAAGAACTAGACTTAAAGAACTAAAGGACTAGACTTAAAGAACTAAAGGTCTAGACTCAAAGAACTAAAGCACTAGACTTAAGGAACTAAAGGACTAGATTTAAAGAACTAAAGGACTAGACTTAAAGAACTAAAGGACTAGACTTAAAGAACTAAAGGACTAGACTTACAGAACTAAAGGTCTAGACTTAAAGAACTAAAGTAAAGAACTAGACTTAAAGAACTAAAGGACTAGACTTAAAGAACTAAAGGACTAGACTTAAAGAACTAAAGTAAAGAACTAGACTTAAAGAACTAAAGCACTAGACTTAAAGAACTAAAGGACGAGACTTAAAGAACTAAAGGACTAGACTTAAAGAACTAAAGGACTAGACTTAAAGAACTAAAGGACTAGACTTAAAGAACTAAAGGTCTAGACTTAAAGAACTAAAGTAAAGAACTAGACTTAAAGAACTAAAGGACTAGACTTAAAGAACTAAAGGTCTAGACTCAAAGAACTAAAGGACTAGACTTAAGGAACTAAAGGACTAGATTTAAAGAACTAAAGTTAAGAACTAGACTTAAAGAACTAAAGGACTAGACTTAAGGAACTAAAGTTAAGAACTAGACTTAAAGAACTAAAGGACTAGACTTAAAGAACTAAAGGTCTAGACTTAAAGAACTAAAGGACTAGACTTAAAGAACTAAAGGACTAGACTTAAAGAACTAAAGTAAAGAACTAGACTTAAAGAACTAAAGCACTAGACTTAAAGAACTAAAGGACGAGACTTAAAGAACTAAAGGACTAGACTTAAAGAACTAAAGGACTAGACTTAAAGAACTAAAGGACTAGACTTAAAGAACTAAAGGTCTAGACTTAAAGAACTAAAGTAAAGAACTAGACTTAAAGAACTAAAGGACTAGACTTAAAGAACTAAAGGTCTAGACTCAAAGAACTAAAGGACTAGACTTAAGGAACTAAAGGACTAGATTTAAAGAACTAAAGTTAAGAACTAGACTTAAAGAACTAAAGGACTAGACTTAAGGAACTAAAGTTAAGAACTAGACTTAAAGAACTAAAGGACTAGACTTAAAGAACTAAAGGTCTAGACTTAAAGAACTAAAGGACTAGACTTAAAGAACTAAAGGTCTAGACTTAAAGAACTAAAGTAAAGAACTAGACTTAAAGAACTAAAGGACTAGACTTAAAGAACTAAAGGACTAGACTTAAAGAACTAAAGGTCTAGACTTAAAGAACTAAAGGACTAGACTTAAAGAACTAAAGGTCTAGACTTAAAGAACTAAAGTAAAGAACTAGACTTAAAGAACTAAAGGACTAGACTTAAAGAACTAAAGGACTAGACTTAAAGAACTAAAGGTCTAGACTTAAAGAACTAAAGGACTAGACTTAAAGAACTAAAGGTCTAGACTACCTAAAGTAAAGAACTAGACTTAAAGAACTAAAGCACTAGACTTAAGGAACTAAAGAACTAGACTTAAAGAACTAAAGTTAAGAACTAGACTTAAAGAACTAAAGGACTAGACTTAAAGAACTAAAGGTCTAGACTACCTAAAGTAAAGAACTAGACTTAAAGAACTAAAGCACTAGACTTAAGGAACTAAAGAACTAGACTTAAAGAACTAAAGTTAAGAACTAGACTTAAAGAACTAAAGCACTAGACTTAAGGAACTAAAGTTAAGAACTAGACTTAAAGAACTAAAGGTCTAGACTTAAAGAACTAAAGGACTAGACTTAAAGAACTGAAGGACTAGACTTAAAGAACTAAAGGACTAGACTTAAAGAACTAAAGGTCTAGACTTAAAGAACTAAAGCACTAGACTTAAGGAACTAAAGGACTAGACTTAAAGAACTAAAGTTAAGAACTAGACTTAAAGAACTAAAGCACTAGACTTAAGGAACTAAAGTTAAGAACTAGACTTAAAGAACTAAAGGTCTAGACTTAAAGAACTAAAGGACTAGACTTAAAGAACTAAAGCACTAGACTTAAAGAACTAAAGGTCTAGACTTAAAGAACTAAAGCACTAGACTTAAGGAACTAAAGAACTAGACTTAAAGAACTAAAGTTAAGAACTAGACTTAAAGAACTAAAGCACTAGACTTAAGGAACTAAAGTTAAGAACTAGACTTAAAGAACTAAAGGTCTAGACTTAAAGAACTAAAGGACTAGACTTAAAGAACTGAAGGACTAGACTTAAAGAACTAAAGGACTAGACTTAAAGAACTAAAGGTCTAGACTTAAAGAACTAAAGCACTAGACTTAAGGAACTAAAGGACTAGACTTAAAGAACTAAAGTTAAGAACTAGACTTAAAGAACTAAAGCACTAGACTTAAGGAACTAAAGTTAAGAACTAGACTTAAAGAACTAAAGGTCTAGACTTAAAGAACTAAAGGACTAGACTTAAAGAACTGAAGGACTAGACTTAAAGAACTAAAGGACTAGACTTAAAGAACTAAAGGTCTAGACTTAAAGAACTAAAGCACTAGACTTAAAGAACTAAAGGTCTAGACTTAAAGAACTAAAGGACTAGACTTAAAGAACTAAAGGACTAGACTTAAAGAACTAAAGGTCTAGACTTAAAGAAGTAAAGCACTAGACTTAAGGAACTAAAGGAAAGGACTCGACTTAAAGACGTAAATGACTAGACTTAAAGAACTAAAGGTCTAGACTTAAAGAACTAAAGGACTAGACTTTAAGAACTAAAGGTCTAGACTTAAAGAACTAAAGTAAAGAACTAGACTTAAAGAACTAAAGGACTAGACTTAAAGAACTAAAGTAAAGAACTAGACTTAAAGAACTAAAGCACTAGACTTAAAGAACTAAAGGACGAGACTTAAAGAACTAAAGGACTAGACTTAAAGAACTAAAGGACTAGACTTAAAGAACTAAAGGACTAGACTTAAAGAACTAAAGGACTAGACTTAAAGAACTAAAGGTCTAGACTTAAAGAACTAAAGTAAAGAACTAGACTTAAAGAACTAAAGGTCTAGACTCAAAGAACTAAAGGACTAGACTTAAGGAACTAAAGGACTAGATTTAAAGAACTAAAGTTAAGAACTAGACTTAAAGAACTAAAGGTCTAGACTTAAAGAACTAAAGCACTAGACTTAAGGAACTAAAGAACTAGACTTAAAGAACTAAAGGTCTAGACTTAAAGAACTAAAGGACTAGACTTAAAGAACTAAAAGTCTAGACTTAAAGAACTAAAGCACTAGACTTAAAGAACTAAAGGACTAGACTTAAGGAACTAAAGGACTAGATTTAAAGAACTAAAGTTAAGAACTAGACTTAAAGAACTAAAGGTCTAGACTTAAAGAACTAAAGCACTAGACTTAAGGAACTAAAGAACTAGACTTAAAGAACTAAAGGTCTAGACTTAAAGAACTAAAGGACTAGACTTAAAGAACTAAAAGTCTAGACTTAAAGAACTAAAGCACTAGACTTAAAGAACTAAAGGACTAGACTTAAAGAACTAAAGTTAAGAACTAGACTTAAAGAACTAAAGCACTAGACTTAAGGAACTAAAGTTAAGAACTAGACTTAAAGAACTAAAGGTCTAGACTTAAAGAACTAAAGGACTAGACTTAAAGAACTGAAGGACTAGACTTAAAGAACTAAAGGACTAGACTTAAAGAACTAAAGGTCTAGACTTAAAGAACTAAAGCACTAGACTTAAAGAACTAAAGGTCTAGACTTAAAGAACTAAAGGACTAGACTTAAAGAACTAAAGGTCTAGACTTAAAGAACTAAAGCACTAGACTTAAAGAACTAAAGGACTAGACTTAAAGAACTAAAGGACTAGACTTAAAGAACTGAAGGACTAGACTTAAAGAACTAAAGGACTAGACTTAAAGAACTAAAGGTCTAGACTTAAAGAACTAAAGGACTAGACTTAAAGAACTAAAGGACTAGACTTAAAGAACTAAAGGTCTAGACTTAAAGAACTAAAGCACTAGACTTAAGGAACTAAAGGAAAGGACTAGACTTAAAGAAGTAAATGACTCTAACGAACAGCTGCAGCTAACATCTGTCCAGCTGTTAACTGGTTGCTTCAGGTGAATTGGAGTTTTCATAAATAGGCAGGAGGTCAACAACACAGTTATGTTGATCTCGACCTTTAAAACAGGGTTAGGGTTACCAACCCTGCATGTTTACACTCAGGTTTCTTCATTCTTAATTACAAAGACCAGGAAACGACAGGAAAAGTCAAAAATCAAAGACGAGCTACAACACTACCTGCTACTGTTACTCATCTCTAGAAGTATATTTATCCATTAATTCTATATGCTTCATTCCTGCTGTAAAACATCAGAAATGATAAAACATCACTGCTTCACTGAGTCTATTTGATTCACATGGAAAGAGGAGAGTACGACTGTGCTGCTGAGTTTAAAACAAACAGAGGAAATTTGCTTTAAACATTTTTTTAACTATTAAAATAGTTAAACTGAACAAAACATAAAATCAGATTTGAAAAACTTAAACCAGAATATTTGAACACTTTCTTCTTAAAAATGACTCAAATCAAATTAATTGAATTATTAATTAATCGTTGCAACTCTAGTCAATCACTGATTCTAAATATTATCTTAAAGGTCCAATATCTGCACTTTTCTGGGTTTTATTTGATGATGGGAAACACTGATCGACATTTTACACAATTTTATGAATCAAAACAATTAAGCCATTAATCGTTTTAATAATCAATATATTAATCAACTATAAAAATAATCATTCGCTGCAGCCCTAGTTATAAATATCTGTTACTTCTTCTTTTTACCAACACAACTTCAACTTTTAAATGAAATCTTTAGTGCAAACTATTTTCTTATTGTATTAATGATGTGGACATTGATGATGTATATATTGATCATATTTTATTGCCCAGAATGAAGAAATTCTTTCTATAAATTTTCTCCTTCTGTTATCTTCCTGTCGTGTCCTAACAAGGTGAAACTCTGCAGGAGATTCCATTCTTTTCCATTAACAAGAAGAAAATGGACATTTATAAAGTGTGTCCTACACGCAATGTGTGTGTGTGTGTGTGTGTGTGTGTCAGTGCTGACCCACATCTGTCCATTTCTGAGCATCCTCAGAGGAGGAGTTCCCCCACGCTCGTCACTCTGGATTAGCCTCCACGCTGCAGCCCACTGACAGTGGAGCTGTGTCATCGCACACACACACACACACAAACAAACACACACACACTAACACACTAACACACACACACACAGAATGCAGGTCTACTGGTATTTCCACGGGTCCATAAAAGCACAGTAGGAGCTAGAGCCTTTAGTTACCAAGCCCCTGTTTTATGGAACCAACTCCCAACTGATATTAAAGAGGCCGACACAGTCTGTGCATTTAAGGTTAGACTGAAAACATTCCTGTTCCAAAAGGCCTATGGTCAGGGTAGTTAAAGGTAGACTTAAACCCACAGTTCAGTCTAAGCTGCCCTAGGAGTGAGAATGCTGGGGGAAGTACAGTCACTGAGCTCTATCATCTCTTTCTGGTACCATGTACCACTGTCATTAATAAACAGTATCTAGTTTATACTTGGTCTTTACATCACTATTCACCCAGAGTCCTTCTCCCTGCTACTGTTTCAGTTCAACCACACGAGGCCCAATGAAGACGACTCCTGATGCGACTCATCGAGGCCCCTGATGAACCTACTCCTTCACCTGCCTGGTTGGACCCACCCTTCTGCCCCCACCCTACGACATCTCTACAGAAACATCTTTACAGACTATTATTTCATTATCAGATGGACGTCTGTCAGTCCTGGTTCATCTATAGCCTGTCCGTCCATGGGAGTGGATCTCCTTCACTGTGGTTCTCCCAGAGGTTTCTTCTTTCCCACTGGGTTTTGGAGTTTTTCCTTGTTGAGAAGGAGGGTCTTAGGACGGGGGATGTCTGAGTCACTTTGGACTGAATTTACTGAAGCACTGTGATATTGGGCTATAGAAATAAAAGTGAAATTGACACATGCGCACACACACACACACACACTAATATACACACAGACGCACACACACGCCTTGAACTTGTAACCCTTCCCCCGACAGGAAACCCTGTTTCACACCTTCAAGGAATGTCACCAGAGGTATAAAGTCACCGGCCTTTTGCCCCTCTCTGGCTCTCTTAGGCACTCTTTCTTCAATTCACAAGCTCTCTCTTCAAGACTCTTCTCCAACTCCACCCTCTCTCCTGGGCTCCTGCTCATCAGCAGAGCACCGCTCTGTAGCAGGAGAAGCTGTAGGACAGAAGCCTTCAGCAGCTTCTCTGCTCTAAAAGGGATTATCCAGCTGCTTTCAGCGTCTCACAGACCTGCAAGTGACCAAGGACTCAACGACGTCCAGCCAGCAGCACTGAAGAAACTCAGGCCTGGTTCTACAACCTGACAAGGATTAACAAAGAGCAACGTGACCTACACAACGGATCTACTCCTCAACAAACACCACAGCTGCAACAACATCTGCAGCTACTCAAGGAAGCAGAACCAGAGAGCAACCCTTCTTCTTCCTTTCCACTGGTAACATGACTTGGGCAGAACAGAACATTAACAAACATGGTTAAACCAGACTGTTGAACTTTGTTAATGTGATGAGATCATAGGCTACAGTTCACTGTGTTTTAGGTTTGTAAGAAGGTTTAGTTTGATGTTAGTGTCCCAACCTGCATGATACTAACCATTCTTTAACAGGATACCTTGAAACACACACAAAGTGACATTAAGCCTACACACACACACACACACACACACACACACACACACACACACACACACACACACACACACACACACACACACACACACACACACACACACACAGAACAGTACAGAAGTACTGTTTTTACATGAGTCACAGGTACCATGATGCTGTATATTGATTATTGTGTTAGTGTAGTGATCAGGAGTTTCCCTGTGATTCTCCCAAGTGCTGCAACTACAGTAATAACGATTAATCTATCCATTATTTAAATGATTATTGATTGATTGTTAGTTTGATTCATTAAATGGTATAAATGTGGATCAGTGTTTCATCAAAGATGAAGATTCAGCCTAAAATGTCTTTTTATGTCCACAACCCAAAGATCATCAGTTTATTATTATAGAGACGAAAGAAACCAGGAAATAATCAGAGAAGAGAAGCTGGAACCAGAGAATTTAGACATTTTCTACTGAATAAATGACTCAGATCCATTAATTGATTATCAGAATAGTTTACTGTAATAATTGGCATTAACTGATTAATGGTTATCTAATTCAAGCTCTAATTCCTACATTTAACAAATATAAATGTCTTAGAACACACACTGGTCAGTTCAGTTCATCTGAACCTTTACGTGTCTTTATTTATTATTTCATTGGACTCATCATGGACCTGATCATTAAGATGATGATCTAACATCAGCTCATCAGCACATTTCACTGAGCAGCTCCCCCTGCAGACTCTTATTCCACAAAACAAACTTGTTTGTACTAACTTGCTATTAGTACTGTTGCTGCTGCTGTTACTGCTGCTGTTGCTGCTGCTGTTACTGCTACTGCTGCTGTGACTGTTGCTGCTGTTACTGCAGGTACTACTGCTGTTACTGCTGCTGCTACTGCTGCTGTTACTGCTACTGCTGCTGTTACTGCTGCTGCTGCTGCTACTGCTGCTGCTGTTACTGTTGCTGCTGCTGTTACTGCTGCTGTTGCTGCTGCTGCTGTTACTGTTGCTGCTGCTGTTACTGCTGCTGTTGCTGCTGCTGCTTTTACTACTGCTGCTGCTGCTGTTACTGCTGCTGTTGCTGCTGCTGCTTTTACTACTGCTGCTGCTGCTGCTGCTGCTGCTACTGCTGCTGCTGCTACTGCTGTTACTGCTCCTGCTGTTGCTGCTGCTGCTGTTACTACTGCTGCTGCTGCTGCTACTGCTGTTACTGCTGTTACTGCTGCTGCTACTGCTGCTTTTACTGCTGCTGTTACTGCTCCTGTTACCGCTGCTATTGCTGTTACTTCTGCTGCTGCTGTTACTGCTGCTGCTGCTACTGCTGATCTTGCTGCTGTTTCTGCTGCTGCTGTTACTGCTGCTGTTACTGCAGGCTACGGCTGCTGCTGCTACTACTGCTGCTGCTGCTGTTCCTGCTGCTACTCCTGCTGTTACTGCTGCTGCTGCTACTGCTGCTGCTATTACTGCTGCTGCTGCTACTGCTGTTACTGCTGCTGTTGCTGCTGTTACTACTGCTGCTGCTGCTACTGCTGCTGTTACTGCTGCTACTGCTGCTGTTACTGCTGCTGCTGCTACTGCTGCTGCTACTGCTACTGCTACTGCTACTGCTGCTACTGCTGTAACTGCTGCTGTTACTGCTGGTACTACTGCTGTCACTGCTGCTGTTACTGCTGGTCCTACTGCTGTTACTGCTGCTGCTACTGCTGTTACTGCTGCTGCTGTTACTGCTGGTACTACTGCTGTTACTGCTGCTGCTGTTACTGCTCCTGTTACTGCTGCTATTGCTGTTACTGTTGCTGTTACTTCTGCTGCTGCTGTTACTGCTGCTGCTGCTACTGCTGCTCTTGCTGCTGTTTCTGCTGCTGCTGTTACTGCTGCTGCTACTGCTGCTCTTGCTGCTGTTTCTGCTGCTGCTGTTACTGCTGCTGCTGCTACTGCTGCTCTTGCTGCTGTTTCTGCTGCTGCTGTTACTGCTGCTGCTACTGCTGCTCTTGCTGCTGTTTCTGCTGCTGCTGTTACTGCTGCCTCAGGTCTATGCAGCATGTCTTGCAGCATGGAGGGTTCCCAGCCACCGTAGTTAGCACTACCTCGTTAGGTCTGTATCATTCAAAGGCCGACAGCTTCGGAGCACCCGGACTACACCGATAACGTGACCGTGCTTACGGTGCCCAGCACCAGCCTGAATACATGTGTAAACCACGGACGTAACCAACTGTAGCAGCACCGAGGAAGGCAGCAGTGCTGAATACACGTATAAACCACGGATGTAAACAACCCGCCGCTGCTGCCTCCGCCAGTGCTGCTGAATACACATTTAAAGAGATAAACAACACGCCGGTGTGGCTGTCACCGGAGCCAGCTGCTCCGAAGCACCAGACCTGACGTTACACGCGCGCAAGAATGGGGAAAATGAGTGACGCTAACACAGAGCTAACACTAGTACATACACACAAGTGAAGTTTTATGTGTGTGTATCCGTGTTAGCGTTAGCTCCATGCTAGCCACTAGCCTAACTTTTCAAACTTTATTACATTTTTTTATTTAATTAACTTAATATTAAACAGCCACCATAAACACTTTGTGGTTCCATGGTTTCTGACCTTCAACCAATCACTAACTGTGCCGTGCTGACGTCATATGTAGGCGCAGGACCCCATAGCAGGACCCTACCTACCAGCGGAAATGACGTCTTTGTACGTCAGCCGAACACTAAAACTGGAACTTCAACACAACAGTGAGACACAGTGGAATTATACTGTATATATTACACAGCCCCAAACATGTCTTTCTCAAAGCTCATCGAGGCCCCTGATGAACCTACTCCTTCACCTGCCTGGTTGGACCCACCCTTCTGCCCCCACCCTACGACATCTCTACAGAAACATCTTTACAGACTATTATTTCATTATCAGATGGACGTCTGTCAGTCCTGGTTCATCTATAGCCTGTCCGTCCATGGGAGTGGATCTCCTTCACTGTGGTTCTCCCAGAGGTTTCTTCTTTCCCACTGGGTTTTGGAGTTTTTCCTTGTTGAGAAGGAGGGTCTTAGGACGGGGGATGTCTGAGTCACTTTGGACTGAATTTACTGAAGCACTGTGATATTGGGCTATAGAAATAAAAGTGAAATTGACACATGCGCACACACACACACACACACTAATATACACACAGACGCACACACACGCCTTGAACTTGTAACCCTTCCCCCGACAGGAAACCCTGTTTCACACCTTCAAGGAATGTCACCAGAGGTATAAAGTCACCGGCCTTTTGCCCCTCTCTGGCTCTCTTAGGCACTCTTTCTTCAATTCACAAGCTCTCTCTTCAAGACTCTTCTCCAACTCCACCCTCTCTCCTGGGCTCCTGCTCATCAGCAGAGCACCGCTCTGTAGCAGGAGAAGCTGTAGGACAGAAGCCTTCAGCAGCTTCTCTGCTCTAAAAGGGATTATCCAGCTGCTTTCAGCGTCTCACAGACCTGCAAGTGACCAAGGACTCAACGACGTCCAGCCAGCAGCACTGAAGAAACTCAGGCCTGGTTCTACAACCTGACAAGGATTAACAAAGAGCAACGTGACCTACACAACGGATCTACTCCTCAACAAACACCACAGCTGCAACAACATCTGCAGCTACTCAAGGAAGCAGAACCAGAGAGCAACCCTTCTTCTTCCTTTCCACTGGTAACATGACTTGGGCAGAACAGAACATTAACAAACATGGTTAAACCAGACTGTTGAACTTTGTTAATGTGATGAGATCATAGGCTACAGTTCACTGTGTTTTAGGTTTGTAAGAAGGTTTAGTTTGATGTTAGTGTCCCAACCTGCATGATACTAACCATTCTTTAACAGGATACCTTGAAACACACACAAAGTGACATTAAGCCTACACACACACACACACACACACACACACACACACACACACACACACACAGAACAGTACAGAAGTACTGTTTTTACATGAGTCACAGGTACCATGATGTTGTATATTGATTATTGTGTTAGTGTAGTGATCAGGAGTTTCCCTGTGATTCTCCCAAGTGCTGCAACTACAGTAATAACGATTAATCTATCCATTATTTAAATGATTATTGATTGATTGTTAGTTTGATTCATTAAATGGTATAAATGTGGATCAGTGTTTCATCAAAGATGAAGATTCAGCCTAAAATGTCTTTTTATGTCCACAACCCAAAGATCATCAGTTTATTATTATAGAGACGAAAGAAACCAGGAAATAATCAGAGAAGAGAAGCTGGAACCAGAGAATTTAGACATTTTCTACTGAATAAATGACTCAGATCCATTAATTGATTATCAGAATAGTTTACTGTAATAATTGGCATTAACTGATTAATGGTTATCTAATTCAAGCTCTAATTCCTACATTTAACAAATATAAATGTCTTAGAACACACACTGGTCAGTTCAGTTCATCTGAACCTTTACGTGTCTTTATTTATTATTTCATTGGACTCATCATGGACCTGATCATTAAGATGATGATCTAACATCAGCTCATCAGCACATTTCACTGAGCAGCTCCCCCTGCAGACTCTTATTCCACAAAACAAACTTGTTTGTACTAACTTGCTATTAGTACTGTTGCTGCTGCTGTTACTGCTGCTGTTGCTGCTGCTGTTACTGCTACTGCTGCTGTGACTGTTGCTGCTGTTACTGCAGGTACTACTGCTGTTACTGCTGCTGCTACTGCTGCTGTTACTGCTACTGCTGCTGTTACTGCTGCTGCTGCTGCTGTTACTGCTGCTGCTGCTACTGCTGCTGCTACTGCTGCTCTTGCTGCTGTTTCTGCTGCTGCTGTTACTGCTGCTGCTGTTTCTGCTGCTGCTGTTACTGCTGCTGCTGCTACTGCTGCTCTTGCTGCTGTTTCTGCTGCTGCTGTTACTGCTGCTGCTACTGCTGCTCTTGCTGCTGTTTCTGCTGCTGCTGTTACTGCTGCCTCAGGTCTAGAACCAACCACTGGAACTGGAATCAACCGCTAGAATCAACCGCTAGAATCAACCACTGGAACCAACCACTACAACCAACTGCTGGAATCAACCGCTGGAATCAAACGCTGGAATCAACCACTGGAATCAACCACTGGAATCAACCGCTAGAATCAACCGCTGGAATCAACCACTGGAATCAACCGCTGGAATCAACCGCTGGATCAACCACTGGAACTGGAATCAACCGCTGGAATCAACCGCTAGAACCAACCACTGGAACTTTAATCAACCGCTAGAATCAACCGCTGGAATCAACCACTGGAATCAACCGCTGGAATCAACTGCTAGAATCAACCACTGGAATCAACCGCTAGAATCAACCGCTAGAATCAACCGCTAGAATCAACCACTGGAATCAACCACTGGAATCAACCGCTAGAATCAACCACTGGAATCAACCACTGGAATCAACCGCTAGAATCAACCCCTGGAATCAACCGCTGGAATCAACTGCTAGAATCAACCACTGGAATCAACCGCTGGAATCAACCACTGGAATCAACCACTAGAATCAACCGCTAGAATCAACCACTGGAATCAACCGCTAGAATCAACCCCTGGAATCAACCACTGGAATCAACCACTGGAATCAACCGCTAGAATCAACCACTGGAATCAACCACTAGAGGCAGCCAGCTGCAGGCTGGAGTTGCTTTATCGCGCCCATATTCTACACTTTTCCTGGGTTTGATTTGCAGATATGAAATAGATATCTTATGGATTAGATATTATATCTTTACAGCAAGCTCCTCTAACTGGTTAATATGAATATCTGAATCACTTGATTTCATCATGTATTCATGTAAGTCCTGGCGACTTGTTTCTAGCTCAGTTTCTGAATATGTGCATTTCTTTGTGGATTCAAAGTTTTGAAACATGAACAGTTTGTATAGAAAACTGAGATCTTATAATATAATGATGGATGGTGAAAACTGAAAACTGAATATGACTAAATATGAGGTGAACAAATGAGCTGCAACAATTAGTCATTTTATTGATTAGTTGCCTATTATCACATTATGCAACAACTATTTTGATAATCAATTCATCAATTTGAATCATTTTTAAGATGTCCAATTTCAAAACCTGATTATTTTCTGGTTTCTTTCGTCTTCTGTGATAGTAAACTGATGATCACCAGGTTAAACTGATGAGTGGTTTGTCTGTTAATTGACTGATCCATAATCAATAGAAATATGATGTTTATGAACCCAGGAGGGGCAGCAGATTCCCTTTTGGAGGATTATTCTATAGACTAGACTAGAATGAATCTAACCAATCAGAACAGAGACATTGATAGTGACAGGAGCCTGTTTCAGACAGAAGGTAACCTGAGGAGCTACAGGAATACATTTTTTATCTGGAAGTCATACAGAATATAAATATAAATCTGTAAATGTGCAGAACACAGGATAAAGTTAGAATTAATGTCTCTAAGAATCCTGTAGCTGCAGGAGAAGAAACAGCCATACTCCGGATTTACATAGCTCACATTCCAGACCCTTCAGCTTCACCAGTGTTACAGATATGCCAGTTTGTGAGTGATCCTGTGAACTTCCAGCTCGGCATGATAATCAGCTCAGAGACTATTCTCAGGCTGTTAATTCACCACACACACACACACACACACACACACACACACACACACACACACACACACACACACACACACACACACACACGGACAAGTCAACCAACAAATGATCAAATGAGACCTTATTTTAATCTGCTCTTAAATCCTTTTCAATTACTATCACCCCCAGCTCACACTACCTCATTTTTCAATTACCATCATTTCAACACAGTAATCAGTGGTTGCCATCATCTCTTTGTTGTGCCGGTGGAGGCTTGAAGAACAGCGCATTCTGAATTTTATCAAAAGGTAAATCTGACCGACGTCATAAAAAACAGTGGAAAACGACAGCTGATGAAGTCATGAGAAAACTGGCCTGCTCTGGTTCTGCGAGAGAGAAACTGATCTTTCCTCAGATCATTTTCTGGAACCAGCAGATGTGATGACTCCACATAAACACATTTCTCAACTTTGCGAGGTCCTTATTTAGCTATTTTAGGACCCGTCACAGTGCAGGAATTAAACCACGAGAACATATCAACAGCTGAAATAACATCAATGATGTCAGAGAACTTGAAATAACAAACCATCTATTTCTCTTTTCCTGACATTATGTTTAGTTTTGTGTTTTTTTTTTCAGAATGCTGCAGTTTTAGGCCAACACTACAATGACCAGGATATCCCTATTGCTGATGGACATTAACATGTGAGCATCACTGTCTCACAACTAAAGTTTGTTTTTTATTCAGAATTTCGGAACATTTTCACCAAATAAAAACTATATATACATATGATAAATTCCTAGTGTATAAAACCGGACTGACATAGTATGAAACTATCTTGAGACTATGGTTAATACTTTTTATTATATTTCTTAAATATATCTATTATTTAGACCAGGGGTCTCAATCTCCCACTGGAGTTTGAGACCAGGGGTCTGTTACTGCTGCTGCTGTTACTACTGCTGTTGCTGCTGCTGTTACTGCTGCTGCTACTGCTGTTACTGCTGCTGCTACTGCTGTTAGGCCCCCCCTTGATATGAAAGTTTAATGTTAGTGCGGCCAGCAGGAGTTTGTACGGTGGCCGGGAACCTTCAATGCTGCAAATAAAAGAAACGCTGCAAATAAAAGACAACTACACACCGGAAGTGAATTACCGGGACTATTATTGGATGTGCACCTGGAGTTTTTTATGAGCGAAGAAGAAGAATACTAAACATACGCCAATAATAGTCCCCGGTAATTCACTTCCGCTGTGTAGTTTTCTTTTATCTGCAGCGCTGTTTCTTTTTGTTTGCAATGTTTCTTTTATTTGCAGCATGGAGGGTTCCCAGCCACCGTAGTTAGCACTACCTCGTTAGGTCTGTATCATTCAAAGGCCGACAGCTTCGGAGCACCCGGACTACACCGATAACGTGACCGTGCTTACGGTGCCCAGCACCAGCCTGAATACATGTGTAAACCACGGACGTAACCAACTGTAGCAGCACCGAGGAAGGCAGCAGTGCTGAATACACGTATAAACCACGGATGTAAACAACCCGCCGCTGCTGCCTCCGCCAGTGCTGCTGAATACACATTTAAAGAGATAAACAACACGCCGGTGTGGCTGTCACCGGAGCCAGCTGCTCCGAAGCACCAGACCTGACGTTACACGCGCGCAAGAATGGGGAAAATGAGTGACGCTAACACAGAGCTAACACTAGTACATACACACAAGTGAAGTTTTATGTGTGTGTATCCGTGTTAGCGTTAGCTCCATGCTAGCCACTAGCCTAACTTTTCAAACTTTATTACATTTTTTTATTTAATTAACTTAATATTAAACAGCCACCATAAACACTTTGTGGTTCCATGGTTTCTGACCTTCAACCAATCACTAACTGTGCCGTGCTGACGTCATATGTAGGCGCAGGACCCCATAGCAGGACCCTACCTACCAGCGGAAATGACGTCTTTGTACGTCAGCCGAACACTAAAACTGGAACTTCAACACAACAGTGAGACACAGTGGAATTATACTGTATATATTACACAGCCCCAAACATGTCTTTCTCAAAGCCTGAAGTGAAGAGAAAGGTTGGTGATGAGCACAGACAATTTCAGGAAAAGTGTGGAAAACCTGATGCAGCCCAGCCTCAACCAGACCCTGGATCCAGCGGCACCCAGGTAAATTGAGTTTGAGAACCCTGATTTAGACCATTTTAAGTAATGAAACATTCAGAATCTTTCTTACCATGAAGTAATACTTCATGGTGTAGATGGTTAAAGACACCCTGAACAATACATTTATCTCACACACACACACAAAAAATAACAAAGTGGTGGATGAAAAACACTGATGTGAACACTGATGTGCAGAAAACAGCAGTCAGTTTGTATCACTGAAGTATCACACATGCACGTGCACACACACACACCTGCTGTCAGAAATACCCCCTCCACCACTTTCTTTTACAGACGTCTGTGTTCAGTAGGAACCAACATGGGAGCTGAGAGCCTCAGAGAATCAGAAAATAAAGTACTGAGAAACACACTGACAGTTCATATAGAGAGAATTTCACCAGCTTTACTCTAATTACAGGCTCTTATTGAAAGATGAAACTATTAGAGGGGGAATCAGTGTAGTTATCAGCACCAGAAGGAGAAAAATACTTGAAGCTGTGCATTTCCTGAAGTCCTTTCTTCTTTAATTTTTAAGGATTTACATCTTCAGAGGGAGGATGATGAGGGTTTGGTGAAGACCAATATATAATATCACCAACTTTATCTGTTATTTGGGTTGTTGATATGTACTAATAGACACTGAATTTCCTTCTGAAGTATTACAATTGTAGTAGTTAGATGCGCATTTCTCTTTTCTCCCTGGTCTGTGTGTGTGTGTGTTAATGTCTCAGTAATGAGCTCTTCTCATCTGCATACAGATGAACAGCAGTGTTAATGGTCTCATAGATTATCAAAACAAACTAAATAACCTCTCTCTGTCTCTCTCTCTCTCTCTCTCTCATTATAAATCCCTCCATGTATAAATGTACCTAATGTATGCAGAGACACTCTCCTGAATGTTGCAGGGATAAGTGGCTTCAAAGTTCTCCCAACATGACTAATTCTATTATAAAGTCACTTTTACATTAAGTCTCCTCACTACGTTAATGTAACAAAAACAACATTTATGTGCAGTTTTTGTTCAGTCGCTATATGTCTGATTCAGTTTGGTTTTAACAGGAGAAGAACATCCTGTTTCAGACAGAGGCTGAACTGAGGAGCCACAGAAACAGTCGCTGTCGTTGTCTGAATGTGTCATCTTTAAAGTACACTTCAAGTGAATCAAAATAGAGTAATAAGAGTTGGAGAAACCCATGAGAGGAAATGAAGCTTTTCTTCTCCTCCATTCATGAGTCAGTGGAACCACAACACACAGGCTGACAGTGATGAAGATGATGACTATAGGAGGATTATGATAGGTGTAAAGCAGTAAAGTGCAGCCAAGATTAATAATTCACAGCCTCCTTTCTCTATTTTTTACCAGAGTGGAGCAGCATGTGGTTAATGGGAGACGAGGATTTGGATTTTGTGGTAACCGTCCACATCTAATCAGACCATTTCCCTCTCAGAGGAGAGAATGAGGAGCTGAATTTAGAATAAAGAAGAAGGTGTAGGGCTGGCTGATGAGTTATTTATATTGATCAATATCATTCATCATTTATGATTTTATTATAAATATGTAGCATAATTTATGCATTATGGCTGACATTTATTATATAATAGTAAACGTAAGTGATATCGCAAAAACATATATTAATATAAAATATGTCATATCAGTGGATAACAATGATAATTGATTACTTTTAATTATATATTTCTAATAAGGACCAGGAGAAAAAGGCTGAATGTGACTCACTTCCTGTTAAAGTTGACTTGTGGTTTGTCTGCCTGTTTGTCTTTTTACTCAAAGCTTGAGTGAAATTATTAGGATTATACTGAACTATTGTCTTATTGTGTTGATGACGACATATATTGATATTGCTTTACTGCCCAGACCTAAGAAGAAAACAGGAGGTGAGAGCTTGGAAAACAAGGCAGCATGTGAGATGTGAGACAACAGGAAGAGGAGGAGGAAGGAAAAGAGGAAGAACACAAGTAGCAGGTGAACTCAATGAGTCCTTCAGTCTGGAGCAGAGACTCAGAATGGTTCATCCACAATCAATACTGGAGCACAGGGGGATAAACTCTCTAAATATTTGCTCCCAGGATACACAGTGTGTGTGTGTGTGTGTGTGTGTGTGTGTGTGTGTGTGTGTGTGTGTGTGTGTGTGTGTGTGTGTGTGTGTGTGTGTGTGTTGGTTCTGCTACACTTGTGAGGACCAAGTATTGAGAAACAACCTTTTCTATGAGGACATTTTTTGTTGTGAGGACAATTTGGGGGGTCCTCACAAAATGCTGCAATTCACTCCTGTGTGTGTGTGTGTGTGTGTGTGTGTGTGTGTGTGTGTGTGTGTGTGTGTGTGTGTGTGTGTGTGTGTGTGTGTATCCGTGTGTATCCGTTTTCTCTTTGCAGCTTCAGTGATAAAAACTGACTGCTGTTTTCTGCACATTAGTGTTCACATCAGTGTTTTTCATCCATCACTTTGTTATTTTGACTGTGTGGTATGTGTCTGTGTCTGTGTGTGTTTTTCCAGATAACAGCAGCCGGATCTGGTCTCATGGTGTTGCTAGGCTAATCAGGTTAGCAACCGGACAGGCGGAAGGAAATGTTTCCTTCTCTCCTCCATCTCCTTCTAGCCAGTCACCTCCTCCTTCCCCCTCCCATCCTTCACTGTTCACCTTTCTGTATTTCACTGATCTCCCTTCACATCAGCTCATAACTCAACACCACGGGAGGGTAAAGTCCTGAGTCCTGAGCAGGATTCCTGCACCGAGACGTCATGTCAAAGACTCAGCCTCCAGCTGATGTGAGATTTCTTCTTGTGTAGAAAGTGATTATCTCTACGTGTTGATTCACCCACGCTGCAGCTCAGCTGCTCCTCACTAGAGAGACGACGAGCTTCTCTGAAGACAACCATTAAAAATCTGAGCTCTGAAACACTGCCAATCAGTCCTGATCACTGCACACGCTGCAGCCATTCATCCATTAGCTGCCATTGATCACTTTAACAATTACTTTGATAATCGATTAGTCATGTAGAGTCTTCAATAATAAACTGATGATCTTTGGGTTGTGGACTGTTGAAAAATATGAGGTGAACAAATGTATCAGAGCTGCAACAATTAGTTCTTTTATTGATTAGTTGTCAATCAATTCATCAATTTGAATCATTTTTAAGATAATGTCCAAATTCAAAACCTGATTATTTTCTGGTTTCTTTAGTCTTCTGTGATAGTAAACTGATGATCAGCAGGTTAAACTGATTAGTGGTTTGTCTGTTAAATGACTGATCCATGATCAATAGCAGTGGTTTGATTGCTGCTTATTTTCCATACAAACCAGATCTAACAGAAGAGAGAAACCAGACTGATGTTTGTCAGGTTAAGCTGCTAAATGTCTGTGGTGATTAATGGATCAGAATCATTGATTCAGCAGATAATGTCCAAATTCTCTGGTTCCAGCTTCTCTGCTCTGATTATTTCCTGGTTTCTTTAGTCTCTATAATAATAAACTGACGATCTTTAGACAAAAAAAGAGATTTGCTGTGTTTATAAAGTCACCTCTGATTCCACATGTTGTATTTGTTACTAAGGTGTTTGCTGTGGTTTGATGTGTTGCTCACATCTGATATTTCAGCTTTGATTGAGTTCCAACATGTTCAGATGGATTTAAGAAGTTTCTATTTGGAGCAAATGGATCATTAGATGTTGGAAGCCTAAAAACCTGCTACCAGATAATTCAAAAAGATTACACACATTACACATTAGAAACACATGATATCAACTAGTTTTATATGTTAGGTGTATTTTATATTTAAAATGTATGATGTTTGGGTTGTGGACTGTTGGTGAGGATAAAGACATTTTAGGTTGAATCAACTTTGGGAAATGGTGATTGACATTTTACACCATTTAATGAACCAAACTATTTAATTCTTTTAACAATCAATATATTAATCAACTATAAAAAATAATCCAGCAGCCCTAGTTATAAATATCTGTTACTTCTTCTTTTTATCAACACAACTTCAACTTTTAAATGAAATCTTCAGTGCAAACTATTTTCTTATTGTATTAATGATGTGGACATTGATGATGTATATATTGATCATAATTTATTGCCCAGAATGAAGAAATTCTTTTTATAAATGCTGCAAAATGTCTGTGGTGAATATTGATATGTCATTATGTTGGTTTTTCCACCTGTGTCAGGTAAATAATTTTAAAACATTATATGAAACATATGTTCAGATTGTAACTGAAAATATATATGTTGCATTATCAATACTGAAATAATAATATTATTAATAATATCATGAATAATAATAATAATGTGCTTTATTGAAAGAAATGCCCATACATACATAAAATACTAATTTAAAAATACATAAATACAATCAGCACCAATTTACTACTGTTTATGTAAAAGATAGTTTAAATACAGATTCGACCTATCCTCTGTTCAGATTAGTGATCAGTGATTAGTGATTATTGATCCAAACCATCAATGAACTGATGGACTAATCAAAGCCTGATAGATCTGTTTCCTATGCTCATATCCAACTCATTCCACAACATATTAGAAAATTCAGCTCTTTACTGCACAATGTAGAAGTTAAAATACAATTATATGAAACATAATGCAATAAAAGCAACATAAATCAACCTGTGAGATCAAATGTCCTCATGCTGCTTCACTGGTTGGACTCTAAATACTGACTGAGAGTGACTCCATCTTCAAACAGGATGAATAATTTCTGTTTTTTCTTTCTGATTGAAAGGAGGATTCCTCAGAATTTCATCACATCATTGTTCTTCTTGCACATATGTTCCAGACTGCCAGCCCTATCACCGCTCGGCCCCAGCGGAGCCGTGTGAAATGAATTTCATTAAGAAAATCAATTAAGGTGGAGGTTTTCTCCTCACATGGGATGGGGGGTTCAGGCTCTTTGTTCTCTTTGTTTTACAGTCAGTGCTGGTTAGTCAGAGCCTGGAGCTCCTCTCTCTGTCAGACTGGCATCTCTCCACTTCCCACCTCACCCTGCATCCCTGTCCCAGCCCACCTCCTCATTAATCTGATGCTTTATTTCTCCCTCCCCCTTCCTCCTCCCCCCATCACGCTGCCAACTGCTGCTGCCTTCTCCTAACTTCACCCTCCTCCTCATCATCATCATCTCAGCTCCTCCCCTACAGCCACCTGCTTCCAGCTCTGTTTCTGCAGCAAATCTTAAGTCCTGTTCTGTCACATCCATGTCTCTGTAACAGGACAGAAGGCTGTCTGTGGTCCGAAAGTCTAGTTTATTCTCCGAAAGTCTAGTTTATTGTCCGAACGTCTAGTTTATTGTCCGAACGTCTAGTTTATTGTCCGAACGTCTAGTTTATTGTCCGAACGTCTAGTTTATTCTACTAACGTCTAGTTTATTGTCTTAACGTCTAGTTTATTGTCTTAACGTCTAGTTTATTCTACTAACGTCTAGTTAATTCTACTAACGTCTAGTTAATTCTACTAACGTCTAGTTTATTGTCCGAAAGTCTAAAGTCTAGTTTATTGTCCGAAAGTCTAGTTTATTGTCCGAAAGTCTAGTTTATTGTCCGAAAGTCTAGTTTATTGTCCGAACGTCTAGTTTATTGTCCGAACGTCTAGTTTATTGTCCGAACGTCTAGTTTATTGTCCGAACGTCTAGTTTATTGTCCGAACGTCTAGTTTATTGTCCGAACGTCTAGTTTATTGTCCGAACGTCTAGTTTATTGTCCGAACGTCTAGTTTATTGTCCGAACGTCTAGTTTATTCTACTAACGTCTAGTTTATTGTCTTAACGTCTAGTTTATTGTCTTAACGTCTAGTTAATTCTACTAACGTCTAGTTTATTGTCCGAAAGTCATCCATGTCTCTGTAACAGGACAGAAGGCTGTCTGTGGTCCGAAAGTCTAGTTTATTCTCCGAAAGTCTAGTTTATTGTCCTAACGTCTAGTTTATTGTCCGAACGTCTAGTTTATTGTCCGAACGTCTAGTTTATTGTCCGAACGTCTAGTTTATTGTCCGAACGTCTAGTTTATTGTCCGAACGTCTAGTTTATTCTACTAACGTCTAGTTTATTGTCTTAACGTCTAGTTAATTCTACTAACGTCTAGTTTATTGTCCGAAAGTCTAAAGTCTAGTTTATTGTCCGAAAGTCTAGTTTATTGTCCGAACGTCTAGTTTATTGTCCGAACGTCTAGTTTATTCTACTAAAGTCTAAAGTCTAGTTTATTGTCCGAAAGTCTAGTTTATTGTCCGAAAGTCTAGTTTATTGTCCGAAAGTCTAGTTTATTGTCCGAAAGTCTAGTTTATTGTCCGAAAGTCTAGTTTATTGTCCGAAAGTCTAGTTTATTGTACTAACGTCTAGTTTATTGTCCGAAAGTCTAGTTTATTCTCCGAAAGTCTAGTTTATTCTCCTAAAGTCTAGTTTATTGTCCGAAAGTCTAGTTTATTGTCCTGAAGTCTAGTTTATTGTCCGAAAGTCTAGTTTATTTTCCGAAAGTCTAAAGTCTAGTTTATTGTCCTGAAGTCTAGTTTATTCTCCTGAAGTCTAGTTTATTGTCCGAAAGTCTAGTTTATTGTCTTAACGTCTAGTTAATACTACTAACGTCTAGTTAATTCTACTAACGTCTAGTTTATTGTCCTGAAGTCTAGTTTATTCTCCTAACGTCTAGTTTATTCTCCGAAAGTCTAGTTTATTGTCCGAAAGTCTAAAGTCTAGTTTATTGTCCGAAAGTCTAGTTTATTGTCCGAAAGTCTAAAGTCTAGTTTATTGTCCTGAAGTCTAGTTTATTGTCCTGAAGTCTAGTTTATTGTCCGAAAGTCTAGTTTATTGTACTAAAGTCTAGTTAATTCTACTAAAGTCTAGTTAATTCTACTAAAGTCTAGTTAATTCTACGAAAGTCTAGTTAATTCTACGAAAGTCTAGTTTATTGTCCGAAAGTCTAGTTTATTGTCCGAAAGTCTAGTTTCTACTTCTGCTACGTAGCAACATCATAGTCTGATTTCTCCTCCAATTAATTCTGACTACACATCTACGTGAACCTCCAGGGCTGTGATTGGTCAGTTCAGCTCCTCCAGGGCTGTGATTGGTCAGTTCAGCTCCTCCAGGGCTGTGATTGGTCAGTTGAGCTCCTCCAGGGCTGTGATTATACCAACACCATACACCTGCGGCTTCAGGTCCTGAAACCAGACTCTGCATTCTACCTATCCAGTGTTTCCTCAGTGTTTGTCCTCTGTGCTGGAGGATGTTATTGGGTGGGGTTGATGCTTGGTTCCGTGGTCCTGTGATTCTGTGGTTCCATACTTCTGTGGTTCCGTGGTCCTGTGGTTCCGTGGTTCTGTGGTCCTGTGGTTCCATGGTTGGTTCTGTGGTTCCATGGTCCTATGGTTCTGTGGTTCCATGGTCCCGTGGTTCTGTGGTTCTATGGTTCCATGGTCCTGTGGTTCTGTGGTTCGGTGGTTCTATGGTTCCATGGTCCTGTGGTCCTGTGGTTCCCTGGTTCCTGTGGTTCCCTGGTTCTATGGTCCTGTGGTTCCATTTTTCCGTGGTTCTGAGGTTCTATGGTTCTGTGGTTCCATGGTTTTGTAGTTCCGTGGTCCTGTGGTTTTGTGGTTCCATGGTCCTATGGGTCTATGGTTCCATGGTCCTGTGGTCCTGTTGTTCCCTGGTTCTATGGTTCCATGGTCCTGTGGTTCCCTGGTTCTATGGTTCCATGGTCCTGTGGTTCTACGGTTCCATGGTCCTGTGGTCCTGTGGTTCCCTGGTTCTATGGTTCCATGGTCCTGTGGTTCTGTGATTCTATGGTTCGGTGGTTTCATGGTCCTGTGGTTCCATGGTCCTGTGGTTCTATGGTTCTGTGGTTCCATGGTTCCGTGGTTCTATGGTTCCATGGTCCTTTGGTTCTATGGTTCCATGGTCCTGTGGTCCTGTGGTTCCCTGGTCCTGTGGTTCCATGGTCCTATGGTCCTGTGGTTCCCTGGTTCTGTGGTTCCATGGTCCTGTGGTTCCCTGGTCCTGAGGTTCTATGGTTCTATGGTTCTGTGGTTCCATGGTCCTGTGGTTCCGTGGTTCTCTGGTTCCATGGTCCTGTGGTCCTGTGGTTCCCTGGTTCTGTGGTTCCATGGTCCTGTGGTTCTGTGGTTCCATGGTCCTGTGGTTCTGTGATTCCGTGGTCCTGTGGTTCTATGGTCCTGTGGTTCTATGGTTCCGTGGTCCTATGGGTCTATGGGTCTATGGTTCCATGGTCCTGTGGTTCCGTGGTTCTATGGTTCCATGGTCCTGTGGTTCCGTGGTTCTATGGTTCCATGGTCCTGTGGTTCCCTGGTTCTGTGATTCCATGGTCCTGTGGTACTGTGGTTCCCTGGTTCTATGGTTCCATGGTCCTGTGGTTCTGTGATTCCATGGTCCTGTGGTTCCGTGGTTCCATGGTCCTGTGGTCCTGTGGTCCTGTGATTCCATGGTCCTGTGGTACTGTGGTTCCCTGGTTCTATGGTTCCATGGTCCTGTGGTTCTGTGATTCCATGGTCCTGTGGTTCCGTGATTCCATGGTCCTGTGGTTCCATGGTCCCGTGGTTCTGAGGTTCTATGGTTCCGTGGTTCCATGGTCCTGTGGTTCCATGGTCCCATGGTTCTGTAGTTCCTGTGTTGGTCCTGTGGTTTTGTGGTTCCGTGGTCCTATGGGTCTATGGTTCCATGGTCCTGTGGTCCTGTGGTTCCCTGGTCCTGTGGTTCTGTGATTCCATGGTCCTGTGGTTCCCTGGTTCTGTGGTTCCATGGTCCTGTGGTTCCATGGTTCTATGGTTCCATGGTCCTGTGGTCCTGTGGTTCTGTGGTTCCATGGTCCTGTGGTTCCCTGGTTCTGTGGTTCCATGGTCCTGTGGTCCTGTGGTTCCATGGTCCTGTGGTCCTGTGGTTCCCTGGTTCTGTGGTTCCATGGTCCTGTGGTTCTGTGATTCCGTGGTCCTGTGGTTCTGTGGTTCTGTGGTTCCATGGTCCTGTGGTTCTGTGATTCCGTGGTCCTGTGGTTCTGTGGTTCTGTGGTTCCATGGTCCTGTGGTTCTGTGATTCCGTGGTCCTGTGGTTCTGTGGTTCTATGGTCCTGTGGTTCTATGGTTCCGTGGTCCTACGGGTCTATGGGTCTATGGTTCCATGGTCCTGTGGTTCCGTGGTTCCGTGGTTCTATGGTTCCGTGGTCCTGTGGTTCCATGGTCCTGTGGTTCTGAGGTTCTATGGTTCCGTGGTTCTATGGTCCTGTGGTTCCATGGTCCTGTGGTTCTATGGTTCCATGGTCCTGTGGTTCCCTGGTTCTGTGATTCCATGGTCCTGTGGTACTGTGGTTCCCTGGTTCTATGGTTCCATGGTCCTGTGGTTCTGTGATTCCATGGTCCTGTGGTTCTGTGGTTCCATGGTCCTGTGGTTCTGAGGTTCTATGGTTCTATGGTTCCGTGGTTCCATGATCCTGTGGTTCCATGGTTCCATGGTTCTGTAGTTCCTGTGTTGGTCCTGTGGTTTTGTGGTTCCGTGGTCCTATGGGTCTATGGTTCCATGGTCCCATGGTTCTGTAGTTCCTGTGTTGGTCCTGTGGTTTTGTGGTTCCGTGGTCCTATGGGTCTATGGTTCCATGGTCCCGTGGTTCCATGGTCCTGTGGTTCCATGGTCCCGTGGTTCTGAGGTTCTATGGTTCTGTGGTTCCATGGTTCTGTAGTTCCTGTGTTGGTCCTATGGGTCTATGGTTCTATGGTCCTGTGGTTCCGTGGTTCTATGGTTCCATGGTTCCAGGGTCCCGTGGTTCTGAGGTTCTATGGTCCTGTGGTTCTATGGTTCCATGGTCTTGTGGTCCTGTGGTTCCCTGGTTCCATGGTCCTGTGGTTCCCTGGTTCTATGGTTCCATGGTCCTGTGGTTCCATGGTCCTGTGGTTCTGTGATTCCATGGTCCTGTGGTTCCCTGGTTCTGTGGTTCCATGGTCCTGTGGTTCCATGGTCCTGTGGTTCTATGGTTCCATGGTTCCATGGTCCTGTGGTTCCCTGGTTCTGTGGTTCCATGGTCCTGTGGTCCTGTGGTTCTATGGTTCCATGGTCCTGTGGTTCCCTGGTTCTGTGATTCCATGGTCCTGTGGTTCTGTGGTTCCATGGTCCTGTGGTTCTGTGGTCCCGTGGTTCTGAGGTTCTATGGTTCCGTGGTTCCATGGTCCTGTGGTTCCATGGTCCCATGGTTCTGTAGTTCCTGTGTTGGTCCTGTGGTTTTGTGGTTCCGTGGTCCTATGGGTCTATGGTTCCATGGTCCTGTGGTTCCCTAGTTCTATGGTTCCATGGTCCTGTGGTTCTGTGTTTCCATGGTCCTGTGGTTCTGTGATTCCATGGTCCTGTGGTTCTATGGTTCTATGGTCCTGTGGTTCCCTGGTTCTGTGGTCCTGTGGTTCTCTAGTTCTGTGGTTCCATGGTCCTGTGGTTCCATGGTCCTGTGGTACTGTGGTTCCCTGGTTCTATGGTTCCATGGTACTGTGGTTCTGTGATTCCATGGTCCTGTGGTTCCGTGGTTTTATGGTCCTGTGGTTCTGAGGTTCTATGGTTCTATGGTTCCGTGGTTCCATGGTCCCGTGGTTCCATGGTCCCGTGGTTCTGAGGTTCTATGGTTCTGTGGTTCCATGGTTCTGTAGTTCCTGTGTTGGTCCTATGGGTCTATGGTTCTATGGTCCTGTGGTTCCATGGTTCCATGGTCCCGTGGTTCTATGGTTCCATGGTCCTGTGGTTCCATGGTCCTGTGGTTCTGTGATTCCATGGTCCTGTGGTTCCCTGGTTCTGTGGTTCCATGGTCCTGTGGTTCCATGGTCCTGTGGTTCCGTGGTTCCATGGTCCCGTGGTTCCATGGTCCTGTGGTTCTGAGGTTCTATGGTTCTGTGGTTCCATGGTTCTGTAGTTCCTGTGTTGGTCCTATGGGTCTATGGTTCTATGGTCCTGTGGTTCCGTGGTTCCATGGTTCCATGGTCCCGTGGTTCTGAGGTTCTATGGTCCTGTGGTTCTATGGTTCCATGGTCCTGTGGTCCTG
>CM060480.1:34696823-34934323 GCA_030544235.1 Lepturacanthus savala | reverse complement strand
TCTGTCTGTGGTTCTGCCCGTGGTCCTGTCTGTGGTCCTGTCTGTAGTGCTGTCTGTAGCCCTGGTTGTGGTTCTGTCTGTGGTCCTGTCTGTAGTCCTGGCTGTGGTCCTGTCTGTGGTCTGTAGTCCTGTCTGTGGTTCTGTCTGTGGTCTGTAGTCCTGTCTGTGGTCTGTGGTTGTCTGTGGTCCTGTCTGTGGTCCTGTCTGTAGTTCTGTGGTTCTGTCTGTGGTCCTGTCTGTAGTCTTGTTTGTAGTCCTGTCTGTGGTTCTGTCTGTGGTTCTGTCTGTGGTCCTGTCTGTGGTCCCGTCTGTGGACCTGTCTGTAGTCCTGTCTCTGGTTCTGTCTGTGGTTCTGCCCGTGGTCCTGTCTGTGGTCCTGTCTGTAGTCCTGTCTGTAGCCCTGGTTGTGGTTCTGTCTGTGGTCCTGTCTGTAGTCCTGGCTGTGGTCCTGTCTGTGGTCTGTAGTCCTGTCTGTGGTTCTGTCTGTGGTCCTGTCTGTGGTCTGTAGTCCTGTCTGTAGTCTGTGGTTGTCTGTGGTCCTGTCTGTAGTTCTGTGGTTTTGTCTGTAGTTCTGTGGTTCTGTCTGTAGTCCTGTCTGTAGTATTGTTTGTAGTCCTGTCTGTGGTTCTGTCTGTGGTCGTCTGTAGTCCTGTGTGTGGTCTGTAGTCCTGTCTGTGGTCCTGTCTGTAGTTCTGTGGTTCTATCTGTAGTCCTGTCTGTTGTCTGTAGTCCTGTCTGTAGTCCTGTTTGTAGTCCTGTCTGTAGTCCTGTTTGTGATTCTGTCTGTGGTCTGTGGTCCTGTCTGTGGTCTGTGGTTCTGTCTGTGGTTCTGTCTCCTACAGATGCAGCACTGAGGTTGTGGGACATCATGAGCTTCATTAAATTCAGAGACAGAGAGGAGATGACCTAACATGTCCTGTCCACTTCCTGTTACTAATGAAAAGAAACAATACTTCATTTGTGAGGAAACATGAAGAAAGGTTGTGTAAAAAGCTTTCAACAACATATAGGAAGTAATCACAGTTTTACAATTGTGTAGTGTAGAAAACACACACACATAGAGAAAGAAATAGAAATAGAAAACCAAGAACAAGTAACAGCGATATCTGGATTCCAACAGGAAGGTGTGTTTTTCATGTTAAAGACAGAGAAATGATATCAGGTGTGGTTTTCCTGGGCCTGATGCTGACGCTGTCATATCCTGAGCCTGAGGAGGAGCTCCATATCATATCATATCATATCATATCATATATCTATCATATTTATCATATCTTCACGCATCCAAACAAACAGCGTCTCTCTGTCTTCAGGAGGATTCTCAGCATCCAGCCGCAGGTTTGGTTTCACTCCTAAAATGACGATCCATAAAATCTGACTCTTCCTTTTATTTGCTCAGAATGTCTGGTGGAAAGAGCTAACCGCCTTACTGTATATATATACACTCACTGGCCACTTTATTAGGTCCACCATGCTAGTAACGGGTTGGACCCCTTTTGCCTTCAGAACTGCCTCAATTCTTTGTGGCATAGATTCAACAAGGTGCTGGAAGCATTCCTCAGAGAGTTTGGTCCATATTGACATGATGGCATCACACAGTTGGTGCAGATTTGTCGGCTGCACATCCATGATGCGAATCTCCCGTTCCACCACATCCCAAAGATGCTCTATTGGATTGAGATCTGGTGACTGTGAAGGCCATTTGAGTACAGTGAACTCATTGTCATGTTCAAGAAACCAGTCTGAGATGATTCCAGCTTTATGACATGGAGCATTATCCTGCTGAAAGTAGCATCAGAAGTTGGGTACATTGTGGTCATAAAGGGATGGACATGGTCAGCAACAATACTCAGGTAGGCTGTGGCGTTGCAACGATGCTCAATTGGTACCAAGGGGCCCAAAGAGTGCCAAGAAAATATTCCCCACACCATTACACCACCACCACCAGCCTGAACCGTTAATACAAGGCAGGATGGATCTATGCTTTCATGTTGTTGACGCCAAATTCTGACCCTACCATCCGAATGTCGCAGCAGAAATCGAGACTCATCAGACCAGGCAACGTTTTTCCAACCTTCTATTGTCCAATTTCAATGAGCTTGTGCAAATTGTAGCCTCAGTTTCCTGTTCTTAGCTGAAAGGAGTGGCACCCGGCGTGGTCTTCTGCTGCTGTAGCCCATCTGCCTCAAAGTTGGACGTACTGTACGTTCAGAGATGCTCTTCTGCCTACCTTGGTTGTAACGGGTGGTTATTTGAGTCACTGTTGCCTTTCTATCAGCTCCAACCAGTCTGGCCATTCTCCTCTGACCTCTGGCATCAACAAGGCATTTCCGCCCACAGAACTGCCGCTCACTGGATATTTTTTCTTTTTCGGACCATTCTCTGTAAACCCTAGAGATGGTTGTGTGTGAAAATCCCAGTAGATCATCAGTTTCTGAAATACTCAGACCAGCCCTTCTGGCACCAACAACCATGCCACGTTCAAAGTCACTCAAATCACCTTTCTTCCCCAAACTGATGCTCGGTTTGAACTGCAGGAGATTGTCTTGACCATGTCTACATGCCTAAATGCACTGAGTTGCTGCCATGTGATTGGCTGATTAGAAATTAAGTGTTAACGAGCAGTTGGACAGGTGTACCTAATAAAGTGTCCGGTGAGTGTGTGTGTATGTGTGTATATGTATATATATATATATATATATATATATATATATATATATATATACACACACACACACGCACACATTGAGTATTGCTCATGTATTGGCAAAAAACATGTGAATCATTTATTCTTTCATATTTTTCCCACTCAAATTTATGCATATAATTTCATCTTTTTCTGTACTTTAATGCTGTATTTGCCAATATCTGACAATGTTGTTGACAATGTGTATGTACAGATTTACTGTATTGGCCCGAATATAAGATGACCCTGATTATAAGACGACCCCCTCTTTTTCAAGACTCAAGTTTGAAAAAAGACTTCTTGAACACCAAATTTTAATATCGCTCTGAGGACCACGGAAAGCTTTTCTCTGACTGCGAACAGTTTTAGGCGATAAGAGCTCTCCATCTCCATCCATTACACTGTGTTACTGATAAATAACAAACATCATCAACAGCTGCTTCATCTGCTGTGTCCATGTTTCGATCAATAACAGCATGGAGTCTCTGCTTCAACCACATCTCTGCAAATCTGTGGAAATAGGAGCGTGACTCCAGTGACTGAACTCGACTGCGTGTGTCGCCTGATGCAGGAATAAGACGCACCAAAAAAATAGTGTTAAACCGTCATGTCTAAACAGAGAGAAGTTGTATAGCAGGATGTTGAATATTCATTAAATATAACAAAACGTTTATTTAGACTCTTTATTGTGTCGAAAAATCCCACTTTGAAAAAACTTTATTAAAAACACTCCAGACCGTCATCACATTTTTTAGCGTGCGCACCCCCTAGTGGCCGCTCGCGCACCCCCAGAGGTGCGTGCACCACACATTGGGTGAATGGGTATAGTGTCTAGTCCCCGAATGTAAGACGACCCCCGCTTTTTCAGTCTTATATCAATGCAAAAACACCATCTTATATTCGGACCAATATGGTATACTCTCTGCTTTTATAATTAGGGATGCACCAAAATGAAAATGTGTGGCCAAACTCAAATAGATTAAAAAGGCTTGGCTGAATACTGACTATCAAATGGGTTGTTACGTTTTTTTTTGTTTTTTTTTCTGCATAATTAGTCTAGAATAAATTTTAGACACGTTTTCAAAGAAATATCTCTGGTAAATATCTCTCACACACACACACACACACACACACACACACACACACACACACACACACACACACACACACACACACACACACACACACACACACACACACACACACACACACACCTATCCATCTCACAAGCAGCTACTAAATCACTTTAAGAGCTTCTGACTGCCACATCCACCAAGACTACATGTGGTGTGGATCTGAGGTGAAAATAATCAATTTTGATTCATTTTTAAATTCTATGGTTCACATTAACATGGTTTTGTTTTCCAAATGGTGCAAAGCGCCACGAACAGAGCGTCATGTTTCCACGGCAACAGAAATGGACCATGCTGCTGTTTCTGATTTCGTTGTCTTTGGTGTTGTCCGTTGTGAACTTTTCTACTTTTCAAAGAAGGACGGAGTGGTCGTGCTGTGACCAGTTTTCCCGTCAGCTGCTGCATCTGCACAAATCGGTTTAAAAACGGATCATCAACGAACCAAATACGCGTTCAGACATGTAGACGCATATGATTTTCAATAAAACAGTCACAGACCCCAGGATACAGAGTCATAAATACATCTGTCCTTCTCTTCCTCTTTCTGCTTATTAGCGTGAAACCAAATATCCACTTGAAAACATATGCACCAAGGTTTAACAGCAAAAGTCAATAAATGCTGCAGATACATTAAAAACTATAAAAGAGATGAAAGAGTAAAAAAAGTACAAAAGATGATACAAAATGAGTGTGTTGAAGTGAAGTGCTGATGTTTCTGCAGCATTAGCTGCAGCCTTTAATGTTGATGCTGTAAACATGATGGGGAATATCAATATATCTCAGACCTGTAATTCATCTCATAGTTTGAGTGTTGCTGCTGTATGTGTGTGTGTGTGTGTGTGTGTGTGTGTGTGTGTGTGTGTGTGTGTGTGTGTGTGTGTGTGTGTGTGTCTGGATGGAGTGTGTGTGTGACTGGCTGTGGATGCAGCAGCCTTCCTAGCCTCCGGCTGGATGAAGTTCTGCAGCTGCAGGCCATGAGCAGCTCCACTCTCTGCAGAGCTCATTTATTCAGCTGCACTGGGTTCTAGCATCGTATCCATATTCAAATATATGTTTGGATCAGATTCATCTGCATAGCTACCAGAAGAATCACTGAAGCTGCAGGTGCTTTTGTGTTACAAACACACCTGTTAGCACAGAGTGAAATTTTAAAGGGAAGGGCATTTGTTTGCAAGTTAACCTGTTCCCTCTAGGTCTATTTATCATCTACCTATAGATAATGACATGTCCGGACTTAATGCAGTATATCTCTACAACTACATTGCAGTGGTTTACTGAATGATCTTGGGTTTAAATAAAGCTAACACCTGTGAGATAGTTGTATCATTGATTGAGTCTATTTAAAATGAACAGTGTTAAAGTACATCCAGATAGAATGAAGCCAAGAAGGGAAAAATTATCTCCACACAAACAACAATTATTTCTGTGTAAAAGCAGCTATAAATCATGTGTTAGTAGCTGAATTTATCTATAGATCAGTAAAGTCTGATCAGTAATTACACAAAATGTCAGAATTCCAAGGAACCAGACCTGTTTTACACATGTTTTAGTTCAGGTGTGTCCAGACAGAGATGATTCTGCTACATTTCATTAATATTATCACAAAGATGTAGTGATGATGTTTTCTCTTTATTCTCATATTATTGCTTGGAGTATAAATTATGTGTAGTTAAACTAATAATGGTTGATATAGACTTATAGCTGAGTTTGTTGTCAACGTTTTGATGTGTTACATGAACATATTGGTGCCCCGTTGGTGGGGACCTACAGGGGAACAGGTTAAAGCCTTTTCCACTCAGCTATGTCGTAATTAGACTTATCTACATGTCATTTGACAGGTTTGTGCAAAATGCATTAACACATATTAATGTTGCTACAACCACAGACTTTTTTTAATAATTCTAGAACATATTGTACTCATTTTCAACAGGGTTTGATGTAGTTTTTAACAAAATAGACCTGCTACTACAACAAGAATGGGTGTTTCAGTAGGAAGGGGAGGGGCTTTCACAGTGAGTGTAGAAGAAGGCAGACTGTGTTGCTGCTGCAGGTCCAACTGCATGTTTTCATTCTAAAAATAGAGCATGAAAATTCATATATCATACTGTAAAATTGGCACATACGGTGCTAAAAACAAACAAAATACTGCTGATCACATGCAGGCGACAGTGTGTTGGTGTTTCACTGAGAAAAGCCCGACAGAAGAGGAGTAATTACTGTGCTGATTGGAGTCAAATAATTTTTATTTTTTTTATTTGAACCATTTTGCTTATGAGAACATGCCAAAACAATGTTAATGTGTAGTAAAGCCAACTGAAATAAAGCAGATGTAATGCTGGAACTGTGATTTGAAAAACATGGTGAAAACAATTTCTTTAAATGAATTTTCCATTGATGTTCTATGACATAATCGCTGTGTAAATCTGCTGAAGCTCCATTTGTTTTACAGATGAAACTAATTGTTGATTGAACGATTTGTTGGTGAACAGAAGATTAATCATCAGCACTTTTAACAATCATTAACTCTTTGAAGTAATTTATCAGACACACTGAGAATTTACTGCTTCTGTATGATATCTTTATTAATTGCACATAGTTGACAAAACGAGCGATTTAGAAACATTATGTTGAGCTCTGGTAACTTCTCATGACCACTTTCTCTATTTTCTGCCATCATAAACAGATTCACTAATCAAGCACTGGTGGAATATATTAAGCTCTGGGTTCAGCTGCCAGACTCTGGCTGTTGATCCATCTGCTTGACTCTGATTCTTACACATCGAGTCGCTCGAGTGTTAAATCCCACTAGAAAACACTTCTACCAACACTGAGTGACAACTACATTTATATTTATTCATTTGGAAGACAAGAAATAATTATGTTCAATCCCAGAAACAGGATGACAGAAGAGAGGGAAGGATCCACTGGTTAAAGATCAGAGAGACCAGTGGCTCTTGAATGAATTCTACTGGATAAGTTAATATTATTGATGCTATAAATAGCTGCAGAACTGTGTAAAATGTTAGTGCAATAGTTACGTGTGTGAGTCTGCATCCATGTATGATAATGAGCCTTTTGTGTATTTCATAAATCTAATAAAAAGAGGCTTCTGTCTGAGTTATGTTCTGAGTTTTTATGCATCTAGCCAGTGATTCTTCTTCTGATGCTCTACAGTATGAAGGAAAGCTGCCTGAGTGATGCTCAGCAACAGTTAGGAGACCAACAGGGCTGTTTCAAGGTATTTGGGGGCCCTAGGTTAAAAGGGGGACTGAATAACGTAGCAGCAGCAGTAATGAAGCAGGGACAGTAATAATGAAGCAGCGATAATGAAGCAGCATTGATGAAGCAGCAATAATGAAGCAGCATTAATGAAGCAGCATTAATGAAGCAGCATTAATGAAGCAGCATTAATGAAGCAGCATTAATGAAGCAGCGATAATGAAGCAGCATTAATGAAGCAGCATTAATGAAGCAGCATTAATGAAGCAGCGATAATGAAGCAGCATTAATGAAGCAGCATTAATGAAGCAGCATTAATGAAGCAGCGATAATGAAGCAGCATTAATGAAGCAGCGATAATGAAGCAGCGATAATGAAGCAGCATTAATGAAGCAGCAATAATGAAGCAGCATTGATGAAGCAGCATTAATGAAGCAGCAATAATGAAGCAGCATTAATGAAGCAGCATTAATGAAGCAGCATTAATAAAGAAGCATTAATGAAGCAGCATTAATGAAGCAGCGATAATGAAGCAGCAATAATGAAGCAGCAATAATGAAGCAGCATTAATGAAGCAGCGATAATGAAGCAGCAATAATGAAGCAGCATTAATGAAGCAACGATAATGAAGCAGCGATAATGAAGCAGCATTAATGAAGCAACGATAATGAAGCAGCGATAATGAAGCAGCGATAATGAAGCAGCAATAATGAAGCAGCAATAATGAAGCAGCATTAATGAAGCAGCGATAATGAAGCAGCGATAATGAAGCAGCGATAATGAAGCAGCATTAATGAAGCAGCATTAATGAAGCAGCGATAATGAAGCAGCGATAATGAAGCAGCATTAATGAAGCAGCATTAATGAAGCAGCAATAATGAAGCAGCATTAATGAAGCAGCGATAATGAAGCAGCATTAATGAAGCAGCAATAATGAAGCAGCATTAATGAAGCAGCGATAATGAAGCAGCATTAATGAAGCAGCAATAATGAAGCAGCATTAATGAAGCAGCAATAATGAAGCAGCGATAATGAAGCAGCGATAATGAAGCAGCGATAATGAAGCAGCGATAATGAAGCAGCATTAATGAAGCAGCGATAATGAAGCAGCGATAATGAAGCAGCGATAATGAAGTAGCATTAATGAAGCAGAGATAATGAAGCAGAGATAATGAAGCAGCGATAATGAAGTAGCATTAATGAAGCAGAGATAATGAAGCAGAGATAATGAAGCAGCGATAATGAAGCAGCAATGATGAAGCAGCATTAATGAAGCAGAGATAATGAAGCAGCATTAATGAAGCAGCATTAATGAAGCAGCAATAATGAAGCAGCAATAATGAAGCAGCATTAATGAAGCAGAGATAATGAAGCAGAGATAATGAAGCAGAGATAATGAAGCAGCGATAATGAAGCAGCAATGATGAAGCAGCGATAATGAAGCAGCAATGATGAAGCAGCAATGATGAAGCAGCATTGATGAAGCAGCATTAATGAAGCAGCATTAATGAAGCAGCATTAATGAAGCAGCGATAATGAAGCAGCATTAATGAAGCAGCATTAATGAAGCAGCATTAATGAAGCAGCAGTGAGGGAGCAGCAATAATGAAGCAGCGATAATGAAGCAGCGATAATGAAGCAGCAATGATGAAGCAGCAATGATGAAGCAGCATTGATGAAGCAGCATTAATGAAGCAGCATTAATGAAGCAGCAGTGAGGGAGCAGCAATAATGAAGCAGCGATAATGAAGCAGCGATAATGAAGCAGCGATAATGAAGCAGCGATAATAAAGCAGCAATGATGAAGCAGCAATGATGAAGCAGCAATGATGAAGCAGCAATGATGAAACAGCATTGATGAAGCAGCATTAATGAAGCAGCAGTGAGGGAGCAGCAATAATGAAGCAGCGATAATGAAGCAGCGATAATGAAGCAGCAATGATGAAACAGCATTGATGAAGCAGCATTAATGAAGCAGCAGTGAGGGAGCAGCAATAATGAAGCAGCGATAATGAAGCAGCGATAATGAAGCAGCAATGATGAAACAGCATTGATGAAGCAGCATTAATGAAGCAGCAGTGAGGGAGCAGCAATAATGAAGCAGCGATAATGAAGCAGCGATAATGAAGCAGCAATGATGAAACAGCATTGATGAAGCAGCATTAATGAAGCAGCAGTGAGGGAGCAGCAATAATGAAGCAGCGATAATGTAGCAGCAATGATGAAACAGCATTGATGAAGCAGCATTGATGAAGCAGCATTGATGAAGCAGCATTAATGAAGCAGCAGTGAGGGAGCAGCAAGGAGGAAATGGGGGTGTTCCCATCACTAATTGAGATGGACGAAACATCAATAAACGTCCATGTTTGAAGATTATGATTATGAATTGATTCAGAATCATCAAGTTGTTGCTGTCATTTAATTTGTTTGGCTATCGGGTTACAACAGGTCTGTGATCATTCATCAGGATTACTTCCTACTGCTGAGGAGAGAGAGAGAGAGAGCGAGAGAGAGAGAGGGAGAGAGAGAGAGGAGGAGATTGAGTCTTAGGTGTTGTTCCATCTTCTCCATATTACTATTGAGTTTACACCCCCCCTAGAATGTTGTCCATCCAGACACAGACACACACACACACACACAATATAAAGATAATTGTGAGAGTGCTTGTTTGTGTGTGTGAGATCGAGGTCAGGCTTCGACGGACCTTTATCACCCATCTGTTAAATCCAAGTGCAACCTGCCCGCAAGTATGATCCTGAGTGTGAGTGTGTGTGGTGTGTGGTGTGTGTGTGTGTGTGTGTGTGTGTGGTGTTTACGGTGTGTGGTGTGTGTCTGGATGGAGTGCGTGTGTGGTGTGTGTGGTGTGTGTGTGTGTGTGTGTCTGGATGGAGTGCGTGTGTGGTGTGTGTGGTGTGTGTGTGTGTGTGTGTGTGTGTGTGTGTGTGTGTGTGTGTCTGGATGGAGTGCGTGTGTGGTGTGTGTGTGTGTGTGTGTGTGTGTGTGTGTGTGTGTGTGTGTCTGGATGGAGTGCGTGTGTGGTGTGTGTGTGGTGTGTGTGTGGTGTGTGGTGTGTGTGTGTGTGTGTGTGTGTGTGTGTCTGGATGGACAACATTCTGTATTATCACCATGGAGGCTGAACTTTCAGACTAGATAATAATCCATAGTGAACAGTTATTGTAAAGATAAACTGCAGCTTCACTGCTGTAAACTGTTGCTTACATGAACCGACTGACAATCAAAATGCTCCCATTTCAAAACAGCATCAGGAATGTGGACATTTAAATTATTCCTCTATTCAATCAGATAACAGGATGTTTTCTTTCTTTTTTAAATAAATCAACAGGGGTGCAGATTCTTTTTTCCTTCACATTCTGCCTGCTGCTTTCTGAACATTGTCGGTATAATTTCACATATCAGGGCTCATTTTCCTCTTCCACTGCTCTTATTTGTTTCGTATAAAAAGGAAGCAAGGAAGCATCACAGAGGGAGATGATGACATGTACACAAGGTGTCCATCTTATCTTTCTTTCATACCATAGTTTCTGTTAGATAATGTTGTCATATATATATATATATATATATATATATATATATATATATATATATATATATATATATATATATATATATATATATATACCACAATAAAGAAACAAATCTAATATATCTGCTTTGCTTATGGTGTTTTCTTTCCATCTAAAGGTTTGAATTTCTTGTCAAAAGTTTTTCAACATGATGGATAACACTGCCATATCTGCTCAAAGTTTAAGATTATTGCTGCAACTATTCTGGAAGCTGGAAATGTCAGATATTTATAACTGGAGCTGCAACGAATGACTATTTTTGTTGTTGATTAATCTATTGATTATTGAAATGATTTATTGTTTGGTTCATTAAATGATTTAAATGTGTCATCAAAGATGAAGATTCAACCTAAAATGTCTTTTTTTGTCCAAAGATCATCAGTTTATTATGATAGAGACTAAAGAAACCAGGAAATAATCAGAGAAGAGAAGCTGGAACCAGAGAATTTGGACATTTTCTTCTTAGAAATGACTCTAATCAATTATTTATTGTCAATTAATGTCATAATTGGCATCTAACTGATTAATCAACTAATTGTTAAACAGTTCTACGCCCAAAACTGCAGGTTTCAAACACTATCTGAATTTCTCACTAATTTAACAGTCTGCTGCATTGTTATTGGGTTTCACTCTTTTCAGTGATGTCAAACTATTATATAAAAGTAGAATATGAAACTGTATTGACTAATGAATCCTTTTTTTTTAAGTCGAGTAGCAGCACCAACATATACATGTAACACATAACTAAACATCATTTCAACCCCAAGCAATAATATGAGCATATAGTGAAAATATAAATCAGTAGTACCGTATTTTCCGGACTATAAGTCGCTCCGGAGTACAAGTCGCACCAGCCATAAAATGCATAATAAAGAAGAAAAAACATATATAAGTCGCACTGGAGTATAAGTCGCATTTTGGGGGGAAATTTATGTTATGAAGCAGAGGTAATTAGGGGGCAATTGATTGTTTATCCAGTGGGTGCCACTGTGTGATCATTGTGGCCGGCAAGAAGGTTTACTGAAGAAGAGTGTCGTTCTCTCCAGGACTGGAAGGAATGTATTGTTTTTGTCTATCGATAGAAAGTGAAACTCAACATCTGCATTTGTGGTCCTTTGTTTTGACAAGTTACCACAATTTATTTGATAAAATCCAACACCAAGAACAGACATTTAAAATTTAAATGACGAACAATTTCAAATATAATAGAGGCAACAACAAGCTGAACGGTATGTTTACGTTACATAACACAACTGAGAACGTGCCTGGTATGTTAACAGAACATATTAAGAGTTATTCTGATAACTGTAGCATCAATAACATGCTAAGAAGTTTACCAAAACCATCCTTGTCACTCCAAATATCCACTAAATAAAATCCAATGAAATCTTCATCCTCTGTGTCACTTTTCATCAACTCCTCTAACTCCGGAGGTAGAAGACGCAGCGCTTCCTCTTCTACGTCGCTGACTTCAGACTATTTTACTACTTGCATCTTGTAATCTGCAGAATATGATTTTCTTTCTGGTGCCGTTTTTGTTCCAATTGTTTTTAAAAGTTACCACTAATGTTGAAATTATCAACATAAGTCTAGAACGCCCTCTGGCAGTTTAGTGTGAAAATAACATGTGAAATGATATACTGGTAATAATGTGTAATAATTTCACACATAAGTCGCTCCAGAGTATAAGTCGCACCCCTGGACAAACTGGAAAAAAAACGCGACTTATAGTCTGGAAAATACGGTAACAGCATTTTTAATCCACATTAATGAAATGTAGCAGAATCATCTCTGCCTGGACTCACCTGAACTAAAACGTGTAAAACTGGTCTGGTTCACCTTGGAATTCTGACATTTGCTGTAATTACTGATCAGACTTTACTTTACTGATCTATAGATGAATTCAGCTACTAACACATGATTTACAGCTGGTTTTCAACTTAAGTAGATGTTTTTCTCTGCTTTATTCTAGCTGGATGTACTTCAACGCTGTACATTTTAAATAGATTCTGACACCGGTAGGCTGACAATTAGACTTGGGGCGAACTTCACACACAAAATGCTGCTGAGTTCAAACTAAAAATACTGAGAAGTCTCAGCTAATCATTGACTCAGGAAGTGAAGGAAGGAGTGGGACTGTTGGAGATTCTTCATAAACAGGCAGAGCAGCAGTGGATGAATGATGACCAGGGTGACACAGAGCGGGTCAGCTGGTAACTATATATGGTCAAGTAGCAAATCAGTCAGTCAACCAGTCAATCAACTAGTCAGTCAATCAGTCAACCAGTCAACCAGTCAGTCAGTCAGCCAGTCAATCAGTCAGTCAACCAGTCTGTCAGTCAGTCAGTCAGCCAGTCAGCCAGTCAGCCAGTCTGTCAACCAATCAGTCAGACAGTCAATCAGCCTATCAGTCAATCAACCAGTCTGTCAGTCAGTCAATCAGTCAGTCAGCAGGGCCATGGATCCTGGAGATTAGTGTAACACTCTGAGCTCTACTTAATCCAGTCAGTCAGTCAGCTAGTCAATCAGTCGGTCAACCAGTGAACCAGTCAGTCAGCCCGTCAACCAGTCAGTCAACCAGTCAGTCAGCAGTCAGTCAACCAGTCAGTCAGTCAGTCAACCAGTCAGTCAGTCAGTCAGTCAGCTAGTCAATCAGTCGGTCAACCAGTGAACCAGTCAATCAGCCAGTCAACCAGTCAGTCAACCAGTCAGTCAGCAGTCAGTCAACCAGTCTGTCAGCAGTCAGTCAACCAGTCTGTCAGTCAGTCAGTCAACCAGTCAGTCAGTCAGCTGTCAGTCAGCCAGTCAATCAGTTAGTCAACCAGTCAGTCAACCAGTCAGTCAATCAACCAGTCAGCTAGTCAATCAGCTAGTCAATCAGTCGGTCAACCAGTCAGCAGGGCCATGGATCCTGGAGATTAGTGTAACACTCTGAGCTCTACTTAATCCAGTCAGTCAGCTAGGCAATCAGTCGGTCAACCAGTGAACCAGTCAGTCAGCCGGTCAATCAGCCAGTCAACCAGTCAGTCAACCAGTCAGTCAGCAGTCAGTCAACCAGTCTGTCAGTCAGTCAGTCAGCTCGTCAATCAGTCGGTCAACCAGTCAGCAGGGCCATGGATCCTGGAGATTAGTGTAACACTCTGAGCTCTACTTAATCCAGTCAGTCAGTCAGCAGTCAGTCAGCCAGTCAATCAGTTAGTCAACCAGTCAGTCAACCAGTCAGTCAGTATCAGTCAACCAGTCTATCAGTCAGTCAGTCAGTCAGCTAGTCAGTCGGACAACCAGTGAACCAGTCAGTCAGCAGTCAGTCAAACAGTCTGTCAGCAGTCAGTCAACCAGTCTGTCAGTCAGTCAGTCAGCTAGTCAATCAGTCGGTCAACCAGTGAACCAGTCAATCAGCCAGTCAGCAGTCAGTCAACCAGTCTGTCAGCAGTCAGTCAACCAGTCTGTCAGTCAGTCAGTCAGCCAGTCAATCAGCCAATCAACCGGTCAGTCAGTCAGCAGTCAGTCAGCCAGTCAATCAGCCAATCAACCAGTCAGTCAGTCAGTCAGCCAGTCAGTCAGTGAGTCAGCAGGGCCATGGATCCTGGAGATTAGTGTAACTCTGAGCTCTACTTAATCCAGTCAGTCAACCAGTCAGTCAATCAACCAGTCAGTCAGTCAGTCAGCAGTGAGTCAACCAGTCAGCCAACCAGTCAGTCAGTCAGCAGTCAGTCAACCAGTCAGCCAACCAGTCAGTCAGTCAGCAGTCAGTCAACCAGTCAGCCAACCAGTCAGTCAGTCAGTCAACCAGTCAGTCAGCAGGGCCATGGATCCTGCAGATTAGTGTAGTGTTCAACACTCTGAGCTCTACTTAATCCAGTCAGTCACCAATCTGCCCCGAGCACTGTGATTAACCCGTTTCCCTGCAGGAAGCAATCCGAGGGAAACAGCACGGATTAATCCAGGCAAAGGTCAGCCCTGCAGAGTTTCACCCTGAGAAACACGTATGAACCTCGGCTGAGACGCTGCGACCTGGAAAACGCCAACAACATGCATGATACCCACTCTGAATCACAGCAGGGTAAGGTGCTAACATGTTAGCTGTGATAGCTTCTAAAAATCAATATACACTCACCGGCCACTTTATTAGGTACACCATGCTAACGTTTTTCCAATTTTCTATTGTCCAATTTCGATGAGCTTGTGCAAATTGTAGCCTCAGTTTCCTGTTCTTAGCTGAAAGGAGTGGCACCCGGCGTGGTCTTCTGCTGCTGTAGCCCATCTGCCTCAAAGTTCAACGTACTGTACGTTCAGAGATGCTCTTCTGCCTACCTTGGTTGTAACAGGTGGTTATTTGAGTCACTGTTGCCTTTCTATCAGCTCCAACCAGTCTGGCCATTCTCCTCTGACCTCTGGCATCAACAAGGCATTTCCGCCCACAGAACTGCCGTTCACTGGATATTTGTTCTTTTTCAGACCATTCTCTGTAAACCCTAGAGATGGTTGTGTGTGAAAATCCCAGTAGATCAGCAGTTTCTGAAATACTCAGACCAGCCCTTCTGGCACCAACAACCATGCCACGTTCAAAGTCACTCAAATCACCTTTCTTCCCCAAACTGATGCTGGTTTGAACTGCAGGAGATTGTCTTGACCATGTCTACATGCCTAAATGCACTGAGTTGCTGTCATGTGATCGGCTGATTGGAAATTAAGTGTTAACGAGCAGTTGGACAGGTGTACCTAATAAAGTGGCCGGTGAGTGTATACTGCCAATATACACTAATTAATACAATAAGAAAATACTTCAATATGTATGTATGTTGACACTTTCACTCCAGGTTTGCGTAAAAGTTGAAATTGTAACTATTTTTGTTGTTGATTAATCTATTGATTATTGAAATGATTAGTTATTTGGTTCATTAAATGATTTAAATGTGGATCAGTGTTTCATCAAAGATGAAGATTCAACCTAAAATGTCTTTTTTTGTCCAAAGATCATCAGTTTACGATTATAGAGACTAAAGAAACCAGGAAATAATCAGAGAAGAGAAGCTGGAACCAGAGAATTTACTCATTTTCCTCTTAAAAATGACTCTAATCCATTAATTAATTATAAAGTTGGTGATTAATGTAATAGTTGGCAACTAATTGATTATTTGACTAATCATCCAATGATCTTTTTTTAATTCGCCAT
This sequence comes from Lepturacanthus savala, assembly GCA_030544235.1. Classification (NCBI taxonomy): domain Eukaryota; kingdom Metazoa; phylum Chordata; class Actinopteri; order Scombriformes; family Trichiuridae; genus Lepturacanthus; species Lepturacanthus savala. Next base: position 34,918,528 of record CM060480.1, on the reverse strand, counting down.
TAATTGACAACAAAATAGTTGACAACTAATCAATTCATCAACTAAATAACTAATCAATGAATCAAACTCATTTTAAACCAAATTTAAACAATTTAATATTAACCCATTTCTGAAATTTCTTCTTAAAATGACTTAATTTCTTCTTAAAATGAATTAATTTCTTCTTAAAATGAATTAATTAATCACCACAGACATTTAATCAACTTAAACCAGCTGTAATATAAAGTGGTCACATTCAGCCTTTTTTTTTTTTGGTCCTCATTAAAATGATAATTGAAAATGATCAATAATCATTGATATAATTATATCCACTGATATGTATTTTAATAAATATATGTTGTAGCTATACCGTGACCTCTACGTATACAATAAACACATTACATTAAAAGAAGATCAATAAGCATAAAATGGCCCCAAATAAAAATCACCAATAATTATTATTATATTGATCGATATATCCAAACTTTTATCAAGAGGCTCTTTTATTCTATCCCCCATCTCTAATCAGTCTGATATAATATCAACTTGTGCTTTAAATGAATTATTAATCATTTTTTTAACCATGTAAAACTATAGGAAATAAATTAAAACATACATTTCCCCCTTTGGTTTCTAATTTTTATGTCAAAGAGAGAAAAGATTTACTGATCACATCAGCTGATTCATCTCTGTTGGACTTTAAAATCCATCCTCAAATATCAGTGAACACACCTTCTTTCATAATTTCCTTCAAAAGACAAACTAGATTTTGTCATTCAACTATTGAAGCAAATGAAGTGTGAGGTTCATATTTGTAAAGATGTTGGTTTTTCATGAGGTCCAGAACCAGCTCACAGCCACAGTTAGTTCACATGTGTCTGATAAGAACTCTTCACTTTAAATGGTTGTTACTGAGTCATTTAAATCAGCAGGATGGAGCCATCAGCTCCTCCAGACAGGAGCCAGGAGGAGGAGGAGGAGGATGAAGGATGGGATGACTTCAAGGAGCAGAGAAGAGGAGAGAGGGATGACAGGAGTGGAGAGAAGAGGTAAAGAAGCTTCAGGGAGGAGAGGAGGAGAGTGGAAGTGGTAGTAGTTCAGTAGGAGTTCAGCTACAGCTGTCTCCTCTTCTCCTCCTCCTCTCATCTCCCCCTCTCCTCCTCCTGCTCCTCCTCTGGTTGACCTGTGCTGCAGCAACTCATGTCATTGCATCAAACTCCTCCTGTGATTCTATAGAACAGCACTAGCTCCATGATTAGCATCTGCAGGAGCTATGATGGAGTAGAGGAGGAGGGTGGGAGGCCTTTCACTTCCATTCTGGAGCTTTCACCTTTTCCATTCACTCGTTCTTAAAGTATCTAAAGAGTTAAGCTCATTCTGTCCTAAAAGGTTCAAAAACCTGTTTTGACTGTTCAGACACAGCAAGGCTGTCCCTGATCAAATCGGACCTGTATTTATTCAAAGGGATTATAAAGTCAAGGTAAAAGATGGTTTTAGTGAATCATGAGACAGTAAAACTAGAAGATTGACATGCGTTAGTGAATGTAGCACCTTATTATTACTGGTACAACCTAGAGACATGTAAGGTTCAGTCTAGGGACAAAATGGATGGAACACATGGATCTGTAGGCTGGGACATGTTTATTCACTAAAGGAAATGATAATGAATCCAGCAACTGAAGACTTCCAGGCAAATACAGAGTAAAAACTAACAAGTGGAAAAACATCAAATTAAAGAGTTGAGAGAGGAAGAAAAAGTATAAAAATGGATGACAGGTCTGCAGACCTCTTTTCTTTTTTATCATTTTTCACATTTAAAAATATATAAAAATAACAAAGATAACAACTAACGCCCACTGTAGGAAGAGGTAAAGCAACCCAGTGAGCTGCCTCCACCTAAATAATACTATATACGTGTACACACACACACACACACACACACACACACACACACACACACACACACACACACACACACACACACACACACACACACACACACACACACACACACACACACACACACACACACACACACACACACACACACACACACACACACTTTTACTTATCTCATTACATTTACCACTGATTAATCTCCCAATTATTTTATCAGTGAATTGGTCAATATGTCTATGAAATGTAAAATAAATGAATAAAAAACAAAGATATTTCATTCAGACCATATTCTGTTTCATCTTGTTGGTTTTATTCTTATTTTCATTCATTTAGATTATCAACATTTTCTGATGCTTCACATATCTGTTAGTCAAATAATTTTAGTCCTAAAATACTAAATAATTAACATTGTCATGGGTAACAACTGAAAGCTATAAAAGTGTTATATTTATACTGAGGGCTGCCTCTGCCCCTCTGTCTAATTAATTAATTAGTTGGTTCATATGAAATGTGGATCAGTGTTCTAGTGTTACAGAGTAAACAAAATCAATAATAAACTATGAGTGTGTGACAGATTGTATTGATTATTCCAAAGTTAATAACTATATATATTACTTCAAAACAGCAACTACACATTCCTTTAATTTAGGCGAGTTCCCTTAGACCAGAGGTGTCCAAACTTTTTGCAAAGGGGGCCAGATTTGGTGTGTTAAAAATGTAGGGGGCCGACCTTGGCTGATGTTCTCTACATAGAACAACAATATATTTAAACAAATTTTAGCAAGCCATTCTGTGTTTCACATTTGCTTTTTTATTTCAACATGCATTTCAACATTCAAACATGCATATCATATAAAACTGAATATTATCTTAACTTTTTTTCCTTAAACAGAAGTAATTGTACTCTTGAGTGCAAATTACATTTGAAACATGAAATATATCACCATAGCAGTTCAATATTCACAGAAAATTTTAAATAAAATAACAGAGAAATGAACAATAGTAATATCAAAAGTCATATAAGAGCTCATTTGAAATATGACATATCAGACTTTTGTTACTATAAATGTTGATTTAAATGTTTTTTCTGGAGTGAAAACAGATAGATAGATAGATAGATAGATAGATAGATAGATAGATAGATAGATAGATAGATAGATAGATAGATAGATAGATAGATAGATAGATAGATAGATAGATAGATAGATAGATAGATAGATAGATAGATAGATAGATAGATAGATAGATAGATAGATAGATAGATCAGTCAGTGTTTACTGTCGCTACGTGACTGTACTTGTCAATGTGTGGGCCACGTAGCCCCATGTTTGATATGAAGCTGAACTAGAGGATGCTAAAAGGACAATACATTAAGATCTGCAACAAAACCAAGTTTATTACGTTGTTTGCACTTCAATTGCATGAACATTTATAAAGAATACAATAACACATTTTGACACACTTTCTATGTGTTATTGTATTCTTTAAAATACTTGATTTACTTGTTCCTTCTTGTATTGTTTTTCATATTCCTACTTGTGGTAACTTCTCAAAAAAAGGACCATAAACGCAGATGTTAAGTTCTACTTTTTATCGAGATATACAAAAACAATACATTCCTTCCAGTCCTGGAGAGAACGACAACTCGCGCATGCGCGGAAACGTCACTCTTCTTCAGTAAACCTTCTTGCCACAATGATCGCACAGCGGCACCCACAGGATAAACAATCAATTGCCCCCTAATTACCTCTGCTTCACAACACTCCTCTTCTTCATTTTCTTTTTCTTCGCTCACATAAAAACTACAAGTGCACCACCACCTTTTTGTTTGTAGCAGCTTTTCTTTTTGTTTGCACCGTTTCTTTTATTTGCAGCGGTGAGGGTTCCCGGCCACAATGTATTAAGTCTACATGCGGGCCAGACGTTTTTGATTTTATGACAGAGGCTGCGGGCCGGATGGAATTCAACCATGGGCCGCATTTGGCCCCCGGGCCGGACTTTGGACATGTCTGCCTTAGACTCACAGTTTGTTGCCACAAGGTTTGAAATGTGCCATCCAGTTTGTGGTTTCGTTTTCTGGCTAATAAAGTCAAAGGGCTGATAGGAATGAGGACATGTGGTCTGCAGCTCATGTGTTGGATGGTTTCATGCTGTTGCAGCCTTCATTTTCAATATAAATTATCAAAATATTTCTTAAAATTTCTCTGATTGTTCGAGTGTTTTCTTCATAAAGAAAAGTCTGTAAAGCTTAAACTCATTCACCTTCACCAGCCTGAAGGTTTAAGGTTTGGTTGATCTCCTTTTAAACAAATAGTATGAAACGTAGGGAATAAAAGTGAAATACCAAACTTTGAAGGTGAAAAGAAACCACAGGAAGCTCTGGAAAGATGTTTAACTAAGGGGAATAAAGACAAATATGAACAACATGAGTCATGTCCTTTGATTCGTGTTATTCATAACACTTCATTCTTTGTGCTGGAGGTGAAATCACGTGCAAAATGTCACTGCAGAAATAATGTGATATGAAGTGCAATAGCAGATTGTGGCCGATGCCTTAAAACTGCTGTTAACAATCAGAAATGTGGAGTGTGTACACACACACTCTGACCTATGAAAATGCTCCCACCTGCTGTGTAAATGGATTTACATTCACTAGTGTTGGGCTCAGCCTCTCCTTGTTCTGTGGCTTCTAGTTTCTGATCCACTCATGGTGCTGTGAGCTGACGGAACCAGTGTCAGACAACGATTCACAAACCTGGTTGAAAATGAAAGGCATTAGACTACTACTACAACACTTTTAACTTACTCGCACCCAAATAACTGGAAATATGGACTCATCAATGTAAGCCAGGGGAGTTAAACTCAGTTTGATCCTGGGTCACATCAGTGTTCTGGATTCCCTCAAAGGACCAATTATGAAGATCATATATATGGATCTACATGTTGTAGATCAGTGCATTTAGGCATGTAGACATGGTCAAGACAATCTCCTGCAGTTCAAACCAGCATCAGTATGGGGAAGAAAGGTGATTTGAGTGACTTTGAACGTGGCATGGTTGTTGGTGCCAGAAGGGCTGGTCTGAGTATTTCAGAAACTGCTGATCTACTGGGATTTTCACACACAACCATCTCTAGGGTTTACAGAGAATGGTCTGAAAAAGAAAAAATATAGTTAGTAGTTAGTATATAGTTATAGTATAGTAGTTAGTATATAGTTAGTTACTAGTTATAGTATAGTAGTTAGTATATAGTTATAGTTACTAGTTATAGTATAGTAGTTAGTATATAGTTATAGTATAGTAGTTAGTATATAGTTATAGTATAGTAGTTAGTATATAGTTATAGTTACTAGTTATAGTATAGTAGTTAGTATATAGTTATAGTTACTAGTTATAGTATAGTAGTTAGTATATAGTTATAGTATAGTAGTTAGTATATAGTTATAGTATAGTAGTTAGTATATAGTTATAGTATAGTAGTTAGTATAGTAGTTAGTTACTAGTTATAGTATAGTAGTTAGAATATAGTTATAGTATAGTAGTTAGTATATAGTTATAGTAACTAGTTATAGTATAGTAGTTAGCATATGGTTATAGGAACTAGTTATAGTATAGTAGTTAGTATATAGTTATAGTTACTAGTTATAGTATAGTAGTTAGTATACAGTTATAGTAACTAGTTATAGTATAGTAGTTAGTATATAGTTATAGTTACTAGTTATAGTAAAGTAGTTAGTATATAGTAATAGTTACTAGTTATAGTATAGTAGTTAGTATATAGTTATAGTTACTAGTTATAGTATAGTAGTTAGTATATAGTTATAGTTACTAGTTATAGTATAGTAGTTAGTATATAGTTATAGTTACTAGTTATAGTATAGTAGTTAGTATATAGTTATAGTTACTAGTTATAGTATAGTAGTTAGTACACAGTTATAGTAACTTAGTTATAGTATAGTAGTCAGTATATAGTTATAGTTACTAGTTATAGTATAGTAGTTAGTATATATTTATAGTTACTAGTTATAGTATAGTAGTTAGTATATAGTTATAGTTACAAGTTATAGTATAGTAGTTAGTATATAGTTATAGTTACTAGTTATAGTATAGTAGTTAGTATACAGTTATAGTAACTAGTTATAGTATAGTAGTTAGTATATAGTTATAGTTACTAGTTATAGTATAGTAGTTAGTATACAGTTATAGTAACTAGTTATAATATAGTAGTTAGTATATAGTTATAGTTACTAGTTATAGTATAGTAGTTAGTACACAGTTATAGTAACTTAGTTATAGTATAGTAGTCAGTATATACTTATAGTTACTAGTTATAGTATAGTAGTTAGTATATAGTTATAGTTACTAGTTATAGTATAGTAGTTAGTATATAGTTATAGTTACTAGTTATAGTATAGTAGTTAGTATATAGTTATAGTTACTAGTTATAGTATAGTAGTTAGTATACAGTTATAGTAACTAGTTATAGTATAGTAGTTAGTATATAGTTATAGTTACTAGTTATAGTATAGTAGTTAGTATATAGTTATAGTTACTAGTTATAGTATAGTAGTTAGTATACAGTTATAGTAACTAGTTATAGTATAGTAGTTAGTATATAGTTATAGTTACTAGTTATAGTATAGTAGTTAGTATATAGTTATAGTAACTACTTATAGTATAGTAGTTAGTATATAGTTATAGTAACTAGTTATAGTATAGTAGTTAGTATATAGTTATAGTTACTAGTTACAGTATAGTAGTTAGTATATAGTTATAGTAACTACTTATAGTATAGTAGTTAGTATACAGTTATAGTAACTAGTTATAGTATAGTAGTTAGTATATAGTTATAGTTACTAGTTATAGTATAGTAGTTAGTATATAGTTATAGTAACTACTTATAGTATAGTAGTTAGTATATAGTTATAGTAACTAGTTATAGTATAGTAGTTAGTATATAGTTATAGTAACTACTTATAGTATAGTAGTTAGTATACAGTTATAGTAACTAGTTATAGTATAGTAGTTAGTATATAGTTACTAGTTACAGTATAGTAGTTAGTATATAGTTATAGTTACTAGTTATAGTATAGTAGTTAGTATACAGTTATAGTAACTAGTTATAGTATAGTAGTTAGTATATAGTTACTAGTTACAGTATAGTAGTTAGTATATAGTTATAGTTACTAGTTATAGTATAGTAGTTAGTGTATAGTAACTTAGTTATAGTATAATAGGTGAAACTAATAACTAATGGGACTGAGACAACATCCGTCATCATCCCTGCTCAGCTGGACGTTCCTGCAGAGAGAAGAGCTGCTTCACCACCTGAACAATCAGCACCTGCAGCTCCTCATTATGCTGCTGACTCATCAGCAGGAGACTCAACATGAACCCACTCTCAACTAAAACATTTGTCTCTACTGAGTTTCAACAGACACCATTTAGCTTCTATTTTGGTCAGACATCATCTCCATCAGCAGCTCTGATTCTTCCGGTGGAATCCATTGAATAAACAAAAATAAACAACAATTAACAACAAGAGACGACATGAACCTCCTTGCTGGGTTTTAATTAGAGGACATTTACTGCACAGAAAACTGTCCTTAATGTAGAATAATAACAGTATTCATCTAGTGGCATGTAGCTGGAATATGTCCACAACAGTGCTGCAAATAACAACTATTTTAATAGACAATAATCGATCGATTATTGAAACAATTAATCAATTACTGGCACAATAAAGAAACATTACTTTTATAACTGATTAATGTCTAAATTATTTTCTCAGCGAATCGGTCGATTGGTCTATGAAATATAAAATAAATAAATCCTCTCAAAAGCTAAAGATATTCAGTTCAGGTCAAATTCAGTTAAAACAAAAGTACAAATGTTGAAAACTGACTGAAATAATTCATTGATTTTCAAAATTTTCTGAGGATCCATTAACAAATAACTTTAATCAACAAATAATTTCAAAGTCGTGACGGGTAAAAAGAAAAAGGCAGAAATATGTCATGGATATTTAGAGCTGCAACTAACAACTGGTATCTATTATTGAAACAATTAATTAATTTGTTGTTTGGTGTAAATGTGGATCAGTGTTTCATCAAAGATGAAGATTCAACCTAAAATGTCTTTTTTTGTCCAAAGATCATCAGTTTATTATTATAGAGACTAAAGAAACCAGGAAATCATCAGAAGAGAAGCTGGAACCAGAGAATTTACACATTTTCCTCGTAAATGTGACTCTAATCCTTTAATCAGTTATAAAACAGTTGGTGATTAATGTAATAATTGCAACTAATTGATTATTTGACTAATCGTTGATTCGATTTTTTTTAATGACATAGTTGGCAACTAATCAATGAATCCACTCATTTCTAGACAGAAACAAAACAATGTGTTAAACTCATATGAAGCCAATAAATGGAAGAAAAAACTGTTTAAAAATATTAACACATTTGTGTCTCAAACAAGAGAAGAAGTGTTTCTATATTCTTAGATCTAATTAACTCATGGACTATTTCATCACATTAGTTGTGAATCTTCTTCCGCGACTTTATGTTCTCTATAGGTTAAGTGAAATGCTGGCAGGGAGGATTTAAAACAGGATTTCCATCCATGTTGTGTAGTTCTAATGAAAGAGTAGAGAAGCAGCAGCAGAGTTCCTCCTCCTCTATCTGCTCTGAAGGTCTATATTCAGTGCTGGATGAAAACAGCTTCAGACATACTAACAAATAAAGACCTCATATTGAAAGAAAAATAAGTTTAAAAGCATAGGACTACAAAACACTCCAAAGGGTTCCAGAGTCTGAGCCAGAAAGACCTTGAAAGAAAAGCAGATAAAGATTTTTAGAGAATTTTTTATTCATCTTGTTGTGTAAACAGGTGTTTGTTCCTGTGTCCTGGTGCATGTAAACCATGTGCTGCTGAAACACATTCACACTATTCACTGATCTACAGGTGTCAAGACACAAGAATTTAACAAATTATCTGCCTGAAGACAAACTCTGGACAAACATGAAGATGCAGAAACAACTTTCTCTGTTCTTGAGATTGTTTCAGATGAAAGTTCACTTCAGATTTGCCAGTTTTTCAGCTGACTACAAGTCTACAAACTTGGAGTCAAATAAAGGTTCAATCGCTGTGTCAAACAACTGATCAGAACCTTGAAGTAAACTTCTGAAACGAGTCGACCGACAAGATTAGTATAAAAACACATGTCCTAGTTCCTTCTTCACAGATGGAACAGTTTCCTTCTTTTAATATTTTTAGGATATGAAGATTTTACAATAAATGAGAGAAAAAAGTTTAATAGATGGAGCCATTAATTAATTGTTTTTTTCAATCAACAGTAAATTAGCCTGCAATCAATGAATTGTTAATCAGAATCATGTTTTCCTGGTTTCTATAATTATAAACTGATCATTTCAAGGCTTCAGGTTGTCTGTGATGGGCGGTTTCTCTGATTCAACCATGATGATAAGCATTAACTGAGTTAATCGCTGCAGGTGGACCTCTGTCTCACCTGTACCTGGAACTCACGATAAGATTTTAAGACGAATGAGATCTACACAGCGACTTTCTGAGATGCAGCGGAGTCCAGAAATAGAGGGAGCCAACCCGACCAGGAGGATGAAGGGGGAAAGGGGATTAGAGGCGGCTCTCCTTCCTCCTCTCGCCCTCCTGCCGAGCTCCGGCCGGGTCACAGGGAACCAGAGGGAGTTATTCTGGAGCAGACAGGAGCTAAGCAGCAGGCTTCATGTCAGGGTTTATCCAGGCAGAGGATCTCCTAGTCCTCCTGCTGCAGGAGGAGGAGAATCTGTGAAGATCTAAACCCAGAGGAGTTAAACTCAGTTTGATCCTGGGTCACATCAGTGTTCTGGCTTCCCTCAAAGGACCAATTATAAAGATCATATATATGGATCTACTTGTTATTATAGGAGATGATTCCCTTGATGCTCCTATAGTGTTTGAATAATTGTATGTTTTTAAATAGAATTAACAGTATATGCTGCTGCAGAAATAATGTTGTATTGTTGTTAGCGTCTAATTATTAAACATTAAAATCATCACATATATCTAGAGACTCATACCAGAATATGCTGATAACCACTATTAATAATAATTAATATAATTTGATTTATTTCATGGATGTTTCAAAGATTGGAATTAGGGATGCACATTTTGGATTTTTTTTCTGGCCGTTAACCGATTCCTTTTAATGGTTAATAACGATTTAAATGCCCTTCCATGCTTCCATTGCGACATACTACCATTTAGACATATCACCATCCCCAAATACCCACAACACACAAACGTCCCACCATTCCAACAAGGCTTTCCATGTAAGATAAGGTTGGAATCAGAGAGCCACTGACTCAGGGCTGTCTGCTGCTGAACTGCAGATTTACAATGACGGCAAATAGTTAATTACTCATCTAAAATGTAAAAAAAGAAGCTCCAAGCTTTAGATATAATTAACAGAACTGTAGGCTTCAATCGTCTGCTTTTGCTTTTGAAATTGTGTCAAGAGCGAGCGTGCTGCTGATTTCTTTGTGTTTCTTTCTTTCATTTCCAAAATAAAGTTTGAGCTTCTGAAATGTGATTTTTAAACAGTTGTGATGGAGCTCAGTGTTTATCTGAATGATGGATTCATTCCCAACAATTTGACTGTAAACCTGGACGACCCGCGACGTGTCTGGAGATAAAAACTAATATTCAATGTGTTTTTACACACCCTCCCTACTGTACAACACCAAGGAGATTAGTCAGTGACTTCAGGTGTCATCTGCAGAGCCGTCATTGATATGTGTAATATTAATGTTCATATGATGCCAGCGTGCATGGAGACACACGGGCTCAGTGGAGAGCTGCTCCAGCTGCTGCTGACAGGTGAGATTCAGACATGAATCTAACACGTTTCACACTAGCCCGACTTACATTAATACTAGACATATGCCGCTGTACTGCATCATTTGCAAACCACCTCCTCCCCTTTCAGGTTGAAATTGTCCCACACACAACTCCTTTACTCCTTTTTGCTCTCTTCATCTTTGCTGTAAAGTGGCTGTGATGGAAAACACGTGATGGCACGTGTTGCACCTGTTGACACGCCCCCATGAGTTGATTGAATTACATAGCTTAAAAACAAAATTGACCGTTAGTATTAATCGGTTAGAGTTACTGTTATCGGTTAACGGTTAAACGGTTAACCATGTGCATCCCTAGTTGACAACTAATTGATTAATGGACTAAAGCCTAGTTTATATGTTCAGCTGAATCCATGCTTCCTCTTCACAGTGACAGCCGGGAAAAAAAAGAAACTCTGGCACAAGACAGAAAGAAAATATTTATCTTCAAATAACACATATTCCAGACTGGATGTACCAGACTTCTTTTGTTCCTGGTCCTAATCCTCCTCCAGTCAACCAGGATGCAGCGTGTGTGTTTGTAGCTGATTGATATCAAAGAGAAAATGGTTTTATTACAAATGTTGAAGTGGAAATGACAGAGAAGACATTAGTGGAGGAGACTGTAGACCACCATGACTGAACTGACCAATCACAGCCCTGGAGGTTCACGTAGACGTGTAGTCAGGATTAATTGGAGGTGAAGTCAGACTACGACGTAGCTACGTAGCAGAAGTAGAAACTAGACTTTAGAAGAATAAACTAGACTTTAGAAGAATAAACTAGACTTTAGAAGTAGAAACTAGACTTTAGAAGTAGAAACTAGACTTTAGAAGTAGAAACTAGACTTTAGAAGAATAAACTAGACTTTAGAAGAATAAACTAGACTTTAGGAGATTAAACTAGACTTTAGAAGTAGAAACTAGACTTTAGAAGAGTAAACTAGACTTTAGAAGAATAAACTAGACTTTAGAAGTAGAAACTAGACTTTAGAAGAATAAACTAGACTTTAGAAGTAGAAACTAGACTTTAGAAGAATAAACTAGACTTTAGAAGAATAAACTAGACTTTAGGAGATTAAACTAGACTTTAGAAGAATAAACTAGACTTCAGAAGTAGAAACTAGACTTCAGAAGTAGAAACTAGACTTTAGGAGAATAAACTAGACTTTAGAAGTAGAAACTAGATTTTAGAAGAATAAACTAGACTTTAGAAGTAGAAACTAGACTTTAGAAGAGTAAACTAGACTTTAGAAGAATAAACTAGACTTTAGAAGTAGAAACTAGACTTTAGAAGAAGAAACTAGACTTTAGAAGTAGAAACTAGACTTTAGAAGTAGTAGTACTCTCCGCTGCACACCAGCAGACACCTCTTGGACGGCTGTATTTTGTGCTCATTGTGGACAGAACGAGTCCCATGCTGCTGCTTTCTCATTAAATCTCATCATGTTGGTGCTTTCAACACTGCTGGGGCCCATAAAACTGTTCACAACACAACACACACGCCACTTCTTTGTTTATCAGTGGGGCGTCAAAGCTAATGAATCACTCTAGAAAGAAATAGAGAGAAATAAAGAAATATTTTGTTGATTTCACAACAACGGTGCCTGGAGGAAACGCTGCAATAACTATAACTGTGGTGGTGATTTTCTGCTGTACTGAAACAAATCAGCAGTAAAATGATTCCACTTGTTGTGTGATGTCTTCTTCCACCAAAATATATTACAACACGTCAGTGGAGACCCTGTTTGTTGGGAAAACCGCTAAAAAAACGGTTCCTGTTTCAGCGGATATCAACCTCTTGACTTTATACTGTGAAGTTCTTTGAGAGATTAACATGGATTTCAATGTAGAGAGGTTGTGATTTGCAGCACAACAACCTCTCTCCCAACATTGATGGTATCATTTGTGTCAGGATATGATCAGAGATCTGTGATTTATGAATGGAAGATAGTTTCACAGTGAATAAGGATGGTATCATTTTAACAGAATGAACAGCTGATGCTGTTTCCAGCTCATGAAGGAAATACGCCTCATGTCCTAATAAAACAGGTGTTTTAACTGATGGAAATGACAAATACAGAAACATGCTCTGCTGTTTGTGATTTTATCCTTTTGATACATTTTTAGTGTTTTTTCAATGAAGAAGTTTTTTTTTCTTTGGTGATTGTGGCTGAATCAGATATTACAAAAAAAGCCCTTCTGCATGACATATCCCCTGATATGAAGCTCCGCCCTGCAATCTCTGCTTCAACTCTAATTGTCTTCAGTTTGTAGTTAAAGAGACAAACTTAGAAGTCCAAAGTGCATACGTCTCTCCTGTCTAATACATGAAGGATCCACCTCACACTGAAGTTCATTTAACTATGTAGAAAAGATGGTGGCCATTTACAATCAGAAGAGTTCAACATTATAAAATCAACTTTATGAGCTGATCAGATTCTGACCATACAAATAACACAGAATCATCAGAGAGAACAAAGTCAACAAGTACAGAACCATTGATTCTAAAACTCAGCAACATGTTTCCCTGGTGGCTTTTATTTAGAAACCAACATCTATGACACTAAGGAGGAACACCAGACTACATACGCGCGCGCGCACACACGCACACGCACGCACGCACGTACCCACACACACGCTGTAGATCATCGTTGGTTTGGATCCATATGATTTTTTTTTTTAGAAGAAAAACACAGAAAATCAGCAGACAACAAGCAACAAATTGCAGATGTAATTTAAAGGAAATGACTGTATAGAATTCTCCTTTTCTCCTGCAGACAGACCGATATTGTTGCTGCTGTGCTGCCTCCACCACACCTCATAATGCTCCATTCACAGGGGAGGCCACTGTTTCAATGCTTGGCACGCGTCACCGATTGTTCCCCACTGCGCGCGCGTGTGTGTGTGTGTGCGCCTGGTCGTTGCGCATCACGGTCCACCCACACACACACTCGCAGCAGACAGAACAATGTGTGTGTCCGGCTCGGTCCATGCACGCTGCGTTTCAGCCTCACAGACGTGAATAATAACCAGACTTGTCGCAGGACGCAGCGACCTGCAGGAGACACACGCGCGCGCACGCACGCACACACGTACGCAGCAGGTCTGCGTGTTACCGAAATGCATCAGAAACGTGTCAACACTACCGTGCAACTTACGGAGCCGAGAACTACCGACAACGACCGACAACTTAACCAACACAGCGCGGTTTTGCTGCTATTCTGCTCGCGAACAAAGTTCGCTCGAAACGGTGGCGGTATGCGGCGCGGCAGCGCTGCGGCTCTCTGTCCCAGTGTCAGGGAGGAAGCAGAGAGGACGACACCCGGGAAATCATAAATAAATAAATAAACTACTGAATAAATAACACACACGCCGCCTTACCTTCACTTCTGGTAGGTTACAAACAGGAATTTGGTCCGCGCTGATTCTCCGATTCTCGCTGCTTAAGTCAAATGTTCGTTCATTCGCCTCCAGTGTGTACCAGTGCTAATTTAGAATGGACAGAATCTCCTGATGGAACAGGATGGAACCAGGGAGGAAACAGCAGGACCTTCAGAGTCTCTGAGGATACCGGAGGGGGCAGGGCCACGGCTGGTGACGTCACAGCCAGGGAGGGGATAGAGAGAGAGGAAGGAGGGGACAGAGATTTTTTACTAATACAAATATTTGAATCTAGAAATTAAAACGATCGCTAATTTCACCCGAGGGTATTTCCTGTCCTTCTCCAGTTCTCTATATTACTATATTTATATTCTACTGTTATGTCTCTGTGTCATTTACAGTTAAACACTCATCAGGGATCTCATACTGGTCCTTTCTGCAGCCTCAGTTCAGCCTCTGTCTGAAACAGGTTTTACTGTCTCTTTAAGTCACCGCCTTCTTTACGAGTCAATTCTTCTGATAGGTCAGAAGCATCTAAACAAATGTTAACAGCAGGAGTACATCTGTACACGTTCGAGTTAGATATACAGACATAGAAACACATGATAAACAGATAGAAACACGTGATAACAGAGAGAAACGTGATACAGAGATAGAAACATGTCATACACAGATAGAAACATGTCATACACAGATAGAAACATGTGATGCACAGATAGAAACATGTGATACACAGATAGAAACATGTGATACAGAGATGGAAACACACGATACAGGGATAGAAACATGTGATACAGAGATAGAAACATGTCATACACAGATAGAAACATGTGATGCACAGATAGAAACATGTGATACACAGATAGAAACATGTGATACAGAGATGGAAACATGTCATACACAGATAGAAACATGTGATGCACAGATAGAAACATGTGATGCACAGATAGAAACATGTGATACACAGATATAAACATGTGATACAGAGATGGAAACACACGATACAGAGATAGAAACATGCCATACACAGATAGAAACATGTGATACACAGATAGAAACATGTGATACACAGATAGAAACATGTGATACAGAGATGGAAACACACGATACAGAGATAGAAACATGCCATACACAGATAGAAACATGTGATGCACAGATAGAAACATGTGATGCACAGATAGAAACATGTGATACACAGATATAAACATGTGATACAGAGATGGAAACACACGATACAGAGATAGAAACATGCCATACACAGATAGAAACATGTGATACACAGATAGAAACACGTGATGCACAGATAGAAACACGTGATACACAGATAGAAACATGTGATACACAGATAGAAACACGTGATACAGAGATAGAAACATGTGATACAGAGATAGAAACACATGATACAGAGATATAAACACATGATACAGAGATAGAAACATGTGATACAGAGATAGAAACACATGATACAGAGATAGAAACATGTGATACAGAGATAGAAACACGCGATAACAGAGTTAGAAACGTGCGATACACAGATAGAAACATGTGATACAGAGATACAAACGTGATACAGAGATAGAAACACGTGATACAGAGATAGAAACACATGATACCAGAGTTAGAAACGTGCGATACACAGATAGAAACATGTGATACACAAATAGAAACATGTGATACACAAATAGAAACATATGATACACAGATAGAAACATGTGATAACAGACAGAACACACGATACAGAGATAGAAACACATGATACAGAGATAGAAACACGTGATACAGAGATAGAAACACATGATACAGAGATAGAAACACGTGATACAGAGATAGAAACACATGATGCAGAGATAGAAACACGTGATACAGAGATAGAAACATGTGATACACAGATAGAAACACGTGATACATAGATAGAAACACGTGATACGGAGATAGAAACATGTGATACACAGATAGAAACACGTGATACACAGATAGAAACACGTGATACATAGATAGAAACACGTGATACGGAGATAGAAACATGTGATACACAGATAGAAACACATGATACACAGATAGAAACATGTGATACACAGATAGAAACACGTGATACAGAGATAGAAACACATGATACAGAGATAGAAACACGTGATAAAGAGATAGAAACACATGATACACAGATAGAAACATGTGATACACAGATAGAAACACGTGATACATAGATAGAAACACGTGATACAGAGATAGAAACATGTGATACACAGATAGAAACACGTGATACAGAGATAGAAACACATGATACAGAGATAGAAACACGTGATACAGAGATAGAAACACATGATACACAGATAGAAACATGTGATATACAGATAGAAACAGGTGATACACAGATAGAAACACGTGAAACAGAGATAGAAACATGTGATACACAGACAGAACACACGATACAGAGATAGAAACACATGATACAGAGATAGAAACACATGATACAGAGATAGAAACACGTGATACAGAGATAGAAACACGTGATACAGAGACAGAAACACATGATGCAGGGATAGAAACACGTGATACAGAGATAGAAACATGTGATACACAGATAGAAACATGTGATATACAGATAGAAACAGGTGATACACAGATAGAAACACGTGAAACAGAGATAGAAACATGTGATACACAGATAGAAACATGTGATACACAGATAGAAACACGTGATACAGAGATAGAAACATGTGATACACAGATAGAAACATGTGATACACAGATAGAAACATGTGATACAGAGATCGAAACGCACGATACAAAGATGGAAACACACAATACAGAGATAGAAACATGTGATACAGAGATACAAATGTGATACAGAGATAGAAACACGTGATACAGAGATAGAAACATGTGATATAGACATAGAAACATGTGATACACAGATAGAAGCATGTGATACAGAGATAGAAACATGTGATACAAAGATAGAAACATGTGATACACAGATAGAAACGTGATACAGAGATGGAAACACACGATACAGAGATAGAAACACGTGATACAGAGATAGAAACACGTGATACAGAGATAGAAACCCACGATACAGAGATAGAAACATGTGATATAGAGATAGAAACATGTGATACACAAATAGAAACATGTGATACACAGATAGAAACATGTGATAACAGACAGAACACACGATACAGAGATAGAAACACACGATACAAAGATAGAAACACGTGATACAGAGATAGAAACACGTGACACAGAGATAGAAACATGTGATACACAGATAGAAACATGTGATACACAGATAGAAACACGTGATACAGAGATAGAAACATGTGATACACAGATAGAAACACGTGATACAGAGATGGAAACACACAATACAGAGATAGAAACATGTGATACAGAGATGGAAACACACAATACAGAGATAGAAACATGTGATACAGAGATACAAATGTGATACAGAGATAGAAACACGTGATATAGAGATAGAAACATGTGATACAGAGATAGAAACACATGATACAGAGATAGAAACATGTGATATAGAGATAGAAACATGTGATACACAGATAGAAGCATGTGATAGAGATAAAAACATGTGATACACAAATAGAAACATGTGATACAGAGATCGAAACACACGATACAGAGATAGAAACATGTGATACACAGATAGAAACATGTGATACAGAGATCGAAACACACGATACAGAGATAGAAACACACAATACAGAGATAGAAACACATGATACAGAGATAGAAACATGTGATACACAGATAGAAACATGTGATATAGATATAGAAACATGTGATACACAAATAGAAACATGTGATGCACAGACAGAAACATGTGATGCACAGATAGAAACATGTGATACACAGATAGAAACGTGATACAGAGATGGAAACACACGATACAGAGGATAGAAACATGTGATACAGAGATAGAAACACATGATACAGAGATAGAAACATGTGATACACACATAGAAACACATGATACAGAGATAGAAACACGTGATACAGAGATAGAAACATGTGATACAGAGATAGAAACACATGATACAGAGATAGAAACACGTGATACAGAGATAGAAACACGTGATAGAAACACGTGATACAGAGATAGAAACACAGAGTTAGAAACGTGCGATACACAGATAGAAACATGTGATACACAGATAGAAACATGTGATATAGAGATAGAAACATGTCATACACAGATAGAAACATGTGATGCACAGATAGAAACATGTGATGCACAGATAGAAACATGTGATACACAGATAGAAACATGTCATACAGAGATGGAAACACACGATACAGAGATAGAAATATGCCATACACAGATAGAAACATGTGATACACAGATAGAAACACGTGATGCACAGATAGAAACACGTGATACAGAGATAGAAACACGTGATACACAGATAGAAACATGTGATACAGAGATAGAAACACGTGATACAGAGATAGAAACATGTGATACACAAATAGAAACACATGATACAGAGATAGAAACACGTGATACAGAGATAGAAACATGTGATACAGAGATAGAAACACATGATACAGAGATAGAAACACATGATACAGAGATAGAAATATGTGATACAGAGATAGAAACACATGATACAGAGATAGAAACATGTGATACAGAGATAGAAACATGTGATACAGAGATACAAACGTGATACAGAGATAGAAACACGTGATACAGAGATAGAAACACATGATACCAGAGTTAGAAACGTGCGATACATGTGATACACAAATAGAAACATGCGATACACAAATAGAAACATATGATACACAGATAGAAACATGTGATACAGAGATGGAAACACACAATACAGAGATAGAAACATGTGATACAGAGATACAAATGTGATACAGAGATAGAAATACGTGATATAGAGATAGAAACATGTGATACAGAGATAGAAACACGTGATATAGAGATAGAAACACGTGATACACAGATAGAAACATGTGATACACAGATAGAAACATGTGACACAGAGATACAAATGTGATACAGAGATAGAAACACGTGATACAGAGATAGAAACACGTGATATAGAGATAGAAACATGTGATACACAGATAGAAGCATGTGATAGAGATAAAAACATGTGATACACACATAGAAACATGTGATACACAGATAGAAACATGTGATACAGAGATCGAAACACACGATACAGAGATAGGAACATGTGATACACAGATAGAAACATGTGATACAGACATCGAAACACACGATACAGAGATAGAAACACACAATACAGAGATAGAAACACATGATACAGAGATAGAAACATGTGATACACAGATAGAAACACGTGATACAGAGATAGAAACATGTGATACACAGATAGAAACATGTGATACAGAGATGGAAACACACAATACAGAGATAGAAACACGTGATACAGAGATAGAAACCCACGATACAGAGATAGAAACATGTGATATAGAGATAGAAACATGTGATACACAAATAGGAACATGTTATGCACAGATAGAAACATGTGATGCACAGATAGAAACATGTGATACACAGATAGAAACATGTGATACAGAGATGGAAACACACGATACAGAGGATAGAAACATGTGATACAGAGATAGAAACACATGATACAGAGATAGAAACATGTGATACACAGATAGAAACACCTGATACAGAGATAGAAACACGTGATACAGAGATAGAAACATGTGATACAGAGATAGAAACATGTGATACAGAGATAGAAACACATGATACAGAGATAGAAACACGTGATACAGAGATAGAAACACACGATAACAGAGTTAGAAACGTGCGATACACAGATAGAAACGTGATACACAGATAGAAACATGTGATATAGAGATAGAAACATGTGCTACAGAGATGGAAACACACGATACAGGGGATAGAAACATGTGATACAGAGATAGAAACATGTCATACACAGATAGAAACATGTGATGCACAGATAGAAACATGTGATACACAGATAGAAACATGTGATGCACAGATAGAAACATGTGATGCACAGATAGAAACATGTGATACAGAGATAGAAACACGTGATACAGAGATAGAAACATGCCATACACAGATAGAAACATGTGATACACAGATAGAAACACGTGATGCACAGATAGAAACACGTGATACAGAGATAGAAACACGTGATACACAGATAGAAACATGTGATACAGAGATAGAAACACGTGATACAGAGATAGAAACATGTGATACAGAGATAGAAACATGTGATACAGAGATAGAAACACGTGATACAGAGATAGAAACATGTGATACAGAGATAGAAACACGTGATACACAAATAGAAACACATGATACAGAGATAGAAACATGTGATACAGAGATAGAAACATGTGATACAGAGATAGAAACACGTGATACACAAATAGAAACACATGATACAGAGATAGAAACACGTGATACAGAGATAGAAACATGTGATACACAAATAGAAACACATGATACAGAGATAGAAACATGTGATACAGAGATAGAAACATGTGATACACAAATAGAAACACATGATACAGAGATAGAAACACGTGATACAGAGATAGAAACACGTGATACACAAATAGAAACACATGATACAGAGATAGAAACATGTGATACAGAGATAGAAACATGTGATACACAAATAGAAACACATGATACAGAGATAGAAACACGTGATACAGAGATAGAAACATGTGATACCGAGATAGAAACACATGATACAGAGATAGAAACACATGATACAGAGATAGAAACATGTGATACAGAGATAGAAACACACGATAACAGAGTTAGAAACGTGCGATACACAGATAGAAACATGTGATACAGAGATAGAAACGTGATACAGAGATACAAACGTGATACAGAGATAGAAACACATGATACCAGAGTTAGAAACGTGCGATACACAGATAGAAACATGTGATACACAAATAGAAACATGTGATACACAAATAGAAACATATGATACACAGATAGAAACATGTGATAACAGACAGAACACACGATACAGAGATAGAAACACATGATACAGAGATAGAAACACGTGATACAGAGATAGAAACACATGATACAGAGATAGAAACACATGATACAGAGATAGAAACACGTGATACAGAGATAGAAACACGTGATACAGAGATAGAAACACATGATGCAGAGATAGAAACATGTGATACACAGATAGAAACACGGGATACATAGATAGAAACACGTGATACGGAGATAGAAACATGTGATACACAGATAGAAACACGTGATACAGAGATAGAAACACATGATACACAGATAGAAACATGTGATATACAGATAGAAACAGGTGATACACAGATAGAAACACGTGAAACAGAGATAGAAACATGTGATACACAGACAGAACACACGATACAGAGATAGAAACACATGATACAGAGATAGAAACACATGATACAGAGATAGAAACACATGATACAGAGATAGAAACATGTGATACAGAGATAGAAACACGTGATACAGAGATAGAAACACGTGATACAGAGATAGAAACACATGATACAGAGATAGAAACACGTGATATAGAGATAGAAACATGTGATACAGAGATACAAATGTGATACAGAGATAGAAACGTGATATAGAGATAGAAACATGTGATACAGAGATAGAAACACTTGATACAGAGATAGAAACGCGATACAGATATAGAAACACATGATACAGACATAGAAACATGTGATACAGAGATAGAAACACATGATACAGACATAGAAACATGTGATACACAGATAGAAACACGTTTCCATGAAAATAAAAGTGACGTTTTTGTCCTTTTGGGATAAAAAAGAAAAAAAAAAGACCTTTACATATGTAATTGAGACCATTCATTCTGATAAAAGATATGATGCATCTATGAAAATAAGGAATATGTTTGGATAATTCCATCAGGAATAAAAGAAAATAAATCCATTCATTCACACAGTTGTAATAAATCGTTTAGCTAAAGAATATGATCGATCATTTGAAGGACAATAAATCCTGGAAATTTGACTTCTAGCAAAGCAACTTATGAAGCAGAGATCAGCTGGAACGTCTAATGAGAATAATCCTCTCAGTGCATCTTTAAATACACACAGAGTGGAATATAACAGAGTTTATTGCTGCTGTTTCATAGATTTCAAGAGCAGACATTTTATTCCTTAACTACACTGACATTTAGACTGAATCACACACACACACACACACACACACACACACACACACACACACACACACACACACACATATACACATGTTCAAACACACTGTACACCCTGACCAAGCTGCTGCTGCATGTGTTTGTGTGGCATGTGCCCTGTCACACATTTACATGACAAACATGCCCCCTATAGGCAGAGACGGGAACTGCATGTGTAATTCCACAGCATGGAGCTGCTGAGGGGATTATCAGAACAGTGTGTGTTGATGAGGACGTTCATCACTTCCTGAGATGCAGAAAAACAGACTGGACCACACGGAGAAAAGAGAAAAAACACATTTACAACTACAACTATACAACTAGAACTACAATTACTGCACAGGAAGACACAGTCAGAAATGGGTTTTATTATTGCTTTATTACTGCTTCTATCTATGTATGCCGCCATTGTTTTGCTGTAACATTGTGCGATAACATGTTCAATGTTCAATCTGTCAACTTTAATACTGGTTTCTGATCATAATAGGATGCCGAATAAAACATTTTGATTCAGGGTTAAAATTGTAATTTTGTTTTTCTTGTTTCGATTTGATTCTTGTGGATTTCTGTATTTTACAGCTTCAAGCCTGTTGAAATTATGAAAATCAAACTAAATTCATCTTTCTAGATCCGCAAAATTATTTGATTCCTCAATTAACTGATCAACAAAAGATTAATCAGCAAACTAATTTGACATTTAAGTTTCTGCTTTGCAATTGTGATGATTTGTTGATTTTCTGAATGAAACAAGATCTATATTGTGAATATAGTACATTTCTTGGACTGTTAGATATTTGAAGATGGAATTTTGAATTCTGGGATCTTTAGCAGATATTTTTCACTATTTTCTGACATTTTGTGGACAAAACATTTATCTGATGAACCAACACAGTAACCAGTGATTTAACTAATAAACAACAGAGATGAGATAGAGAATGTACATGGAGTGCTGGAGATTTATCTGTGAAGACTTTGTGTGGAAGTTTCCGAGGATTATTTCCCTCTGTGGGATTAAATTGGTTTTGGAGGAGCTTTGCTGTCGTGTGAATTCAGTTTCAGGGTAGATTTAATTCTCCTGTGGCTGTGAGCCCTGGTCTCACCTGCGCTGCTTCACAGAAAATCTGGGAATCTTTCACTTTTCCTCCACATACGATGCTGTGCACTTACGGAGCATCGAGGGGATTTTTTTCTTGCCGGACTGTTTCCATGGCATCTTCACTTTATTGGAGGGTATCCACAGGAGAGACGTGGGGCAGATGGTGAGAGGATAAGATGTGATAAAGGTCATGCCCCTGGTGCAAACCTGGCGGTGACAGCTCTGAGCCGAGAGGAACAGACCCAGCCCGCACTTTACTGTACATGTGATGTTTCAGCTGAAAGCACCAGATGTGCTCAGTACTATCAGGTTGGGTTTGTGTTATTTATGGGATGATATCAGTATTCCCAGAAGATTCCTGGCTTATTCAGACCAATATTTATCCACTCTGGAGCTGCTGTACACATGGTGTCATATTACTTAGACAAAAAAGTTTTATTAATTAAAATGGCCTAAATAATACATATATTTAAAATATATATAAAAGTAGTAAACATAGTCCCAGGATAGTTTTGTGCTATATAAGCCAATGGGACACTAGGAATTTTCTATATATGCATATTGTTGCCATATGGAAACAAATCTATTTAGCATATTAAAGACAAAAATTCTCCTTATAAATTGTATGCCTTTCAAAATAAAAGCCCCATTTTCACATCTAATTGTGGAAACATAGATTTTCTATTAGAGCTTTATAGAAAAATAAAGATAATTGTTGGTATGTGGCAACACTATGTAATAGAGGATTAAAGCCACTATTAACATAAATAGATTTATATACCTGTTCATTTGACATGTTTGTGTTTTCAGATGTGCCTCATGTAAAATGAGGCAGTAAAGTTTCTAACACAAACAGCATTAACACATATTACCTTTGGTACAACTACAGACTTGTTGTAAATATAACATATTGTACCCATTTTCAACACAGTTGTATGTAGTTTTTTCATATGTTGGTGCCACATAGAAGCACAAACAGGCCAGAAAAGCTTGAGAGGGTCAGATGGTCAGTGGAGCCCCGCTGTTAGAAGGAAACCTTCAGGAGATGAGAGGATTTCAAAGTAAAACCAGCAAAACATCTCATGGTATTTACTGTACAATACAGAACTGTTGTATGGAACACTATGGTCAAGGTGGTAGAAGGATTGAGTTTACACATTTTAATGAAAGACAACATTCATGTTGAATCTGGACTTCAAACTGCCGCCTGAAAGTGATGCTGCACATGCATCTGCCTTCAGACTCCACTAATCCCTGCTGGCAGTGGACAAACAGACACCATGCTGCGGCACATTCACCCAGTATGAAAGAAAATCCTACCAAACATGCCTTGGATGAAGTATCCCAACCAAATATAGCAAAGATTTTAACTAAACTTCCAACATCTCCTATCAGGGAATCTTCTGAATGTGATGACACCATTACAGGAGCGATGGAAATGTGACATTTCTGCAGGTTTCACACATTAATTTAAAAAAGCGTCACACCCTATACGTCATCTGACGTATAGGATCATTGTTTATTCACCAGGTCTGTGTGCATTAAACTTCATCAGACATCTACTTTTCCATCTCAGGCCAGCGTACAAACCTTTCTGCAATACTTCAGCTTATATTCATATTATTAGCCATTTAAGACAAATTCGCTAATAGCCAACAGTGCTTTGATGGAGCGAGTCGAGATAGAAAAGCATCCAGTGTTGTGTGAGAGACAGGACTCCTCCACGTATTAGTCTGTAATACTCAACAAATGTAAAATGTTGTAACAGGTGACTGTGATATGTTACTGTTATTATTCACTGAGGTCAGTGACAAATAATGTTTGGTAAGATAAATAAAATCATTTTAAAATACAGTTTAAGAAGCGTTCATCATTTCATGTTGGTTTAGTTTGGTTATTTAAAAATCCATTTCTTGCAATTTTTTTTTTTTTTTTTTTTTTTTTTTTACAAAAAAAAGATGACTGTGCATTTTTGACACAAAATGTCAAATATTAAACATGTTGGTAGCATGTGATTTTAATTTTGTAAAACCTTTTTAAGAGCGTTAAACTGTCTGGTACCAAGTTTTTTTTACAGTTTTGTCACTGACCCTTCAACACCTCACAGGCTCTTTGCTCTTTCTGTAAACACAGCTGTTTCTTTGTGATCTGCAGCACCAACACTGTTTACCTGGTTGATAGTGGTGATTTCCAACGTCCAGCTGGATATCAGACCATCAGCAGCTCTGGCTGCTGGAGCATCATCAGCTGTGTGGATCTGACGCCACCATCGCTGTTTTCCATGTTCCAAACTGTGGGTAAAAGGTCTCTGGTCCAGTCGTGTTTCTGCCGTATTCTGAACAGTCCTTTAGTAATTATAATAGACCAACCCCCAACCTATCTCCCCTCTGCACGCGCACACACACACACACACACACACACACACACACACACACACACACACACACACACACACACACACACACACACACACAAAACCCTTCTCCCAAAAATAATGAAATGTCTTTCCTCTGGAGGTAGCTGAAATAATGGCAGTGAGACAGAGGGGGAGACCACAAATGATAATGAACCACCTCGTTCTCCTTTTTTAATCCCCCCACCCCACCCCACACACACACACACACACACACACACACACTCACCTCTCCCTGCATCTCACTGTCACCTACCAATTTTATTTTTTATTTTCACATCCACCTACTTCCATCCTCATTTTCTCTCCCCCTTCCTCCTCTCCTCCTCTTCCTATCTTCCTCCTCCTCTACCTCCTCCTCTCCTCCTCCTCCTCTCCTCCTCCTCTCCTGTCCTCCAGCCAGACAGAGCCACCACCCTGCCATCTCTCCATCCTCCCCCTCCTCACCCATTTCTACATTGTCTGCAGCAGCCCCTGTGCATCCCCCCTCTGCCAGGAAGCATCCTGGGTAATTTCCTCCTCTTATTGAATTGGGACGGGGAGTGGATTGTGGGGAAGATAAAGGGCTGGGCAGATGAGCGGAGGGTTGGGATGAGTGCTAATGGAGCTGGTGGAGGATTCACACATCACCAAATATGCCTTCCATCCTCTCTTCTTCCTCTCTGTCTTCCTGAGGCGGCGTTTCTCTCTTCTCATCATCTACACAGAAACAAGCCAGACAAAAGACCCAGACCTTTCTTTCACAAAATGCTATTCAACTATCCTGCACTCTGCCTACTTCCCTCACACACACACACCCTAATGCTCCGTTGTGTCCTGTGTTATTTCTATAGGTGAGTGACTCATTGCTCCTCTATTCCTGTATGTTCTTTTACTCCTTTGGGCCCAACACTATAATCTTCCAGCAGCACTGTCTCTTCCTGACACACACACACACACGCACATGCGCACGCACACACACACACACACACACACACACACACACACACACACACACACACACACACACACACACACACACACACACACACTCTACTGTCTGCTCAAACTGCAGTATTGCAGACAGCTGGTCTGACAAACATCATAATATATATAAAGTAGAGTGCTGGTGTGTGAAGCTGCAGTCGCTGATGATTCTCTGTAGCTTCATTACTACAAAAAAAACATAGTGACAGATCATATATTAAAATAAGATATATAGATTATAGCAGCGTTAAAAAAAGCGGTTTACTTTCCCCAAAATCATAGAATGAATCACTCTTACTTCTCTTTTTCTTTTTTATTCTCAACAAGGTGTACTGTTGTTGCCTTGATCATAAATATAAACTAAACACCACATTAAATACATCAAATACAGCAACATTCTGCCTCATACGTTAACTCCTGCTCTGCTCATAGAAGATATTTTTGCCAGAAACTGCAGACAGATATTTGAGGCTGATATTTGTCTTTCTCTACAAACAGTGGATTCTGCTTTTTGTAGTTTGTCTTGTTATAGTTTCTGCTGCGTTAATTACTTATAGTACAAGCATTTCATCTGTTATCTCTCTCTCTCACACACACACACACACACACACACACAGATGTCAAAGGAGCTCCCATAATCATATGGAGAAAGTCTGCATATTGCTTGTGGACACATCGATATGCAGTGAGGAGCCGAGGATCGAAACGCCGACCTTGCAATTAACAGGCCAGCTGTTGTAGCTCCTCATCCACAGCTGCACACGTTACTCTGATGCTGTTGTGACAGATTATAATCAAATCAAACTTTACTGAGCCAAGAAAAACCTAAACCGTGCTGGAGAAGTTCCTTCAAACTTCCCTGGACCTGCTGAACCTGACAGCTTCTGATAATTGTCTCAGGGCTTCGGCTGCGAGGAGGTTGGTATTGATCCAGATCCTGAATCAGTCAAACTCTAACAGCACATCCATGTTTCATTCAGACACACATCAATACAGCGACACATGTACAACACTTGTCTTTATATTAGTGAGAACATCAATTGTAGTACATACATGTGTCTTTATGACTATATCTGAACTTTAATACCCGACAGACCATTTGTGATATCTTAATGTTATATCTGTTTAGTTTTATTCATATTATATAGGTGTCATATAATTAGAATATCATGAAAACATTGATCTATATCAGTAATTCCTTTCCAAAAGTGTATGTTAAGGTGTATGTTATATTTATTCATTAGACACAGACTGACATAGTTGAAATGTTTTTTCTCTTAATTTTGATACTTATAACTGACAACTAATGAAAATCACAAATCCAGTATCTCAGAAAATTAGAATATTACTTAACACTGATCCAAAAAAAAAGATTTCTTTACATTAATTCAACAGTCAGATCAATACAGCAGCACATGAAGGCCACTCCTGTTCATATCACAACAGCTAACATCTTTCCTCTGATCTTTTGATAATTAGAACACAGAAGTGACTTTAGTTCCTTTGTCATTAGTGTTTGCAGCAGTTCAAAGGGTCAAACTCAGGATGTTTTTAGAAGCAACGTGTCAATTAGAGTGAACAGAACGAGCTGCGACGCCGTAGTTTACTGGATCCTAATGGGAGGATGTTAACGAGAAGCGTGTCAGCGTCAGCATGAGCTCATTAGCTCGACTGTACCGGTGTTAGAAAAAAACAGGAGTTACAGAGGTGGATCCAGGTGTGTGTCAGGGAAATGCAACAGACAGGAAGGTGGAAGGTAGAACTATGTGTGTGTGTCTTGTACAGACAGACAGGCAGATATATTGGCATTCCAGCAGTAAATTGGCACTTCAGTGTCTCTCTCTCCTCAGCTAATTAACTCAACGCTCAGAGGCCTGGCTTAATTGGAACAAGCTCAACCCTCTGTTCCCCCAACCCTTATCTAGAAACACACACACATACACGCACACACACACACGCACGCACGCACGCACACACACACACACACACACACACACACACACACACACACACACACACACACATTGCATTGCACATTGCAGCATTGATCATCAGAAGGCTGTTCAGATACAGATGCTTCCTCCAGACTCCAAATGCTTCAGACATGTGGAGATTCTTCACTTAAAGCACCAATTTATTGTTAACAGACAATTAATACACAGATTCACTGAATTAAGAAGGCAAACTGAATATCTTTGGATTGTGAATGTATTGATTATTGCAACAATTAATTTATTAGTTATAGCTTTATAAATGGTATAAATGTGGATCAGTGTTTCATAAAAGCTGAAGATTCAACTTAAAATGTCTTTTTTTGTCCAAAGATCATCAGTTTATTATTATAGAGACCAGGAAATAATCAGAGAATTTAGACATTTTCTACTGATAAAATTACTCTAATCTATTGATTATCAAAAAAGTTGGTGATTAATGGATTAATTGACTAATGGTTGCAGCTCTAATCTCAGCCGTTAACATCAGTGTTACAGATCAACTAGAGCAGGATTAGTTGAAGAAAATGCTGCATTAACAGGATTTGCATCAAAATGATGAAACTCCTCAATTTTTGTGAAGCTTTCCACCAAATTAACCACCTTCATTTATCAACTGAAAATAAATATGATGAATAAAATGTTGACTGTTTATGATGCATATCACTATAGATTTGCTTCATATTCAGTTTTGATGATGGAGTAAAGTGTTATTTATGAAGTAGAAGTCATTTCAATCATATCACATAATTTTAGAGTGTAGAGGAACAGTCTTCGTATGAATGGTTTAATTAGAAAAGAATTTAACCAAAACATAATCCTTGTGTGTTGTATGACTTTAATTTGAGCAGTTTTAAACATTTGGGTTCTGCCTTTTGTGTTTTTCAGAGTGGATTTCTTTCGTTTCTGTTGTTCACAGCATAAATGTATTTTTTTTCCTTTCTGTGCAGTAAATACAACCAGCAGTTGTAATAAGAAGACTGTTTTGACTCGCTGACCTCCACCACACATTTCTTCTCATTATAGTTTTAATTGCATGTACAAGACTTTGTGTGGGAGTTTCCTCCCACGTCCATCACTAACAAGTCATGTGTGAACAGAAAGCAGCTGCTGATTTAAAGGTTTATTCCACCATGTTCCACGATAAGAAGCTGCAGCTGCAGCAAAATCACTCACCTTGTTGCTGCTCACACACTGAAGCTGCATCTGATTCATGTAGGTGGTGGTGAGAGGAAGGTTGTAGTCTATCACCTCTGATACCAGCGAACTCAGCCTGGAGCTGTCTGAGAGGAGGAGGTGGGAGGAGGAGGAGGAGGAGACGGGAGGAGGAGGAGAGGGGAGGAGACGGGAGGAGAGAGGAGAGAGAAGACGGGAGGAGAGAGGAGACGAGAGGAGGAGGAGAGGGGAGGAGACGAGAGGAGACGAGAGGAGGAGGAGAGGGGAGGAGACGGGAGGAGAGAGGAGAGAGAAGACGGGAGGAGAGAGGAGACGAGAGGAGGAGGAGAGGGGAGGAGACGAGAGGAGACGAGAGGAGGAGGAGAGGGGAGGAGACGGGAGGAGAGAGGAGACGGGAGGAGACAGAAGGAGACGGGAGGAGAGAGGAGACGGGAGGAGACAGAAGGAGACGGGAGGAGAGAGGAGACGGGAGGAGACAGAAGGAGACGGGAGGAGAGAGGAGACGGGAGGAGACAGAAGGAGACGGGAGGAGAGAGGAGACAGGAGGAGAGAGGAAACGGGAGGAGAGAGGAGACGGGAGGAGACAGAAGGAGACGGGAGGAGAGAGGAGACAGGAGGAGAGAGGAAACGGGAGGAGAGAGGAGACAGGAGGAGAGAGGAAACGGGAGGAGAGAGGAGACGGGAGGAGACAGAAGGAGACCGGAGGAGAGAGGAGACAGGAGGAGACAGAAGGAGACGGGAGGAGACAGAAGGAGACAGAAGGAGACGGGAGGAGAGAGGAGACGGGAGGAGAGAGGAGACAGGAGGAGACGGAAGGAGACGGGAGGAGAGAGGAGACAGGAGGAGAGAGGAGACGGGAGGAGACAGAAGGAGACGGGAGGAGACGGGAGGAGACAGAAGGAGACGGGAGGAGAGAGGAGACGGGAGGAGACAGAAGGAGACGGGAGGAGAGAGGAGATGGGAGGAGACAGAAGGAGACGGGAGGAGACAGAAGGAGACGGGAGGAGAGAGGAGACAGGAGGAGAGAGGAGATGGGAGGAGAGAGGAGAGAGGAGGAGACAGAAGGAGACGGGAGGAGACAGAAGGAGACAGAAGGAGACAGGAGGAGAGAGGAGACGGGAGGAGAGAGGAGACAGGAGGAGACGGAAGGAGACGGGAGGAGAGAGGAGACAGGAGGAGACGGGAGGAGACAGAAGGAGACAGAAGGAGACAGGAGGAGAGAGGAGACGGGAGGAGACGGGAGGAGAGAGGAGACAGAAGGAGATGGGAGGAGACAGAAGGAGACAGGAGGAGAGAGGAGACAGAAGGAGACAGAAGGAGACAGGAGGAGAGAGGAGACGGGAGGAGAGAGGAGACAGGAGGAGACGGGAGGAGAGAGGAGACAGAAGGAGATGGGAGGAGACAGAAGGAGACAGGAGGAGAGAGGAGACAGAAGGAGACAGAAGGAGACAGGAGGAGAGAGGAGACGGGAGGAGAGAGGAGACAGGAGGAGACAGGAGGAGACGGGAGGAGAGAGGAGACAGAAGGAGATGGGAGGAGACAGAAGGAGACAGAAGGAGACGGGAGGAGAGAGGAGACGGGAGGAGAGAGGAGACAGGAGGAGACGGGAGGAGAGAGGAGGAGAGAGGAGACAGGAGGAGAGAGGAAACGGGAGGAGAGAGGAGATGGGAGGAGACAGAAGGAGACAGAAGGAGACAGGAGGAGAGAGGAGACGGGAGGAGAGAGGAGACAGGAGGAGACGGGAGGAGAGAGGAGACGGGAGGAGAGAGGAGACAGGAGGAGACGGAAGGAGACGGGAGGAGAGAGGAGACAGGAGGAGAGAGGAGATGGGAGGAGACAGAAGGAGACGGGAGGAGAGAGGAGACGGGAGGAGACAGAAGGAGACGGGAGGAGAGAGGAGACAGGAGGAGAGAGGAGATGGGAGGAGAGAGGAGACGGGAGGAGACAGAAGGAGACGGGAGGAGAGAGGAGACAGGAGGAGAGAGGAGATGGGAGGAGAGAGGAGAGAGGAGGAGACAGAAGGAGACGGGAGGAGAGAGGAGACAGAAGGAGACGGGAGACAGAAGGAGACGGGAGGAGACAGAAGGAGACAGAAGGAGACGGGAGGAGAGAGGAGACAGAAGGAGACGGGAGGAGACAGAAGGAGACAGAAGGAGACAGGAGGATACAGGAGGAGACAGAAGGAGACAGGAGGAGACAGAAGGAGACAGGAGGAGACAGGAGGAGACAGAAGGAGACAGAAGGAGACAGGAGGAGACAGAAGGAGACAGAAGGAGATAGAAGGAGACAGGAGGAGACAGAAGGAGACAGGAGGAGACAGGAGGAGACAGAAGGAGACAGGAGGAGACAGGAGGAGACAGAAGGAGACAGGAGGAGACAGAAGGAGACAGGAGGAGACAGAAGGAGACAGAAGGAGACAGGAGGAGACAGAAGGAGACAGGAGGAGATAGAAGGAGACAGGAGGAGACAGAAGGAGACAGGAGGAGACAGGAGGAGATAGAAGGAGACAGGAGGAGACAGAAGGAGACAGGAGGAGACAGAAGGAGACAGAAGGAGACAGGAGGATACAGGAGGAGACAGAAGGAGACAGGAGGAGACAGAAGGAGACAGGAGGAGACAGGAGGAGACAGAAGGAGACAGGAGGAGACAGAAGGAGACAGAAGGAGACAGGAGGAGACAGAAGGAGACAGAAGGAGATAGAAGGAGACAGGAGGAGACAGAAGGAGACAGGAGGAGACAGGAGGAGATAGAAGGAGACAGGAGGAGACAGAAGGAGACAGGAGGAGACAGGAGGAGATAGAAGGAGACAGGAGGAGACAGAAGGAGACAGAAGGAGACAGAAGGAGACAGAAGGAGACAGGAGGAGACAGGAGGAGACAGAAGGAGACAGAAGGAGACAGAAGGAGACAGGAGGAGACAGAAGGAGACAGAAGGAGATAGAAGGAGACAGGAGGAGACAGAAGGAGACAGGAGGAGACAGGAGGAGATAGAAGGAGACAGGAGGAGACAGAAGGAGACAGGGGGAGACAGGAGGAGACAGAAGGAGACAGGAGGAGACAGAAGGAGACAGAAGGAGACAGGAGGAGACAGAAGGAGACAGGAGGAGACAGAAGGAGACAGGAGGAGATAGAAGGAGACAGGAGGAGACAGAAGGAGACAGGAGGAGACAGGAGGAGATAGAAGGAGACAGGAGGAGACAGAAGGAGACAGGAGGAGACAGAAGGAGACAGGAGGAGATAGAAGGAGACAGGAGGAGACAGAAGGAGACAGGAGGAGACAGAAGGAGACAGGAGGAGACAGAAGGAGACAGAAGGAGACAGGAGGAGACAGGAGGAGATAGAAGGAGACAGGAGGAGACAGGAGGAGACAGGAGGAGACAGGAGGAGACAGGAGGAGATAGAAGGAGACAGGAGGAGACAGAAGGAGACAGGAGGAGATAGAAGGAGACAGGAGGAGACAGAAGGAGACAGGAGGAGACAGGAGGAGACAGGAGGAGACAGGAGGAGACAGAAGGAGACAGGAGGAGACAGGAGGAGACAGAAGGAGACAGAAGGAGACAGGAGGAGACAGAAGGAGACAGGAGGAGACAGAAGGAGACAGGAGGAGACAGAAGGAGACAGGAGGAGACAGAAGGAGACAGAAGGAGACAGGAGGAGACAGGAGGAGATAGAAGGAGACAGGAGGAGACAGGAGGAGACAGGAGGAGACAGGAGGAGATAGAAGGAGACAGGAGGAGACAGAAGGAGACAGGAGGAGATAGAAGGAGACAGGAGGAGACAGAAGGAGACAGGAGGAGACAGGAGGAGACAGGAGGAGACAGGAGGAGACAGAAGGAGACAGGAGGAGACAGGAGGAGACAGAAGGAGAGAGGATAAATTATTACTCTGACACTGACTTAAATTTGAAAATAAATAATTTAGTAATAATAACAAACTAGAAATTAGAATCCGCTGTTTCACCAAAGTTTGATCAACACACACACACACACACACACAGGGCATCATGCGTGTGTGTGTGTGTGTGTGTGTTCAGCTTATTTCATCTTCTGATTAATTCATTTCTATTATGTCCTATAGAAAACTCCAGTTTCTATGTAATTGTTGACTTGTTTGTGTGAGAATTAAACCTTAGACCTTTTTATTTTTATTTAACCTTTATTTACCAAGATAAACAATGATGAACAACTTCTTATTTACAGCCTGATAAAAACCATTAATTTGTATCATCACATTCTGATTTTCAGTTATAAAAATGTCCCTTATGTTCCACACATATAAACACTAGGATACTGTCAGAGACCTGGATGGATTTCCTTTTTGGAGTACAAATAATAAACTAATGAAAATGGTGTTTCTTCCCATTTATTGTTAGTGATATCAAACTGATCTAATTCATTAATAGGAATAGGAAGAGCAATCATGTAAATAACAATATCTCTAACACACATACACACGCATGCAGACACACACACACACACACACACACCTTTAACTCTGATTGATAAAGAAATAAACTCCACTAATTAACCCTGATAAGACACACCTATGAAGTGAAACCATTTCAGGTGACGACCTGTTGAATCTCATCAAGAGAATGACAGGAGTGTTCAAAGCAGTAATCAGATCAAAGGGTGTCTGTTTAGAAGAAACTAGAATATAAAACATGTTTTCACTTATTTCACCTTTTTTTGTTAAGTACATAACACCATAAACATGTTCATTCATATATGATGCCTTCAGTGAGAATCTGCAATGGAAATAGTCCTGAAAATAAAGAAAACACATTGAATGAGAAGGTGTGTCCTGGACTGGACATATATACTGTATATATATATATATATATATATACAGAGAGACAGGAGGAAAATGAGGCAATCATTCAAAACAAGAAATAGAAATTCAGAAATCTACAGTTTCAGTGCTAAAGTCAACACAACACTCATTTCCCTAAATGTCACATCAGGTGTGAAAAAACAGTTTGACTGAATTAAATTAAAGATAGTTATCAACATACTATTATACTGTAGGTTTTATTCTAGAGAAATACTTTTTCATATCAGTCACCTCCTTTACAGAATAAAAACTATATAAAATCTTCCTTTTCAACATCACAGATTTCACTTAGTTTCATAATATGTGTATATATATACACTAAATACACGGTAATTGACCTATCAGAGTAGAGTATTCAACAATCTGTGTAATGATGATTTCCAGTGTTACATAAAATAGTTTTTCAGCTTCAGTATAGATTTACAACATCAAGTTAAATCTCCGATGATTTTGATTGTAATGACACTTGTTTAAAGCTGTTTGGTCCATTTTTATAAGAAAATCTGTTCACTTCAGGACAATAAAAATCAAATGATGCTGATGCTTTATAGAAAGTTTCACTGCTGAGAATAATCAGTGTGAACTAACCTCTCTCTCTCTCTCGTTTATTTATGACTCATAAAGGACGTGTCTAACGTCTGGGATGTCCATAGAACAGATATGTATATACATGATCAATAAGGCTTAACAGACCGGACGGTGGTCACTGATTGGTGATTGATAGTCTTCTATAAGGACTATGGAAAAGAGACAGAGTGTGTGTGTGTGTGTGTGTGTGTGTGTGTGTGTGTGTGTGTGTGTGTGTGTGTGTGTGTGTGTGTGTGTGTGTGTGTGTGTGTGTGTGTGTGTGTGTGTGTGTGCGTGTGTTTTCTCCAGGGAGGGGTGGTGTTCAACATAAGGCTCCAGACACTCATTGGATTCCAGATCAGTGATGTGTGATCCGGGTTTAAATGAGCTGATTTACAATATATATATTTATAAATGTGCCTCCAGAGAAAGAACATGATCACATCTAGTTAATGATCAATAATTAATAAATTCAACAAAGGAAGGAAAATAAATCATTTATAGATATTTTAATATTGTCTATACTGTAATGTATACTGCATACATTTGTTTTATTTATGTATTTATTACATATGTATTTATTTATTTCTTGGATTTGTCATTCTAGTGATTTAAGGGGGGGCAGTATTGGAATAAACAAGTGATATGTCTAATACAACATGTGAATAAATGTCTTTATTTCTGCTCCTAAAGACCGGAAAAATTAAATAAAACTAAATAAAACAGAATAAAGAAGAACAGTGGAATATACAATATAAAATAAAAGATATTGTCACAGAGTTGATTATTTACACATTACACACACACACACACACACACACACACACACACACACACACACACACACACACACACACACACACACCTGCTGTGTGTTTCAATTAAACATGGCCCTGGTCCACACTGATTAATTGCATTTAATAATTCACAGCTGATCTTTAGTAGCAGTCACTTCAGCATCGCAATAGAGGGGCTAAGGTTTGTGTGTGTGTGTGTGTGTCAAGGAGAGGCTTCACCCCCACAGGGTGGGTAGGCAATTATCTGGCATCCTGTGATGGCACAACACACACACACATACATACATACATACACACACACACAGGGCATCATGTGTGTGTGTGTGTGTGTGTGTGTGTGTGTGTGTGTGTGTGTGTGTGTTCAGCTTATTTCATCTTCTGATTAATTCATTTCTATTATGTCCTATAGAAAACTCCAGTTTCTATGTAATTGTTGACTTGTTTGTGTGAGAATTAAACCTTAGACCTTTTTATTTTTATTTAACCTTTATTTACCAAGATAAACAATGATGAACAACTTCTTATTTACAGCCTGATAAAAACCATTAATTTGTGTCATCACATTCTGATTTTCAGTTATAAAAATGTCCCTTATGTTCCACACATATAAACACTAGGATACTGTCAGAGACCTGGATGGATTTCCTTTTTGGAGTACAAATAATAAACTAATGAAAATGGTGTTTCTTCCCATTTATTATTAGTGATATCAAACTGATCTAATTCATTAATAGGAATAGGAAGAGCAATCATGTAAATAACAATATCTCTAACACACATACACACGCATGCAGACACACACACACACACACACACAGAAGAGAATTAAAGTTATAGAATTAAAGTTAATTAAAGTTGAGTTCTTTCCTGTGGTTTGAGTTGAAGTGAAACTGTTGTTGTGTGTTTCTTTGTGAATTCTCTGATCATCTCCATCCTCTTTGTCTTTCTCTTCGTATGTTAGTTGAGAATTTTATTATTTTCCATCTCCACCCCCTCCTCTCCCCCCAACATTACTTCTTTCTCCCTCTCCCCCGACTCTGTGGAAAATGAGCTCGTTTCCTGGGCCATTTTCTTTGTTAAAAGCCATTAATTAGGCTAATTGAGGAGAGAGACAGGACACTCCAATGACTCCTCTGTTTAATGAGAGACAGGGAGAAAATCCAGGGGGATGAGGGGAAGGAGGGATGAATGGAGGGGACGGGACAGGAAGCTCTGAGCGACAGGAGGGAGGATAAAAAGGAGGATGGACAGGCTGGATGGGGGGATGGAAAGATGGGGGAGGATGTGAGGAAAAGATGAACAGAGAGGAACGACCTTCATTCAACCTGTGGTTGAATTTCTGTTAAACTAAATGCAAAAATAACAGAAAACATAGAAAATCAGTGTTTAAAGATTGAGATTAAAGCTGCAACTAATGGCTGCTTTGAATTATTAGTTGATTATTTGAATTGTATTGTACATTTAAATGTAATCGTATCGTTCATTTTAAAAGTAAGACATTACTTCACTGTAGTAGTTTTTCAGTTTTTGTGACTTGACTTCACTCGAGCTGCAGATAATGACTATTTTGATTGATTGATTAATTTATTGATTATTGAAACAATTGATCGATTAGTCCTTTGGTTCACACATCTAGCATGATGAAGTTTAGAGAAAGAAGTTAAGCTGAATTATTAGGTTTTGCTCCCTGGTGGCATAAAATGGTGTAAAATGGTGTCAAATAGAGTAAAATGGTTTAAAATGTGTAAATGTTGTAAAATGGAGTAAAATGGTGTAAAATGTTGTAAAATGGTTTAAAATGGTGTAAAATGGCATAGAATGGTTTAAAATGGAGTAAAATGGTGTAAAATGTTGTAAAATGGAGTAAAATGGCATAGAATGGTTTAAAATGGAGTAAAATGGTGTAAAATGTTGTAAAATGGAGTAAAATGGCATAGAATGGTTTAAAATGGAGTAAAATGGTGTAAAATGTTGTAAAATGGAGTAAAATGGCATAGAATGGTTTAAAATGGAGTAAAATGGTGTAAAATGTCAACCATTTATCACAATTATTTGATTATTTTAATGGTATTGTATGTATAAGCCATAAACTTGTAAATGAAATGAAAAGACATCAGGGCTGTAACTAACCATTTTGATGATTAGTAAATGATTAATTAATCAGTAGTTTGGTTCATTAAATGATTTAAATGTGGATCAGTGTTTCATCAAAGATGAAGATTCAACCTAAAATGTCTTTTTATGTCCAAAGATCATCAGTTTATTATTATAGAGACTAAAGAAACCAGGAAATAATCAGAGAAGAGAAGCTGGAACCAGAGAATTTACACATTTTCTACTGATAAAATCTATCAGTTGATTAATCAATTATTAAATAGTTGGGAATAATGTGATAATATGACTCATATTATAGAAAGCATTACACTCATGAGTACAAAAATATTTTATATGCATGTGTATGCATTTAATAGACAAAAATCAATGAAAAAATAAAACAAATCAACAAAAGTGAATTATTTATTTATTAGTGATTTATTTAATATTAGAATATATATATATATATATTCAGGTATTTAGTGTGTACTACGTGTGTACTACACCTGCATTGTGAATATGATCTCCTACAGCAAACAGGAGGGGAAGTCATTATTTATGGTGAACCTCAGTCCCTAACATGAACAAATAAAACTGTAGTTTGGATTAATTAGTTTGATTTATGAGACAAATAACAGCTATGACTGAAATGAAAACACCTTTCTGTTGATGCCTTTCCATTTTCACATTTGACATTTCAAATTGGAAGTTGGTACCTGTTTGATGCCAGAGAATGATCTAAAAATGAAATCTTAAGTCATTTTCTTTTGAATTTCATCACAGAATGAGCAGTCTGAAAATAAAAATGCAGTCTGAAATATTGATTATTCATGAGTGAAAAAATGAAGCTCCAACTTGACAATGAAAAAGGACTTCTGTTAATGCATTTTATTTTATATTAGGAGTCAGTTTTTCTTCCATATAATAGTTTGAAACTCATCCTTTTAACTGAAATCATATTTGGAGTATTTGTTTGTTTCTGCTGAACTCTTTCATCAAGTTTTATTATTAATTATTTATTTCTATTTTACAAATTGATGAGCTTTGGATCTTTAATCAAGTGTTGGTAAGAAATATCTGTGTAAATAAGCTCATATTTTAGGGTTAGGGTAAGCCTAACCCTAACCCTAATTCATTCATTCAGTAGCTCTGACAGGAAATAAATGAACTGGAGTTCTAGTCTACACGTAGAATTTCTACTGAAGTTAAACTACAGACAAACATACATGTTGTTTTCAGCTTCAACTGAAACAACACGTTGATTTTAAAAAATATCCCATCTCAAAAAATGGAGGAAGGAAGGAAGGAAGGAAGGAAGGGAGGGAGGGAAGGAGGGAAGGGAGGAGGGAGGGAGGGAGGGAGGGAGGAAGGAAGGAAGGAAGGAAGGAAGGAAGGAAGGAAGGAAGGAAGGAAGGAAGGAAGGAAGGAAGGAAGGGAGGGAGGGAGGGAGGGAAGGAAGGAGGGAAGGACCCCAAAGGAAAGAGATGACAAAGAAAATGAGGTAAAATCAGAGATTGTCTGAACCTTCAGGTTTTAATGGGAAAGAAAAAGATTTTCCAGTAAATAAATATAGAGTTGACTAATTCAGCTGAGGTGGAATGAAGTGAATGAATAGAGAGAAACTCTAATGAGGAAATAGTTTTATTCAGTTTTTATCTGCTTCTGTTCACTTCAATTCCATTTATGAAACAGAATCACATTAGATTAATTAACAGCAAATGAAAACGTCCAAAGTGACTCTTTCCTTGTGTTTCTGTGTTTTCACTGTTAAACTGAAGGAGGAGATTAATATTCTCCTTTTCATAAAATGAAACTGTATAAGTTGTTATATGGAAGTGAGACTAAAATAAAATGCGGCTCAGCTTTTGGTCTGAATAGTGGATTTTTTTTAGCTCTGTTCAAAGCAATGATTCAATCAAGAAGAAAATATTTTGTATTTTCACAGACTGAATATTCTGTGGGTGTTTAACAGATGTAATGACACTGAACAAAGTTTAAAAGCTTTTTGATGATGATGTAGGAGACAAAAATCACTCAAATCAATAAACCATGAAGTATTATTGCAGGAGGGTTATCTTTTTTCACTGTGCTGTCCATCAGTAATAAGGTTCCAGCATGGTTCCCTCTGCTCTGGAGCAGGATATTTCATGGTGTGTGAGGGTTTTGGTGGAGGAGGCAGCATAAACAGGTTCTAGTCCTGCTTCTTATTGTGGTACCTTTAAAGTCGAGTCCTGAGGTGCTGATGTGCATCCTCTTCTGACACTCGCCACAGCTCATCAGGAAACGAGTCACGGCCTCCCGGGGAAGGAAGGCGTACGTCTCCGCTATCTGAGAGAGAGAGAGAGAGAGAGAGAGCATCAGCATCATTTGATTTTTATTGTCCTGAAGTGAATAGATTTTCTTATAAAAAATGGACCAAACAGCTTTAAACAAGTGTCATTACAATCAAAATCATTTTTTTATTATTTTTTTTTTTTACTGTTGTAAATCTATACTGAAGCTGAAAAACTATTTTATGTAACACTGGAAATCATCATTACACAGATTGTTGAATACTCTACTCTGATAGGTCAATTATAGCAATATCAGACACATGTGTGATTAACAGCAGGAAGTAGCTGTGTAAAAGTAGTATAACTACAAAATAAAACCTGCTCCTGCATCATACTATCAGGTTTATTTCTCATCTTCTACGCTCATGTTCATACTTTTAACTGAGAAATATCTTCTAAATGCACCTTTTTACTTCTCCACCTGCTTCAGGTTTTTTTTACTTTCATTTGTGATTTCTAATCTCAGACTGGCTGTAACAAACCAGAGCAGTGAGGGGGAAACAGTCTGATGCCACAGTTAAACATTTATAATTGATTTTTAAATCACTGAAGCATTTTCTTCAATAAAACTCTTCATCACTCGAGTCCCATTGTCTACGTTTCAGAACAGAAAGATTTCTGTAAAACAGCCATAGATCATTTAACAATGATTGTTTTTAAGTAAAGTAACAGTAGACTGTTGCTGAGGACATGAGCTTTATACATCTGTGGCTGGATTTGAATATGTATATATGCATAAATATCCTGGAAGAGAGGCACAAAGACACAAACGAAGAAGGAGGAAGGGTGGAAGATAGGCAGCAGGGGGTGGGGGTTGCTGTGTGTGTGTGTGTGTGTGTGTGTGTGTGTGTGTGTGTGTGTGTGTGTGTGTGTGTGTGTGTGTGTGTGTGTGTGTGTGTGTGTAAGGGAGAGGGAGTAAAGCTTAGACAAATGTCACTAATGTCCTTCAGTGGCACTGAACACAATAAATGTGACTTGGTATATTATACAGACACACAATACTGTAGTAATACACACAGTAGACAGTCTGACAAATAAAAACTACACAATAAAAGTTATGAAAACATGACAAGAAGAAGGTGATTCATATTTTAAAAAAAGACAATGAGGGAATGTAAGAAAAAGCAGAAATGAAAAACAAAGAGTTAGTGATGTGTAGAGCTGCAGTGATTGGTGTCCACCACCAGAGGGCAGAGGCAGCAGCTTTACATGGTTTAACCTGACTTTAAGGGTCAAAAACACACCACTTCACATGGCAGGCAAGGGTCAACATTTACATGTTTTAATTGCTGTGATCATCACGTCTACTTTTAAATGGATTTGCTCCTCAGAATGAGGATGAGGGATTTTTACTCTGTAATGACATTTGGAGGAGTGATTAACATAAGAAAAACATGTTTTGCTGTTCACTTGGTTCCTGAAACATAAAACAATGTGTGAATCTGCCAAAAGGATGAGCAGAAAGATTTCAGGTTTAAATCAAACGTTACAGCATGGCTGGGGGAACCAGTGGGAGCTTTGTTGGCTTTAACACACAATCCAGGCTTCTGTGAATCTTGATGGGGTTGTACATTATTGTGTGTGTTATATGTGAAGAACAAGGACCACATACATAAATACATCCAGGACTTTCTTGTGCTTATCTTCAACCTTTTATAAATGATGTCTTCTTACTTGAGTTCAAGTAAACTAAACTAACCTGGCAAAGAAAAGGTAGAATGGAATATAAAGGAAATGAAAGCTGCTTTCTGTCTAAACCTCTAAAACTAATTTACTGAATAGCAGACTGAAGGAGATGGAAAGTTCATCTGATCTGAAACTGAAACTGAACCAGTGCAAAGACGACTGTTAGAGGCAGTAAAAGAGGAATGAAGCCTAAAAGAAGAGGAAGAAAGACAAAGAGTGTGTGTGTGTGTGTGTGTGTGTGTGTGTGTGTGTGTGTGTGTGCGCACATGTGCGTGTGTGTGTGTGTGTGCGCGCACATGTGCGTGTGTGTGTGTGCACGTGTGTGGCAACAGATGACACAAGTTGTGAAAGAGGGAATTCACTCGTCTCTAGTTTTAGAGGACAATGATGAAAACAGACAGTAAAGTGAGAAGAACAGAGTAAAGACTCAGATGATGTTTTTTTATGTTTTGAACATAAACTCAACATATTGAGTTAATTTTGAGGAGCTCACAGCTTTGTAAGTTTTCTTCTGGCCGGCGTGTTTGGGTGCCTTCCCCGGGTCGGCGCTGATCTCCACGTGCATGGCATAGATGATGTCAAAGAAGTCCTCCACCACCGCCACGCGCTTCAGGGACGAGTCACCGCTGGAAAGGCCATCGACACACTGGAGACAGACAGGCAGATAAAACCCTGGGATTCATCCTACAGATCAGCATAGAATCACATGACTGACCCTAAACACAGCAGCAACATGGAGCATCCTCTCTGACACCTACAACTCCTCTGACAATAGAAACCTTTATCCACATTCTATTATTACATCATCTATTAGGCTTATAAATACCT
This sequence comes from Lepturacanthus savala, assembly GCA_030544235.1. Taxonomy (NCBI): domain Eukaryota; kingdom Metazoa; phylum Chordata; class Actinopteri; order Scombriformes; family Trichiuridae; genus Lepturacanthus; species Lepturacanthus savala. The sequence goes on along the minus strand of CM060480.1, from coordinate 34,875,328 downwards.
ACATTCAACAGTAGCTTTATTTCTTCCTTTCCTTTATTTAACCTGTGACCTCATGTGAGTATTTCACTGCTACTGAGGATAAAACCATTTATTTTTAAAGGTTTTTAACAAACTATAATATTATAATATTAGACTGTACTTTGACCCCTTAGTGGTTCTGGTGTTAATGTGCTGAGCTGAACTAACAGATTGGAATGTATTTATACTTATTGTCATGTATAGTTATAGGATTTGCTATTAATTAATTTATAAATTTATTGTATTTAAAACTATGTCCATCTTGGGATAAATATTTTTTTCTGATTCTTAAAAAACAAAGCAAACAAAACAGTTGATTCATCCTAACATCAAATCTTGTTGCATCTGGAACTAAAACACATGAACAACTATTTTAATAAAGGTTATTATGACAATTAAATCCTTGTATTTTGCCTTGCAGAGATCATTGTTTTTATAGAAGTGTGAATGCAAATGCAAAGACATCAGATGTGACTGAAATAAAGCTGAGATCACATATATAGAATGTTCAAGTTTCTGTTGCTGGGTGTATTTCTCTTTATAAGAAAACTAGAAATTTGACGACAAAAATAAACCAACATGTTTTCATCATTTGATCCAATAACAGGTGGAGAATATCAAACTGGATTATTGACTTCTGTGATTTTACAGAGTCCACTTAAAGTTGAGACTCATCTGGACTCTGGATGTTTTCAGTCACTGATAAGACTCTTGTAGGGAATGTAGATGTAGATGTATATAAATCAGATGTTTTACCAGACAAAATACTACTAATAATAATTTAATTAAGGGTTTTGGTGAGATCTGTGAGATCAGAGGATGCAGAAGCCTTTAGAATGCAGCTACAAACCCTTCCAGACTACTCTGCTGCATCACACTGTGATCATTAGATGATGATGGAAACTAAATAATCCTGCTGCTTTTTGTCATTTTAAAGCCATTGTTGCAAACTGAAGAAGAGCAGATTTATTCCTCTGGTTGTTAATTATACTTAATATAACAGCACACACACACAAACACACACACAGCTTAGGAACCTCCCTTTTTTGGTGCCTTTTGAGGTGCCTCTGGAAAGACAGAGGAGATGTGAGAGCTACTGACAGAAGAAAGAAAAGAGGACAAGAGGCAGGAAGACGGGTGGAAGAATTGTCAGAATTGTGATTTTTTAATTTTAAATTCTACAAAATGTTTGAAATTATGAAACAAATGGACTTTTAAATAAGAAACCAACATTAACACACAGTGTACATTTATAGACCTGATGAATGCTTTAAAGCAGTATTTTTGAGTTTTTGACCTTCTCATCAAACATTATTCATCACTGACACAAACAGATCTCACTCCATTAACACTTTTCAGAATTGTTCTTTCAGAAATTGCGTCAAAACATTGGCCCATAATGCCTGTGATGTGTGTGTGAAGTGTGTGAAATATCTAGCAGACAGGAGGCAGGTCTGTCTGTAAGGGGAGACAGGTGTGTGTGAGAGTGTGTGTCCTCATTATCATGGTGAAGGCTCTGTGCTGTTCCCACTGCAGCTTTTACCAGCTGCACAACACCTAATGAAGATTCAATGAACTAAAGCAAACACACACACACACACACACACACACACACACACACACACACACACACACACACACACACACACACACACACACACACACACAGGACACTATCTCTTGACCTACTGCACCCCCCCCCCCCCCCCAGGGTGCAGGTAATAAGCGTTACTATGGTAACCAGCTGCAGTTTATCACAGAGGGTATATGTTTATTGTGCCACCCCAACACACACACACACACACACACACACACACCCATTACAAGGGCCAAAGAGGAGTTGTGTTGTGACAAAGGAGAAGCAGCTAGAGGTAGATAGTGAACTGTAGTAAACTGGAGGAGGAGATGACACTGACCTGTCTTCATCTGGTTGATCTGATGTGAAATTCATTTGTTGTCCTGTAAAAACATGTTTGGAATGAACATAAATTGTCTTTGATGTTTTCCTGTATGCATGTCACAAATCTCCTCAGTCCTGTTACTGCTAATGCTAATAACCTGGGCTAATGTGTCAATCTATGTTAACAAAGGTGGATGTGTTCAAATAATCAAATGAAATATAAATGAATAGATATTTATAAACATATAATTAATGTTTGCAGCATCACTGAAACCACCATGAATTCTCTGGATTCTGACCCACCAGAGGTTCTGTCCTAAAACTGTTTAACCTGTTGCCATGGTAACTCCACCACTTCCTTAAACGAGGCTGGATAAAAAAGTAGCGTCTGACATTTAATTTGTCTCAGTTTCCAGTTTCGATCCACGACTGTCATAGCTGATAACCGTGTCATCACTCTTTAATTTCTGCTCCCGACCGTGAATTACACTTTTCCCACTATGAGGGAGGACCTTAAACGCCACACTGCTGTTCTTGTTTGGTTCTGAGGTTCTTCATGATGTATGTATGTGTATTTACAGCCAACAGTGCCCTTTTCCTGTCCCTGGCTCATCACAGGAGGGTACAACACAGCTCCAGGACACGCACGCACACACACACACACAGAACCAGGAGGAGATATGATGAGAGGACATGTTTGTCCTCCACTGTGTGCTCCCATGTTTGTTGGCCCTGATTCTGGGACCGATCGTATGACATAAAACCAACACACACACACACACACGCCCCACAAATATACACAATTACATACATGCACGCTGGTATAAAGTGACGTGACATCACTGGACCACCCCCACTGCTGCTCCTCACAGTTCTAGGGCTCATCACCAGCCCGGGACTAGAGCTTATGTGACAGCATGTGCACACACACATCTATGTGGGCCATGGGTGTGTGTGTTCGTTCAGGGGACACCTTAAGGCACAGCAGACAGGACAGCACAGCATGCATCGGACACACACACACACACACACACACACACACACACACACACACACACACACACACACACACACACACACACACACACACACACACACACACACACACACACACACACACAAAACCCCCCACCTCCTACAGGCATAGCAGAAGGGTCAAAGTCAGAGAGAGAGGAGAGAGAGGGAGAGAGAGAGAGTTCTTGAGTGAACACACACACACACACACCACAGTGGATTATCTGTATCCAAACACGAGTATTTAAAGTGTTTATCTAGTTCTGGGTAATTTGAACATGATTTTTTTCATGAACAGGGAAACAATCGAGAAGAGGACAGCGATGAAATTGAAAATTGAACGGCCACGTTAAACACAGCTGCTTAAACACACTCATGGATAGTTTTTAAAATTGGTTATTGATTTTTGTTAAGTAGCAAAGAGACAACACATAAAGCAGTGATTTAGGAAACTGCCCTTTTGTGATTCCAGTAATTAACCCACAAAATCTCAATATGTTCCCAGAGCTGCAATTTACTATCAGAGTTTTACTGCATGAAATAAACTCCTACATGGTCACAGGTAATGAAACTAGTATTATATATATTACTATTATTATATTCTATTTTTATATAATGAGTTTGTTTGATGACATTATTGACAGATTGTATTTGCTGCTGATGTAGAGCTCAATGTTTGTTGTAAATTCTTATGAATAGAATTCAAGTACAGTATAGTTTTATATCAATGTAGTTCACAAGTTCAGAAAAAAATGAAACAATTAGTGACAAACTTTTTTGGGATGTTTTTTTAATCAAAAGACATGATGAGACATGATATATATATAATTATAAATGTATTATATGTAATATGAATTAACTCTGGCGTGCTGCTGAAAGGGAAGATTTTTATATAGTTTTTATTCTATAAAGGAGGTGACTGATATAAAAAAAGTATAAATAAAACCTACAGTATAATAGTATGTTGATAAATGCCTTTAATTTAATTCAGTCAAACTGGTTCTACACACCTAATGTGACATTTAGGGAAATGAGTGTCGTGTTGATTTTAGCACGGACACTAGATTTCTGAATTTCTATTTCTTGTTTTGAATAATTGCCTCATTTTCCTCCTGTCTGTAATAATCGCATATCATCAATCAGCAGATTTCTTCACTGACCTGGAAATTCCTTCAGAACCAACAGTTATTATATTGTATGTATTATAAAGGCATAACTTGTTATGGAATTGGGTTTATTTTTCAGAAAGCTACTAAATGAAAAGACATTACACCTGTAACTAATGACAATTAATTCTCAGTTATTTGCTTTATAAAATGGTATAAACGTGGATCAGTGTTTCATCAAAGATGAAGATTCAACCTAAAATGTCTTTTTTGTCCAAAGATCATCAGTTGATTATTATAGAGACTAAAGAAATCAGGAAAGTTGGACATTTTCTTCTGAAAAATGACTCAAACTAATTATCAAAACAGTTGTCGAGTAATATGGTAGTTAGAAACTAATCTATTAATCGAGTATCAATCAGTTAGTGATTAATGTAATGGCAACTAATGGATTAAATTAATTATCAAAATACTTGGTGATCAACCCTCTAGGCACCACGGTCAACTTCAGTCACAAGATGCTGCACTGAATAAATCAGCAGTTTGTCATATCAGGAGTAAATGTTATTTACACTCAAAAAAAAAAACTTAAAAAATTGAAATCAATTCAAGTTTAATTCTTTATTTAGTGAAAATGTTCCCAGTTCTGAATAAACGACAACCTTCATAGGCAGTGATGCTCACAGGTCAAATGTCCATCAGCAATAGGGAAAGTTGTTTTTTTAAGTTATAGTCTTTTGAAATTGAGACGTCAAAATTGAACGTTTTGGAAAAAAAAACTCGTAAAGGGCCTAAAGTGTTAATGTGAGAGTTGGTAATTAATCAAATAATCAAGTATTTTTTTTTTATCATATTGAATCTGACTTCATAACAGCTTTATTGGCATGGTAAACATGTTTACATTGCCAAAGCGTGTAACAACAAAAAGCACAAATAAATGTTTTAACATAAAATACAGGAATATTAAATAACAACAACAACAATAATAACAACAACAATAATTCAATATGTACAAAGTTCATTGTGTCCAGCAGGAGTCTGTCCACATTGATGGACTTCACCCAGCAGGTATGGGAGTTTTGGGTCCGGGGTCTCAAAGTCCTTCTGTGTGTCTGCAATTTGTGAAAAGTATATGTTTCTGTAGGCCAGGCTGTGGTCTGTGGTCAGCCAGGTCTGCTTGTGTCGGCCCGTCTCTACGGCCAGGCTGTGGTCTGTGGTCAGCCAGGTCTGCCTGTGTCGGCCCGTCTCTACGGCCAGGCTGTGGTCTGTGGTCAGCCAGGTCTGCCTGTGTCGGCCCGTCTCTACGGCCAGGCTGTGGTCTGTGGTCAGCCAGGTCTGCCTGTGTCGGCCCGTCTCTACGGCCAGGCTGTGGTCTGTGGTCAGCCAGGTCTGCCTGTGTCGGCCCGTCTCTACGGCCAGGCTGTGGTCTGTGGTCAGCCAGGTCTGCCTGTGTCGGCCCGTCTCTACGGCCAGGCTGTGGTCTGTGGTCAGCCAGGTCTGCCTGTGTCGGCCCGTCTCTACGGCCAGGCTGTGGTCTGTGGTCAGCCAGGTCTGCCTGTGTCGGCCCGTCTCTACGGCCAGGCTGTGGTCTGTGGTCAGCCAGGTCTGCCTGTGTCGGCCCGTCTCTACGGCCAGGCTGTGGTCTGTGGTCAGCCAGGTCTGCTTGTGTCGGCCCGTCTCTACGGCCAGGCTGTGGTCTGTGGTCAGCCAGGTCTGCCTGTGTCGGCCCGTCTCTACGGCCAGGCTGTGGTCTGTGGTCAGCCAGGTCTGCCTGTGTCGGCCCGTCTCTACGGCCAGGCTGTGGTCTGTGGTCAGCCAGGTCTGCCTGTGTCGGCCCGTCTCTACGGCCAGGCTGTGGTCTGTGGTCAGCCAGGTCTGCCTGTGTCGGCCCGTCTCTACGGCCAGGCTGTGGTCTGTGGTCAGCCAGGTCTGCCTGTGTCGGCCCGTCTCTACGGCCAGGCTGTGGTCTGTGGTCAGCCAGGTCTGCCTGTGTCGGCCCGTCTCTACGGCCAGGCTGTGGTCTGTGGTCAGCCAGGTCTGCCTGTGTCGGCCCGTCTCTACGGCCAGGCTGTGGTTTCTGAGTCTGGACATAGTCAACGTTTTCCTCTCTCTCTCTGCCTGTTGCTAGGATACCCATGGGGTCTACTCAGTGGAAGCTAGCGGGCCCCCACCACCCTCCCCACACCCACTCAACTCAAAAGGAGGCCATAATAATAATAATAACAATAATAATAATGCAGTAGCAGCAGCAGCATCATCATCAGACTGTCAATCCACAGGTGATGTTTAATATGCGTCATATCAGGTGCATTTTTCATAATAAAGTGACAACAAAATGAGTCCCAGAAGTACATAGTTTCCCTCAGAGTGACTTATTACTACTAATACTACTATAATACTTGTTTGTAGGAGAATTACTGCACCACATGGATAGAAACAGTGGCCACAGAGCCCTGGCTGCACATTTACACATTCACAACAAAGAGGGGGACACAAACAGGTGATTTCTCCTCTGTTACTGCCAATAAAATGAATAAAATACCATCAAACCTTCACACTTTAAGTGTGTTACAGTGACAGTTCTGATCGGTTGTGTCTATAGATTAATTTGTGGACACATTGAGGGTTTCAGCTTGTTTCTCAGCATGTTTTCACAGTCTCTGACTGTCAGGAAACAGGAGAAAGCTTCTACTATCACCAACCACTGCTGCTGGGAGCTGAGTTCCCGAATCCTCCAAAAACAATGTCAAGTGATGGTTAGAGAGCTAATCCTGTGTGATTAGTAGTCTGGTTCAGAAAATGGTGTACAATGTTGATCACTGCTTCCTGAAGCTGAAGATTCAACCTAAAAGGCTGTGGATGATTCTGTGAGGTATAGGAGGACAGTATATGAAACAAATACACCTACCACCCACCCACCCACATACACCGACCTACCCATACTAATGATGATTCTGATAGTATCAATTATTGGAGTATTAATTAGTTTGGTTCATTAAATGATTTAAATGTGGATCAGTGTTTCATCAAAGATGAAGATTCAACCTAAAATGTCTTTTTTGTCCAAAGATCATCAGTTTATTATTATAGAGACTAAAGAAACCAGGAAATAATCAGAGAAGAGAAGCTGGAACCAGAGCTCTATGTCAGAACATATAGTTAATGGAAGGTACAAAAAGGAAGGTGTGAATCCGTACACTAGCCCGGTCAACCAGCTCTTTGTCACAATATATGGACAAAATACCAGGAAGCTTCTTCTTTAAATACACAAAAGAGTTTATTTACAATCAGTAAACACCTTACAATTAATACTGTTGTTAATATCCTCAGGTAACTATAACTACATGAGTATGGTAAACTAAACAGAACAAATAAGCTAAGTATAACAGAGAGACAAACTAAGTAAACAGTGTACAGACAAAACCAAGCCAACAGCAGGGGGTTGTATCTGTAGGTGTGTATGTGTGTGTGGGTGGGTGTGTGTGTGAGTGGGCGTGTGTGAGTGAGTACGCGTGTGTGTGTGAGGTCGCAAGATGGTGGCTACGCTGAAACAAAGTGGGACTCTCAAGATGGCGGCTACGCCAGAACGGGTGTTACGCCACTAATGGTCACACTGTGACAATACACCCACGGATACTGGTGTGTGAGACAAGATGGCGACTTGTCCACGACATGTAATCCGACACAAAGAAAAACACGGGGAGCGTGCGCAGTGTGGTGCGTGAATATGTTAATGTAGGTGTGCAAGTGTTCGTAGTAAGCGAGAGGATGGAGAGCGAAGAGGAGAGAAAGAGAGTGAGGGTGAGAGAGAGAGATAGGGAGGGTGAGAGAGAGAGAGAGAAAGCGAGCAGACTCTGCGCTCAATCAGCTGATCACAACAACATAAACAGTGTAACGGACGTGTAACAACACAACTAATATTCACTGCCCAGAAGATAACCTCTTACTGTGACGCAGGCTGGAGTTGTGGTGGTCCGGAGTTTGTTGATCCGGGCTTTGTTGGTCCGGAGCTGCAGCACGTCCTTCACTGGCGGTCCGGGACTAGTGGCACGCTAGTGTCCTCTCACAGTCCGTGGCTCGGAAGGAGAGGGTCGCGACAGGAACGAAAGGAGGGAAACAACGTGTCTCAGGTGTCCTTTCATAGGCGGGCGTTGCCTACATCCACGGGAAAAACAGCTTGATCCAGGGTTAACCGTCGATCAATCAGGTAGAAGAAAGTCCCAATCTTTCCCACCACTACTCATATACTTCCAGAGCATGTTAATAATGGTGCGGTTGGCCCATTCTTCCTGGCCCGATGACTGGGGGTGATGTGGGATGTGAAAGCTGACTTCCACTCCGAAAAGTTCGAACATGGTGGTCATGACACTCGATGTGAAATGAGTTCCTCGATCAGAATCGACAGCAAGGGGCAAGCCCCAGAGGCTGAAGACATGATTGAGTAAAAGGACTGCGGTCGTGACTGTTGTATCATTGGGCGCTGGGAGGCACTCGACCCACTTGGTGAATGAGCATGTCACGGTATTTGTTACCTCGAGAAGACTTTGGGACGGGACCAATCCAGTCCATCTGGAGATGGGAGATCACCCCCCTATGGCTGGTTGGAACGACCCAGCGGCACCGCCGCCGGTCGTCCGGAGCATAGACCAGCAGGTCCTTTTCGAGCCGGAGGTGAGGCAGTTCCCTGCAGAGGATACGGGACTCAACCGACCCGTCTGAAGAAGCCTGTTTTTGTGAAGCTGTGGGATCTGTAAGAAGCTGACGGACAGCTTGGATGGTTGAATGGTCTTGTTCCTGCATTGCCACCAGGTCCGCGTCACCTGGTTTGCGACACAGAAGCAGGGTTTGTGTGCAGGATTGGTTTCTTACCTTGACTGTCTGCGGGTGATCGCATTTAACACACAGGACTCTGTTGTCGGAAGCCATTCTTCTCTGAACTCCCAGGGGGTACCCTGCTCGGCACTGACGTTAGCTAGTCGGTCCGCCTCGTCGTTCCCATCCTTCTCGGGACCAGAGATTTTGGAGTGACCTTTGACCTCTTCCAGTACGCTACCATACCTCGGTCTGCCATAAGGTGGTCACAGGGGAGGAAGAGTTCAGAGTTCTTGACTTCCTTGTTCCGGGCATTTTTCATGCCATTAATTTTCCACCCGGGAAGATGGGAGATGAAGCTATGGCGAGCATAGTTGGAGTCTGAGCAGATCACCAGCTGCTCAATAGCTGCCTTGGCAGCTTGTTGGAGTGCGATGAGTACTGCTGTGATCTCAGCGTACTGGCTCATCTTAGCACCAAGCTGGTAGTGGTTTGGTTCATCCACATTGTGGTTGACCCAAACCAGGCCGACTCCTGCCCGGGTCTGGCATTCATGTAGAAATGCACAGCCATCTACATAGACCCTTGGGAGGTCAGAGCAGGGATTATCGTCATAGTAGTAATGGTTTGAAGGAAGAATGGGGGCTGTGATGGACGACGTCTGGGGGCTGGGTTGCCCTTCACAGTCGCAGTGTTGGCACTCAGCCAGACCTTGACTAACTGGCATACGATGGTTCTGGGCATACTTAACCTCAAGGTCATAGCCCTGTAATGCCATCAGCCAAGCAGAGATGCAACTGTTGGACACCCGTCCCTCCCTCAAGCGCTGACTATTCAGGAAAGTGACAGGTTGGTTACAAGTCCCTATGATCACCTTCTGGCTGTATGTAGCTGTGGAAGTGCTCCACTGCCCATAAGGTGGCCAGAAGGGCCTTTTCGCAGTCAGAGAACTTAATCTTCACACTGCTTAAGGGTCGACTAGCATAAGCCATGACACGTTTGTCCGAGTTCGTGTTCTTGTGCTAAAGCGGCGCTGAGGCATTGAGCTGAGAAGCTCGCCTCCAGATGGAATTCCTTGTCCTTATCGGGATACGCAAGGCATGGAGCGGAGCAGAGTTTCTCTTTTAACTGCCGGAAGGACTGTTCTTGGGGTTGTCCCCACTCGAACTGTTGATCCTTCCGAAGGAGTTCTGTGAGGGGTCTAGCTATTTCCACATAGTCCTCCACAAACTGGCGGGTATAGTTACAGACGCCCAAGAAGCTTCTAAGTTCTGACACACCTGTTGGGGCTGTGATGTTTCTGATGGCTTGAATCCTGCTGGATTGTGGTTAAGACTGGGCAAGAGAGCTAGGGAACCACACTGAAGATGGCAGCTTCCCTCCTCCTTCCCTCCGTATCAAGATAGTGCACATCCCAGTTGCCTTGATCAAGGTTTGGGGTGTCTGCGCTGAAAGGAGATGATGGCTTCGTGGTACGAATGGGGGAGGAGTATCAAGATGGCACAAGTCGTTGTAAAGGTCCTGGCTAATGGCAGATTTCTCTGACCAAAGTGCCAGGTGGGCATCGGGGGTGTCGACACTGTTATGTAGACACCACCCACCACCTGGGGGCGCATCTCTCGGGCTACCCCTTCGAAGAGGTGGTTACTCACCACGCCAATTTTCGGACCCCGAGTCAAGAAGAGCAAGAGTGCTAGTACAACCCCCCTAGTGTCACCTGGGTGTAGATGGGCTGGGCATTGCCTTTCTGGACTAGGTCACCCAAGAAGGAAAGAAAGGAAGGGCATGGAGTTTCAAACACGACAGGCTCAGAGGTTGCCCTGGTTTCCCCTGACCCGGTGGCCCATCCGACAAAGTAAACTCTGGCGGTGGAGGGCGTGGGCGTGCGGCCTAGTCACGTGACCGGAGGTCCCCCCCTTCGTCCCTTGGGGGAGTTTGGTGGTTTTGGTGACGGTTCAGGCAGGTGTAGGTCTTTCACCACTGCCATCATGCACCTCTGAATCATCTCGTCCATTACTTTACCCGGGTCCCCTTTGCTGATACTTGGGTTTATTGTTCTGTTCAAAACGGACAGAACCCTTTTGCTGAGTCGTGCCTGTCCGTCGTGCGTTCTGATTCTGGGGGCGATTCCGATCGCCCCCACCAGCTACATGCCATTGCCGGTCCTGTAGAGGGGGATCGAAGTGGTTCTTAGGTCAGGCGCGCAGTGGGGCTGTCTTAGCACGAGACATTTCTCTGCCTTCCAGTGTTAAGTCCCCTTCTTCTGAGGCCTGAATCCCCAGAACCCTGGCATCGCTTTCACGAGGCCTGGATGGATGCACGCGTCTCCCACGACAGCTGGGCATACTTTTTTATCTGCTGCATGGTCAGGCCCCCTGACCTGCAATGCATGGTGACGTCGTAGCGCAGGCTCTCATGGAGGTTGTGCAGGAACAGCGATTTGAATGCATGGTCTTCCTCCAGACCTGGGACGCTACGACCCTGAAAGTATGCATCCCTCAGATGCCTGTAATACACACGGAAGAGTATTCTTCTTGAAGGGCTCGTTTCAAGTTCCTGTAACTGTCACGGGTCTCCACCTGTACAGTCTCCATGAATATGTGAACGCTCCATGTTGTGGTTTTCCACAACAACTTGAGCTGTTCACAGTTGGTAGCAGCAGGCAAGTCCATCAGGCAGCGGTCGACTTCCCGGAGGTAGTCATCGATGTTCGCATCTGGTCTACTCGGGTCAAAGCGTTTGATATCTTTGGCCAAGGACTCAAGCTGTCTGGTTCGCATACCATGATGGGGTTGCTGCCACTCTTCTCCGCTGGGGTGCGAGAGTAATCTGCCCTCCTCCGGTCGGGAGGGTTAAGATTGGAGAAAAAGCGGCTCCGCGGTACGGGCCCGCATGTTGCCATGAGGCTTGTGCCTGGGGCAGTCGATAGTCGTCGTCGACTAAATAGGGGGTTGGCTCTGTCAGGTTCTCAACCTCCTCATTTGGTGAACCAGGGCTGGTTCACTTCCCCCTGGGCCCCACTCTTGTGGGATTTCTGACCGGGTTGGTTCTTGACTGCTTGGAGTCAAGACCCCTGGGTCGGGGACACCTTCTTCTTGGTGACTCACCTTTTCTCTGAGGGATGCGTGTTCTGCACGCAAGATCTCATGATGGCTTTGGTTGTCATCGAGCTACCGTAGCAGGGACGCATTTTCATCCCTCAGATCAGCCATTTCCTGTTGCACGTCTCTGATTTGCATACAAGATTGGCGACGATACATTAAGAACATCTGCCCTATAACATCCTAAGCACTCTCCCTGACTGGTAGGGTTGGTTGCCTGTCTTGACAGTCCTGCAGGCTGTATCTACTGAGCCTGTCAAGGTCGTCTGACCTCAGCCGGATGAGGTCAGCGACCACGTCACTCAGTGACATGGATGGGTTCATCCTGTTAGTACTCAGTGGAAGGTGTTGCTGTTCTTGTTATGTAAGAGTGCACAGGTGGGAGGGGTCCAACCCGTGTCTGACAAAACACTGGATATTTGCTACTGTTAGTAACGTTAGTTAGGTTCTTCATCTCTTTGGAACGTTACGTTGGTTAATGATCTGATGCTGATGAAAAGTCTATAGATCCTAACACCTGCTACTACCACTGCAAAACAACACAAATACAATTCAAACTGTAGCTGCTTGGCGATGCACGGTAGAAGCAAGTGATTCCAAATTAAAAGAAAATTTTTAATTTAATTTATTTTTTAAAATTAATTTTTATGATTTATGGATTTTATCCAAATATTGTACAAAAGCTGGTATATATGGACCTCACACAGGGCACCAGAAATGTTGTGGTTAATAATTATCAGAGATGATTATTAATTATAAAAATATTAATTAAATGTATTAATTAAAAATTAATAAATTAAAATGGGGCACCACCGGATGAACCGGACTAATAACTATTATGGTCAGTCTTGCAAAATAATTACCTTATAATTAGCTCTATGTCAGAACATATAGTTAATGGAAGGTACAAAAAGGGAAGGTGTGAATCTGTACACTCGCCCAGTCAACCAGCCCTTTTCACAATATACGGACAAAATACCAGGAAGCTGTATGTGAGGTCGCAAGATGGCAGCTACGCCAGAATAAAGTGGGACTCTCAAGATGGCGGCTACGCCAGAATGGGTGTTACCCATTGATCCGGGGGGTGACCGTCAATCAAACAGGTAGAAGAAAGTCTCGGCCAGTGAGGATTTCTTCTTTCAGGCCTTCTGGAAATGCACGCGGTAACTGTTCCTTCGACTGCTGCTCGGTGGGGGCAGGCGGGTTGAGCGAGAGTTGTGTGCTTCCATTGGAAAAATTCCACTGGAAAAAGTGCAGTCTCTAGGTGCTCCCATGCATTTATAGCCTTTGTGTTGTCACCGCCCTGTGACGCACTACAGCCAATCAGAGTCCGCTTTCTGGGGGACCCCTGCTGGGATTACCTGTGACGTAGTCTGCTGGATCAAATGGAAACGGGTGGCGCTGTTGAGTACCACCCGGGGCTCCTTTGTTTAGGGACACATGGTGGGGGGTTTTCTTTGTCTCAGGAGACAAAAGACTCAAATCAGGCTTCAGGCTTGCCTGCAGGCCTGAAATCCCTCAGGGTAAAGCACAACAAAGATAATTAAGAGGTGGAAAATACACTACACTCTGTCTCTCATGCTGCATTTGTTTCCATATTTGCCTGTCTCTCTCATTTTTCTGGAAGAGATGCCATAGAGATGGATTTCGAAGGTCGCCTAATGGCCGTTAGCTGTAGAAATCCATGTTAGCTACAGCGTAGACCGCAGTGTTTAAAGCATGGAGAAAAAGCTGCGATAAATGTCAGGAACAAAAATGATCATCCCTGGGCCGACACCCGGCTACCTCACAAACCATACTGTCTATACTGACACGTGGGGGTAGGAATGAAGTATTTGTTTTTAGTATTATTATTACTGATATTATTATTAATAGTAGTAGTATTACTATTATTATATTAATTAATAATTAGGAGACAGATACTATAGATAGTCTATTTAGTGGTTAGTGGAGGGATAGGAAGGAAAAATAGAGAAAATCCATCCATCCCAACCTCCCTCCATCATTCCATCAATCCCTCTCTCCCTCCATTCCAACCTCCCTCCAACCATCCATCCCTCCCTGCATCCATCCATCCCTCCATCCATCCATCATCCCTCCCTCCCTCATTCATCATTCCTCCCTCCATCCCTCCCTCCATCCCTCCCTGCATCCATCCATCCCTCCATCCATCCATCAATCCATCCAACCATCCATCCCTCCCTGCATCCATCCATCCCTCCATCCATCCATCATCCCTCCCTCCCTCCCTCATTCATCATCCCTCCCTCCCTCCCGGCATCCATCCATCCCTCCCTCCCTCCATCCATCCCTCCATCCATCAATCCATCCTTCCATCCATCCATCCCTCCCTGCCTCCCTCCCTCCCTCCATCATCCTCCTCTCTGTCCATCATCTCCCTCCTCCTGTCTGATATCATTTCCCAGGTGTTCTACATCTCTACTACTCCATCTCTACCTGCCCGTATAGACCCTCCTTCCTTCCTTTCATCTCTCGTTCTCGTTCCCTCTCCAGCTGCTTGGAACAATAGGTTGATTCGGATTTAGAGGAGAGAGGGTTCCACTTCAGATGAGAACAGACAAGGGCTGAATGTCCAGTGAATCTACACCAACATGCATCACAATACAGGCCTGATTGTTGAGCATTTCTGATTCACCAACAGGTCTAATGAATACAGTGACATGACTTTACAAAGAGAGACACTCATCAAGATTATTCATGAGGAAAACACTCATACTGGTTAGAACCTCACTTTGCTTTCAAAACAGACTCAATTCATCACAGCAGAGTTTCCATGAGATTCAGGCTGTAAATCTCTTGTTCTACATCAGAGTTAAACTCAGTTTGATCCTGGGTCACATCAGTGTTCTGGTAAATTATAAAGATCATATATATGGATCTACATATTATTATTATTCTGTATGTTATTATATCAGATAATTACCTCTCCACTCATAATAGTGCTGGTGACAATTTACTAAGATTTTTAACCAGAATTTTAAAATCAGCTGCTGCAGAAATAATGTTGTATTGTTGTTAGTGTCTAATTATTAAACATTAAAATCATCACAGATATCTAGAGACTCATACCAGAATATGCTGATAACCACTATTAACTATTGGATTTATTTCATGGATGTTTCAAAGATTGGAATCTATGGTTTAGTGTTGCTATGCTAAATATTAAAGAATAGAAAGCTCTGATTACTGCTTTACACACTTATTCTCTTGATGAGCTTCAACAGGTCATCACCTGAACTGGTTTTCACTTCATAGTTGTGTCTTATCAGGGTTAATTAGTGGAGTTTCTTTCTTTATCAATCAGATCAAAGGGTGTCTGTTTAGAAGAAACTAGAATATAAAACATGCTTTTAGGTATTTCACCTTTTTTGTTAAGTACATAACACCATAAACGTGTTCATTCATAGAATCTACAATCGAATTAGTCATGAAAATAAAGACATTGAATGAGAAGGTGTGACATATTTACTCTGTTTGTTTTTATTGGTCTCATCCACTAACTCTCCTGTTATTTCATCTTCCACCTTCCAATCAGCTCATTTCCTGGTTTTCCCGCCCATCTCCTCACCTGCAGCATTTTCTCATCAGTCCCTCAGCATACAGTGGGGAAAACAAGTATTTGAACACCCTGCTATTTTGCTATTTCTCCCACTTAGAAATCATGGAGGGGTCTGAAATTTTCATCGTAGGTGCATGTCCACTGTGAGAGAGATAAACTAAAAAGAAAAATCCAGAAATCACAATGCATGATTTTTTAACAATTTATTTGTGTGATATAGCGGCAAATAAGTATTTGAACACCTGAGAAAATGAATGTTAATATTTGGTACAGTAGCCTTTGTTTGCTATTACAGAGGTCAAACGTTTCCTGTATTTTTTCACCAGGTTTGCACATACTGCAGGAGGGATCCTGGCCCACTCCTCCACACAGATCTTCTCTAGATCAGTCAGGTTTCTGGGCTGTCGCTGAGAAACACAGAGTTTGAGCTCCCTCCAAAGATTTTCGATTGGGTTCAGGTCTGGAGACTGGCTGGGCCATGCTAGAACCTTGATATGCTTCTTATGGAGCCAGTCCTTGGTTTTCCTGGCTGTGTGCTTTGGGTCGTTGTCGTGTTGGAAGACCCAGCCACGACCCATCTTCAATGCTCTGAGGGAAGGAGGTTGTTCCCCAAAATCTCACAATACACGGCCCCAGTCATCCTCTCTTTAATGCAGTGCACTCGTCCTGTCCCATGTGCAGAAAAACACCCCCAAAGCATGATGCTACCACCCCCATGCTTCACAGTAGGGATGGTGTTCTTCGGATTGTACTCTTCATTCTTCTTCCTCCAAACACGCTTAGTGGAATTATGACCAAAAAGTTCTATTTTGGTCTCATCTGACCACAAAACTTTCTCCCATGACTCCTCTGTATCATCCAAATGGTCATATGCAAACTTAAGACGGGCCTTGACATGTGCTGATTTAAGCAGGGGAACCTTTCGTGCCATGCATGATTTCAAATCATGACATCTTAGTGTATTACCTACAGTAACCTTGGAAACGTTGGTCCCAGTTCTTTTCAGGTCATTGACCAACTCCTTTCGTGTAGTTCCGGGCTGATTCCTCACCTTTCTTAGAATCATTGAGACCCCACGAGGTGATATCTTGCATGGGGCTCCACTCCGATTGAGATTGACCGTCATGTTTAGCTTCTTCCATTTTCTAATGATTGCTCCAACAGTGGACCTTTTTTCACCAAGCTGCTTGGCAATTGCTCCGTAGCCCTTTCCAGCCTTGTGGAGGTGTACAATTTTCTCTCTTGTGTCGTTGGACAGCTCTTTGGTCTTCGCCATGTTACAAGTTAAAGTCTTGCTGATTGTATGGGGTGGACAGGTGTCTTTATGCAACTAACGACTTCAAACAGGTGCATCTGATTAAGGATGATACATGGAGTGCAGGTGGACTTCTAATGGGCGTACTAACAGGTCCTTCAGGGTCAGAATTCTAGATGACACACAGGTGTTCAAATACTTATTTGCCGCTATATCACACAAATAAATTGTTAAAAAATCATGCATTGTGATTTCTGGATTTTTCTTTTTAGTTTATCTCTCTCACAGTGGACATGCACCTACGATGAAAATTTCAGACCCCTCCATGATTTCTAAGTGGGAGAAATAGCAAAATAGCAGGGTGTTCAAATACTTGTTTTCCCCACTGTATATACTGGTTCACTTCTCATTGTGACCCAGCCTGTACTTTGGATTTACTAAACCCTTAAACTAACTTACTAATCCCTTAAACTTGTTTGCCTCTGAGTCGTGTTCTTGGGTTCAAGACTGCGTTCCAGTTGTGACAGAAGGTGTGTCCAATATATTGTAAATCGTTTGTAAGGCAGGAGATGTCTTCACCTGTTTGTAAAATACTAAATATTGTGATTAAACACGTTGAATAGCAATAAACAGACTGGATATGGAATAACAGACATCTTGTTGAAATCATACTTTTTTCCCTTATGTCATTTCTCCTGTTTTGTGTATTGAACATTAATAAATCATTGTTTAAATTAAAGTTTGATTTATATAAAAAAGGAGGAGAAATTTGTAGGTGGAGTTAAATGTTTAACAGGTACGGTTTCAGTAAATGAAGTTTGACGTATTCCAGTTGTACTCATATTTTTTATTAATTTTTTTAAAATTTTGATTTAATATCAAAAGTAGTTTAAAATAAGTGTAGAAAAATAAAAAATCTTTGTTGAAGTGATGGAGCCTTTCAGATCAAACTTAATAGTGAGGATGAAGGTGTTATTAATGATACTAATGATGATAATCACAGTGATGATGATGATGGTGTTGATTATAACAGCTGCAGACAACCACCTACAAACCTGAGGAGCAGCCAGCTCCTCCAGGAGGAGGAGGAGTGGGTTTTGTAGGAGGGAGGTGGATGAACAAGAAAGAGGAGGGAGAAAGACGTGATAATGAGAAGCTCCTCCTCCTATCAAATATAGGTTTATAGGAGATAATTAATTTGTAAATTAGATCCAATGATACAACAGATTTAAACTGTTGATATAACTGTGGTTGACTAGTAACAGGTGATGTGATTAGTTTATCGTTTCTATGGTGATTTGATTAGTTTATGGTTTCTATGGTGGTGTGATTAGTTTGTGGTTTCACTGATGAGACAATATTTCAGATCTAGACTGAACCAGTAATGTTCATGGTAGTAGCCTGGTATGATAAATCTAAACTAATATAAAGATGATAAATCTATTAAAAACTAACATGCACATAAAAACTATGATATCTGTGTTGGTATTGTGTTACTGAGCCAAGTGATTTACCAAAAAGTTGCCCGATTTACCCAATGTAACCCTATGAATAAATATGTGGATATATTTAAATTGTTCAGTATTTCCTGATGATGAGAACAGAAATGACCTAACAGCTATGAACTGCTGAGTTCTTCCTCTCTGAAGATCTTAAACTCCTTCTTCGCTGTATTTCACAAGTAAGGTCATCAATATTTTTGCTTGCTTAAATGTTAGACCTCTAAAACACAGAATGGATCCATGGGAAGAAAAACTATGATTTAGACTTGAGAGTCAAAATAAGACGTTTCCTAAGATAAGACATTTCCTGTCTGACAGCTGCAGCTTTCACCATGATCCACTCACACTGATCCAAATACAGGAGAAACTACCTGAAGGCAAATGCTACCTCCCCGTCTCCTCCTCCCTGTTGTCTCCTCCTCTGTCTCCTCCTCCTCTAGTAGATCAGTCGTTAGCATCAGCTTGGCTCCATATTAGTGGAACATATTTCCAGAATGTCAAAGGTACTAATCCATATTTGGTTTGGTCCACACTACTTCCACTCAATTCTCAATTTTCTCTGTCTGGTTTCAGTATATTATATACTATTCATGTAGAAATGGTAACCTGGCCAATCAGAGACCAGGCTGCCTGGCTGAAGGAGAGGTCATTGTAGACTGACTAGTAGTCAGTCTATGGTTGGAGTTCAGTGATGGCAGCAGAAGATGTGAGTGGTCCATTGTTGAATACTAAGAAATGGAAATCCAGAAGCTAAAGCTGGAGCAAACATCTTTGCTGAGTTTTTGGCACATTACATAAGTTAGGATCAGACTTCAGTGATTGGTGATGGCAGATCCAGAGTGACTCTAGTTTTCTAGACTTCAACAGTGAGGTAAAGGAGGTGGAGGCTGGTAGATTGATATGAACATTTATCAGAGTATCTGTCATTATATATTGATGGTAAATGATAAATTGTGATGTTTAGAGAAGAAATCACAGTAACGCATCGTATATCAAGGGTACAGGAGTAACTTTACTTCCAACCAGTCAAAACTTCCCACCAGTAGGATTGATTGGCCACAAAGCTGAAGCAGAATCAGCCAAACCAGAATCAGTCCACCTGATTGGTAGAAGAGCTGTTCATCAAAAGGCTGCCTAGAATCAACACCCAGTAGTCAGATTACTGAGATGAACCCACCCTTCACACTCATTTCCAACAGCCCCTTAAAATCTGATCTTTCATAATATCAGAGATCAATGTGAAAACAAACTGCTCATACATCATGGGGCACAGTGACATTCCAGCAGGAGAACAAGAAGGAAAACATAGTTTTGATGAGAGGTAGGAACCTGTTCAGTTTCTACAGTTGATAATTGAAAAACCATTTAGTCTCAGCATCTGAGTATCAAATAACTTTGACACAACTCATCATATCCAGGGCTCTTTAACACAGTTTTATGTTGCATTCTTTTCTTTGAGCATCATTTCATGTTGAAATCTGATGTTTCATACAGAAAACAGAGATTTGAAAGTATTTAGAATATACTAAAAACTGCAAACCCTAAACATCATAAAGATCATGAACAAAGCAATAACCAACGGACAGTGACACCACTGAACCCAATCAGCTGAAGAAGAGGCTGAAAACCATTGTAAAAAAACATAAGTTTATGATATGATTATGTTTGGCACAACTCATGATTCTCGTGATTAAAAGTAACAACAAACTAAAAGAAAAAGAGTTGTTTTTGGAAATGACAGCAAGAGTCAAATATTTCCTAAACAATTTTTACCTTCAGAATATGGGAAACACTAAAAATTAGAAAAAACAAAGCAGAAACAGAAAGTGTCAGAACTCAGAGGAGCTGACTGTGACTGACTGGTCTCATTAATCGTTCCTGTTGGCTGCTGTTAATACGCCTGTCTGCATTTCAGGTGGGAGAGAGGAGCAATGACGAGGAGGAGGAGGTCAGGGGAGGAGGAGGAGGAGGCACGAAGGTGGAAATTGAAGACTGGTGTTAATTTCTTTTCACCATCACTGCGGCTGAAGGAGCCATTCACCATGGCAACAGAAGAGGGGGAGGCGAGTGGAGGGCTGAAATAACAGAGTGTGTGTGTGTGTGTGTGTGTGTGTGCGCACGTGCTAAAAAAATACCAGCATTTTTACAAACTCAAGATAACTGGCGGTCCATTTACAAATTTTTGAATCCTTTCTTCATCCTCTACAGTAATGTTCTAAATAGCATCAGTCCAATGTGACTGACCTGATTAATCCAGGTTTTTATTATAGTTTATTGCTTGATGGTAAATAATTTAGCATCAGGTTCAGTAGATTCTATAAAACCAAGCAGACCCAGCATTCATGACATCAGCTCTGAAGGCTGAGACATTGGTAGATTAGAAGAAAGGGCTGTGTTCTAATAAATATCAGTGTGGTATTCAATCAATTTAGTGATAAAACAGGTGTGAATCAGCTGGTTCCTGGTTAAGGATGAAACCAGCACTTGTTGAACATTTCTCTTTGGAATCCTGGAGACAATGGGTCGTTGAAGAGATTATTCAGAAGAACAACGTTTGATTGATTAATTAAAAAGTTGACTTTAGAGGGGAAAACTGATAAAGATGCCAAAAATTATAGGCTGTTCAGCTAAAATGATCCAATGAATTAAAATGGAGAAAAAACAGAGACACATGTCAGAAACCAGAAGAAAGCATCAGGGTGGATGTAGAATAATCAGAATGGTAAAGACTCAGCCAATGATCAGCTCCAGGTGATGATCAGACATTCTGGAGTTACCTGTAAGTGCTGTGACAGGTAGAAGACGTCTGGCTGAAGATGATCTATTTACTACAATCACCACAAAGTCCTTCTGTTAAAAAAAATGATGAGAGTAAAATTGTTGTTTTTGGGTCTAAGGACCACAGACAGTTTATCAACAACCGCTAAACTCTGAATTTAAGCCTCAGTTCACTCTGAAGACAGTGAAGCATCATGATATGAGGATGATTCTCTACTATGGTGTCAGGACTATTTATCACATACCAGGGACCGTGGACCAGTTTGCATATCACTTTCAGCTTTCACTGAACAAAATGAATAGGCAAAAGTAAATTATTCTGTATTTACATAGAAATGTCAAAGTTTATTTGTGTTAATTAGTTCTGGGTACACAACAAGTAAAGGAGTGATTTATTATTTTTAGCACAGAAAAGCTCAGACTTGGCAGGCATGGCAACGTCTAAATTCAGCCTCTCCAATTAAGACTTTGAACACAATCTGTAGAATTAATCACGTTCTGCTGTTTGTCTTACACGAGCAATTAAAGAGAAAAGGAGAGAAACTTTTTTGAAACATCCTCAGACTTTCTTAGATTGAGTTTGAGAGTGTGTTCAGGTGACAGAGGCCAAACTTTAATGTGTCAGTACCTCCGTTGTGAATCATGTTGTGTTTATGAGCTTTAGCTGTGTTTGATTAAAAGTGGAGGTGATGAAAATGAGACGTCACTCAAACCTCTTCATGAAATAAAAGACATCGAGGTCAACTCTGTCTCCAAGAAACGTTGTTTATTCCCTAAATTCCACCGACATGCTGCACTGATAGATGTAACTGCTGCCTGGATTTTGTTCACCGGTTAATGAATGAAGGCATTTGCAAGTTTTCCCACTGACATAGACAACAGTCTATAATTTTAAAGGTACAATGAGATATAGAATATCAAAAAGAAAATCCAGAAAACCACAATATATAAAAGATATAAATTGATTTGCATTTCTTTGAGTGAAATAAGTATGTGATCCCCTGGTTAACTACTTCTACTGCTTAGACACTGAAAAATACTTGTTACCTGCAGCAAAAACACCTGTGTCAAACAGTGACCTGTATAAATGACACCTATCCATGCAGTCAACCAGACTCCAACCTCTCCACCATGAGCAACACCAAAGAGCTGTCTATAGACATCAGGGACAAGATTGTAGGCCTGCACAAGGCTGGACTGGGCTACACGACAATAGGCAAGAAGTTGGGTGAGAAGAGAACTGTTGGTGCAATTATTCAACAATGGAAGAAATAGAAAATGACCATCAGACCATCAGTCGACCTCGTTCTGGGGCTCCACGCAGGATTACACCTGGTGGGTATCACTGATCATGAGGAAGGTGAGGAATGAGCCAAGAACTACACGGGAGGAGCTTGTTATTGATCTGAAAGCAGCTGGGACCACAGTCACCAAGAAAACTAGAGATAACACACTACACTGCAGTGGATGAAAATCCTGCAGGTCCTCCTGCTCAAGAAGGTCTTAAGATTGGAAATAAACACTTGAACCATTCAGAGGAGTCTTGGGAGAAAGTGCTGTGGTCAGATGAAACAAAAATCAAGCTCTTTGTCATCAACTCATCAACTGTTTGGAGGAAGAAAAATACTGACTATGACCCCAAGAACACCGACCCCACTGTCAAGCATGGAGGTGGAAACATTAGGCTTTGGGGTGTTTCTCTGCTAAGGAACAGGACGACTTCACTGCAGTGATGGACAGATGGACGGGGCCATATACCGTAAAATTCTGAGTGACAACCTTCTTCCCTCCACCAGAGCACTGAAAATGGGTCATGGATGGGTCGTCCAGCATGACAATGACCCAAACATACGGACAAGGCAACAAAGGAACAGCTCAACAAGAAGCATATTAAGGAAACGCAGTGGCCGAGCCAACCTCCAGACCTTAATCCCACAGGAAATCTGTGGAGGGAGCTGAAGCTTCGAGTTGCAAAGCGACAGCCTTGAAATCTTAAGGATTTGGAGATGATTTGCAGAGAGGAGTGCACCAAGATTCCTCCTGATATGTGCACAAACCTGGTGATCAACTAAAGAAACGTGAAATCATGAAATTATCACGTTATAACGTGATAATTTCACTTCACGTTATAACGTGATAATTTCACGTTATAACGTGATGTGAAATTGTCACGTTATAACGTGATGTGAAATTGTCACGTTATAACGTGATGTGAAATTGTCACGTTATAACGTGATGTGAAATTGTCACGTTATAACGTGATGTGAAATTATCACGTTATAACGTGATGTGAAATTATCATGTTATAACGTGATGTGAAATTATCACATTTTATGATACACAAATATCACGTTATTTCGAGATATGGCCATAATGGTCATATAGCGCCACCTACTGGAGAAACACTTATTTGCCCCCTAATTACTTCTGCTTTACAACACCTCTTCTTCTTCGCTCACATAAAAAACTACAGGTGCACCGCCAATAATAGTCCCCGGTAATTCACTTCCGTTGTGGAGTTTTCTTTTATTTGTTATGAAGCAGAGGTAATTAGGGGGCATTGATTGTTTATCCAGTGGGTGCCACTGTGTGATCATTGTGGCAAGAAGGTTTACTGAAGAAGAGTGAAGTTTCCGCGCATGCGCGCGTTGTCGTTCTCCCCGGGACTGGAAGGAATGGATTGATGTTGTCTATCGATAAAAAGTGAAACTCAACATCTGTGTTTGGGACCTTTGTTTTGACAAGTGAAAGGGAAACGCGCTGGTCGACCGGTTTACGGCAGTTTACCTCAGAGCTGTTACATATCATGAAATAACATGATAGTTGCATATCTCGAAATAACGTGATATTTGTGTATCAAGTTATAACGTGATAATTTCACTTCACGTTATAACGTGATAATTTCACGTTATAACGTGATAAGTATCATGATATAACGTGATACTTATCACGTTATAACGTGATACTGAGCCAAATATATTTTAGGGGTTGGCAGCTCTGAGCTTCCGTAGCAAGCAGTCAGCTATCATCAGTAATGGAGATGAATCACAGCAACAGATGTTTTTTGGGCATCTGAAGATTTACAGTTTGTGGTTTAATAACATTCAACACACAAGCTGTACTGGTGACACCTGGATTACACTGAACACACAATTACACCAGAAAACAACACTAAACTGAGGTTAGATGAAGATATCGTTATTGATACGGCCCTTTAATGAAGATAGAACTTATCTCTATCTGACAACCACACACACACGATTCTCTGTAACATCATTGCATGTCTAGTCAACAACATGCATCTGCTCAGCAAGACGTTGATCTCCTGCCAACTCGTCTGTCTGCTGCAGCAACACTCATACACAGTCAGGGGGCCTCCATTGTTCTCCAAGACATCTGACACTAGAACTGATCCAAACAAAGTGTGCGTGTGTGTGTGTATGTGTGTGTGTGAGAGAGAGAGAGAGAGAGAGAGAGATGGGTTTAAGTTGTTGATGTAAATTAGCCTCTATCCAGAGAGTTACCCTGTTCTCCTCTAGGTCTGTTTATCATCTACCTCTCTATAATGACTTAATGCAGTATATCTCTACAATACAGGGGTTTACTGAATGATCTTGGGTTTAAAATAAAGCTAAAACCTGTGAGATAGTTGTACCCCAGACCCCAATATATTTAGTTTGAAAACCAGCTGTAAATCATGTGTTAGTAGCTGAATTCATCCATAGATCAGTAAAGTCTGATCAGTAATTACACAAAATGTCAGAATTCCAAGGTGAACCAGACCAGTTTTACACATGTTTTAGTTCAGGTGTGTCCAGGTGGTTGATATAGACTTGTAGCTGAGTTTGTTGTTGACATTTTTGTGTTACATGAACATATTGGTGATGCTACTGAACAACAAGGATTCATTATTTATAATGAAATCCTAGCGAGGTAAAAGGTAATGGATCATTTCAGCAAGTGTCACCAAGAGATGAAGATTTTTATGCTATCGCTGCAAACAGCAAACTTCCTGCCGATTTGAGTTGATGTTGAGGTGAGATACAAGTTATAACAAGTTCAACATCACTCAGTGTCCAGGCTGCTGAGGTTCAATATAAAAAAACATAACTGAGTGACTTTACAGCACTGGAGGCTCCAGCATCACACTGATGCACCTCCAACAGCAGTTTTATTGTTCTTCTAGATCCAGTTTACTGGACAGTTACAGGATGCCTATTAGATGATTACTGGACAGTAGGGTTGCAATGGGCTGGAATATTCCACTAACTTTCCATGGGAAGTTAAACTGGGGAATTTTGGAAATATTCAAAACCAAGAAATGCTAATGTATTGTGAAATGATGGAAACATGTTGTAGTGTAATAACAGCTGAAAGGTTCCACTAGTTGGAGACTCCATGCTGCACAGATATGAAGCACTTATAAAAAACTGTCATACAACTAAATATTAGTTCAGTGATTCACAGGATTGAATCGTTGCTTTGGGTTTAAAATTGTGGCCTCCATGAATCTAGAAATCATCTAAATCATCTGTGCATGTGTTGGAGGACGCCCTGCAGCAAGCGATGTGCTGTGTGTATATGGATTGAGGAGTGTACTTGCACTGAAGGGCTGTGTTGTGTCCACAAAGGAGTTATAGTCTGCTCAGCTGCCTGGCTGAGCCTGGAATTTGTGACCCTCCCCACAGGAATCCTTGTTTAACACCTTCAGGGGATGTCACCAGAGATATACAGTAAAGGCACTGGCCTTTATCCCAACTCTCTCTAACACCAAGTCTCTTCCAGCCATCCTGCTCATCAGCAGAACTCTACTCTGTAGCAGGAGAAGCTGCAGGACAGAAACCTTCAGCAGCTTCTCTGCTCTCAAGGAATAATTCAGCTACTACAACTTGAGCATCTCAAGAACCTGCAAGTGAACAAGGACTCAACATCTAGTGAGCACCACTGAAGAAACTCAGGCCTGGTTCTACAACCAGAAACAAGGATTAACAAAGAGCAACACAACCTCCATGAAGGATCTACTCAACCCTGAACACCACAGCTCCTTCAACTCCATCTTCAGCCATCACCAGAGAACAACTCTTCTCCTTCTTTCCATGGACTGGTAACATGACTCGGACAGAACAGAACATGAACAAATATGCTTCAATAAGACTGATGAACTTTGTTACTGTTTAGATTTTAGGCTACAGTTCACTGGGTTTTAGGTTTGGAAGAAGGTTTAGTTTGATGTTAGTAATACTAACCTCTCTGTAACACACACACACACGGCCTGAACTACATAGAACAGCTACCATGGCAGCCATCTTGGTAGTTCCCCTACACACACACACACCCACACACACTCACACCCACACCCACACACTCACACCCACATAGCCTGAACTACATAGAACAGCTACCATGGCAGCCATCTTTGTAGTTCCCCTACACACACACACATGTTTAGATTGTATATTATACTTGTACTTTTATACGTGTTTTTATGAATAGATTCTTTTGAGTACCGTAAATTCCGGACTACAGGGTGCACCTGATTAAAAGCTGCATGCTCAAATTTAAGAGAGAAAATCAATTTTGTAATTGTATAAGCTGCACTGGATTTTAAGCCGCAGGCGTAGGCTCCTTCTTGTAATATACATCATCTAGTGATGCAACCTGGGCACATCATCATTGATGATACCTGGGATCACTGAGTGTTTCGGGTCTTTCAAACATCATAGAGTCTCCTCCAGGCAACCCTGCCGGGGCTGATCAAACCCCAGCCTGTGCCCAGGAAGTGCTACCCTACCCACGGATGTCCTCTCCTGATCCACAGCCACCACGATGCAACCTCAGCTGCCTCCGTAGCCTCCTTAATGGCCCTTTGCTTACTGGCCCCAGTGATGCCCAGCATGCTGTACACCCTGCAGAGGGACTGGCCTGCGAACCCTCTGCATCCCACCTCAATGGGCTCACATCTTGCTCGCCACCCGTTGTGCCAACACTCCTCCACCAGGTCCTGGTACTTTGCCCTCTTCCTCTCGTTGGCCTCCTCGATGCGGTCTTCCCACGGGACCGTGAGCTCCAGAAGCATGACCTGCTTGGAAGACGCTGACGTCAGCACTACATCTGGCCTTAGTGATGTTGTTGCCATATTCTCTGGGAACTTTAATTGTTTCCCCAATCAACTTTCAGCTCCCAGTCTTGTGACATTGCCAGCAGGCCAGCTGAAGAAGTCCTAGCAGCAGCTGGTAGTTCTTCCCCTGCTCTCACGAAGGCGATGGCCTTTCTCGCCAGGCGGAGGCGCTTGCAGTGGGTGATTGCACTGCAGATGGTGTTCCCTATCACCTTCAAGACCTGGTCATGACGCCAGCGGTAGCGCCCCTCACTCAGGCTCCTTGGGCAGCAGCTCAAGATGTGCTCCAGGGTCCCTCTCTTCTGGCACAGAACGCAGGCTGGAGACTCCACCTTCCCCCAGCAGAATAAATTCGACGGGCTTGAAAGTACGTCATAGACGGCCTGAATCAGAAATTTTATGCGCTGGGGCTCGGCTTTCCACAGCTCTGTCCAGGTGACTTTGCGCTCTGCTGCCTGCTCCCATCGCGTCCAGGCTCCCTGCTGCCGCATACCAACCACCCTGCTGGCTCACTCTTCTTCAACTGCTGCTCGCACCTCCTCCTGGAGCAGTGCCTTCTGTCCTTCCCCTTTGCCTTGTCGTAGTGAGGTGTTCTACTGCTACCCAGGCCTGCTCTTCCCCAAGCCACCGTCCCCACCAGAGCCCTGTGCCGCAGCCGTGCCTCAGTGACATCCACAGCCCCCTCTCGGGGATCCCTGGGGGTATCTTCAAATTCACGTCTATTTCTTATATTTAAAAAAATAAAACACTGTGTTATTCTTCTTAAGCTTTGTTCAGATAAATATTACAGGTGAGATTTTTAAAAACGTTTTCATTTAATCCGCTTAGTAACATAAACAGATGAATTACATACCTGCATATTGTACATGTTTTTTATAACGGTGCCTGTAACGCGGCTACTCTGAAATATAGCAGACGTTTGTATCGGAACACACTACTACGTTGTGTGTTGGTTGCTGATGCTTTTTTACTCAAGAGTGAATAAACAGTATTCCAGATCCTTCTAATAACTTTTAACACTCCCACCACCGAAATGGTCCAACCTTTGTGAGTTTTATAACGCAAATATCTCAGTTTAAATTAATCCTACAGGCATTGCCTTCCGTTACTTTTCCTCAAAATCAGTTTTTTACGTTTTCTAAGGCCTAGAAGATCCTTATGTAAAATACAGAAGGTTTATGAGCATTATTTTCTCCCGAAACCCAGAGACCGCTCCTTAAAAATTACCTGTTTTTTGACAAATTCCCGGGCTTCGTTTACCCGCAACTGCAATTTGTCCCCTTTATTATAGATTTAATCCGGGGGACATTTTGTAAAGTAGTAGAGACACAGAGAGAGACAGACAGGGAGAGACAGAGAAAGCAATAGACAGGGACAGACATATATATGGCGAGAGTTAGTGAGATAGACAGAGAGAGATATCCACCATCCCGAGTTGCGCCTTTAACCTGAATTTGGTAAAGGAACTGCAAATGGAGCTGATGCTTCTCAAGGCGTCAGGGCAGTGCCAAAAAAACACGCACTGCAGACAAAATAAAACGCTGGTCACGTGTGACAAATGCCAGAAATCAGTGTGTTGTGTTGTGCACAGTACTTGCCTCAAGTGCGGCACCATTAATATGTTGTGTCTTTCACTAATTCTTCAGGTAGAATTGACTATCAGAAAGAATCAATAATTATTGGAAATAATTATGTATTCATTAAAAGTTTTAGAATTTCGGGGCACCACCTCTCGGTTGAGAGGAAAAGAGTCAATTCTCTGATTCAATCTCATGAATTGTAATAATCTATTAATTTGGATGTCTGATTAACAATTAGGGCGACACGGTGGCGCAGGGGTTAGCGCTGTTGCCTCACAGCAAGAAGGTCGCAGGTTCAAGACCTCCTTGGTCCGGGGTCTGGGACCTTTCTGTGTGGAGTTTGCATGTTCTCCCCGTGTCTGCGTGGGTTTTCACCGGGTACTCCGGCTTCCTCCCACAGTCCAAAAACATGCTGAGGTTAATTGGAGACTCTAAATTGCCCATAGGTGTGAGTGTGTGAGTGAATGGTGTGTGTGCCCCACGATTGGCTGGCGACCATCTGGGGTGTATCCCTGCCTCTCGCCGTAACACGCTGGGATAGGCTCCAGCAGACCCCTGCGACCCTAATGAGGAATAAGCAGGTATAGAAAATGACTGACTGACTGACTGACTGATTAACAATTAACTTAATAGAAACCAGGGTCAATTAATAGCTATTAATAGTTGAAGGATTCTGAGTTCTAAAGTAGAGGTTGGCAGAATTCATTATTGTACGACATTAAAGAGGCAGAATGTATGACTCAAAAGCATTTATTCATAAAATACAAAAAAACACACAATAAACAATCTAAACTAAATGTATCTATGTACATGTGAATGTGCGTAGATGCTGTGTTTGTGTGTGCGTGCATGCGTGTGCGTGCATCTGTGGGGGGGGGGGACTACAAAGATGGCTGCCGTGGTGGCTGTTCTACGTAGTCCAGGCCATGTGGGGCTCTTTGTCTGTTAAGAACAAAGGGAAAATGGCCGACCGTGTTAATGTGTGTGTGAGTGTGTGTGTGTGTGTGTGTAGGCTCAATGTCACTTTGTGTGTGTTTCAAGGTATCATGTTAAAGAATGGTTAGTATCATGCAGGTTGGTACACTAACATCAAACTAAACCTTCTTACAAACCTAAAACACAGTGAACTGTAGCCTATGATCTCATTACATTAACAAAGTTCAACAGTCTGGTTTAACCATGTTTGTTAATGTTCTGTTCTGCCCAAGTCATGTTACCAGTGGAAAGGAAGAAGAAGGGTTGCTCTCTGGTTCTGCTTCCTTGAGTAGCTGCAGATGTTGTTGCAGCTGTGGTGTTTGTTGAGGAGTAGATCCGTTGTGTAGGTCACGTTGCTCTTTGTTAATCCTTGTCTGGTTGTAGAACCAGGCCTGAGTTTCTTCAGTGCTGCTGGCTGGACGTCGTTGAGTCCTTGGTCACTTGCAGGTCCGTGAGACGCTGAAAGCAGCTGGATAATCCCTTTTAGAGCAGAGAAGCTGCTGAAGGCTTCTGTCCTGCAGCTTCTCCTGCTACAGAGTGGTGCTCTGCTGATGAGCAGGAGCCCGGGAGAGAGTTTGGAGCTTGTGAGTTGAAGAGACTCTGGAGTGAGAGAGAGAGACTAAGAGGAGAAAGGCCGGTGCCATTATACATCTGGTGACATTCCTTGAAGGTGTGAAACTGAGTTTCCTGTCGGGGGAAGGGTCACAAGTTCCAGGCTCAGCCAAGCATCTGGCTGAAGATGTTTATCACCTTTGTGGGCACAACAGTGGGAATTGCACAGCGAGGGTGGAGCTTCTGCCCCACCTGGTCACTGTAGGAATGTTCGCTGCAGGTGGAGCGGTCCACGGTGCCGCCGCAACACACGGTGCCGGCACACACCACTATTTTATATATTTTATCCCCTTCAAAGTATATTGTTATTTGTATTTTTTTTAAAACACATCACATCATGTTACATGGCCTTTACAAATAGGTGCGTGATTTTCTTTTTTTTTTTTCCTTGAGTAAACAAGAATACAAACAAGAAAGTAGAGAACATATAAAACATAATCCCGTCCCCCCACCCCAGTTGTTCTTCCCATCACCAATGGAATACATCCTCCGCCACCTTATATTTGTACACATCACATCAATATACATAAGAGCACAGCTGGACAGAAACACCAAATGTGTCATTTACTCCTGCACTATGGGAGTTATAGCTACATTATCAAAATAGGAGATAAAAGGCTGCCATGTGGTATAGAATTTCTCAGTTGACCCTCGGAGTGAAAATTTAAGGAGTGGGGCAGGAGGGATCCTGGCCCACTCCTCCACACAGATCTTCTCTAGATCAGTCAGGTTTCTGGGCTGTCGCTGAGAAACACGGAGTTGGAGCTCCCTCCAAAGATTTTCGATTGGGTTCAGGTCTGGAGACTGGCTGGGCCATGCTAGAACCTTGATATGCTTCTTATGGAGCCAGTCCTTGGTTTTCCTGGCTGTGTGCTTTGGGTCGTTGTCGTGTTGGAAGACCCAGTCACGACCCATCTTCAATGCTCTGACTGAGGGAAGGAGGTTGTTCCCCAAAATCTCACAATACACGGCCCCAATCATCCTCTCTTTAATGCAGTGCACTCGTCCTGTCCCATGTGCAGAAAAACACCCCCAAAGCATGATGCTACCACCCCCATGCTTCACAGTAGGGATGGTGTTCTTCGGATTGTACTCTTCATTCTTCTTCCTCCAAACACGCTTAGTGGAATTATGACCAAAAAGTTCTATTTTGGTCTCATCTGACCACAAAACTTTCTCCCATGACTCCTCTGTATCATCCAAATGGTCATATGCAAACTTGAGACGGGCCTTGACATGTGCTGATTTAAGCAGGGGAACCTTTCGTGCCATGCATGATTTCAAATCATGACGTCTTAGTGTATTACCTACAGTAACCTTGGAAACGTTGGTCCCAGTTCTTTTCAGGTCATTGACCAACTCCTGTCGTGTAGTTCCGGGCTGATTCCTCACCTTTCTTAGAATCATTGAGACCCCACGAGGTGATATCTTGCATGGGGCTCCACTCCGATTGAGATTGACCGTCATGTTTAGCTTCTTCCATTTTCTAATGATTGCTCCAACAGTGGACCTTTTTTCACCAAGCTGCTTGGCAATTGCTCCGTAGCCCTTTCCAGCCTTGTGGAGGTGTACAATTTTCTCTCTTGTGTCGTTGGACAGCTCTTTGGTCTTCGCCATGTTACAAGTTAAAGTCTTGCTGATTGTATGGGGTGGACAGGTGTCTTTATGCAGCTAACGACTTCAAACAGGTGCATCTGATTAAGGATGATACATGGAGTGCAGGTGGACTTCTAATGGGTGGACTAACAGGTCCTTCAGGGTCAGAATTCTAGATGACACACAGGTGTTCAAATACTTATTTGCCGCTATATCACACAAATAAATTGTTAAAAAATCATGCATTGTGATTTCTGGAGTTTTCTTTTTAGTTTATCTCTCTCACAGTGGACATGCACCTACGATGAAAATTTCAGACCCCTCCATGATTTCTAAGTGGGAGAAATAGCAAAATAGCAGGGTGTTCAAATACTTGTTTTCCCCACTGTATATGGATCTACATATTATTATTATTGTTCCAGTCCCTCAACGACAAGGGAAATTCAGGGAGCTCAATTCTCACAGTCGGGGGAATTGTTTCGCCAGACTCCATTTGGAGTATAACTTCCCAGACACAAGGGTCTTTAAGCTCAAAATGGGACAATGCTGGAATGACAGGCAAGCCATGATAATCTTCTGACACATAACGGTCAGGAATGGTAGCTACAGAGAGAGCAAGCGACTCAACCAGAGTGGGACTGAACTGGCTGAAGACAGCATTGGAAGATGTTCTCACCAGGCAGCTCTGACAGATGGCACTAATAATATCTGGAGAAAGAACCTCTGTGGAGCAGCCATCAGTCAGATGCTGCTGTGTGAAACGACTTAGTTGGTCCTGTTCTTCCTGAGATTGGCCATCATCCAGGCAGATCTCATATGGTATTCGAGAGAGAGCATCTGCATCCAGATTTTGCTTACCAGAGGGGGTTACCGTCAGTGACGACTGTCAAGAAAGAAACTCCAGTTTATGGGCTGATATCACGACTCACTGTGTGACAACTTTCCTTCCTGCTCTTGACAGAGACCCCAGTCCAGTGGTACTGGCATCGATATGCAAAATGTATGGTTGATTTGGATCTGCAAAACCAAGGACTGGTGCAGTAGTAAGCTTTTCAATGAGGGCATGGAAAGGATCTTGGCACTCAGGGGTCCACCGACCTTCAAAAGGTTGTCTTGGATCATAATGATCTCTAGTTTCTTTAGACTTCGCAGCCTTTCGGAATGGTGAGTAGCCACGAGCGAGTTCATTCAGAGGCCGGACTATGGCAGCATAGCCCTTGATGAACAGCTGATAGTAGCCTGAAAAACCTAAAAAGGACCTCAACTCCTTTAGGTTTCGGGGAATTGGCCAGGATTTGAGGGCATTCACCTTTTCTGGGTCGGTTCTACTGCCTTCTCCGATACCATGTGTCCTAGGTAGCGGACAGAGGATTGGCAGAACTTGCACTTGTCAGGGGAGAGTTTCAGCCCATACTCTTTCAACAGTGCAAGCACCCTCATCAGTCTGGTTTCATGCTCCTCTAGCGTTTGGGAGAAAATGATCAGATCATCAAGGAACACAAGGACCTCCTTAAGATGTAGTTTGCCGATGCACTTCTCCATTAAGCACTGGAACGTACTGGGGGCATTGGTGATTCCCTGGGGCATTCGATTGAATTCCCAGAATCCGAGCGGGGTAACAAACACTGTTTTGGCCTTGTCCTCTTCAGCCATCTCGACCTGGTAATACCACGATTTCAAATCCAACACTGTAAACCACTTGGACCTGGTCAAGGCTGTAAAGGTTTCTTCAAGGTTAGGCAGTGCAGAGGCGTCCTTCACCGTTTGCAGATTAAGTTTCCGGTAGTCTATACACAGTATCACACCTCCATTCCGTTTTCTGACTACCACGATGGGTGAAGAGAAGGGGGACTCGCTCTCCCTTATTACGCCGGCTTCAAGCAGACCCTGCAGATGTTTCCGGACTGCTGCGATGTCCTGAGGATGGATAGGCCGGGCACGCTGTTTAAAAGGAGTCTCATCATGCAACTTGATATGGTGCTTCACCTTATCTGTATAGCCGAAGTCAAGATCTGAATGAGAGAATACCTCAGGCATAGTACCAAGCTTCTTGGTAAGGCGTTCCTTCCACTCAGGTGGCAAGGGGAAATCGCCACCTGGGAGCTTGTGACACTGTGCTGAGATAGAATACTCTGGAAAGCTCCAAGTTCAGCAATGATACTGAGAGGGGAAACAGTAATGGCCTGATCTGTGTCATTAGCGACTACTACGGACACCTTGTGGGGTGATGTATAAGGAAGAGTGACAAGGCCATTTTTAACAGAAAGGCCCCCGCAAGGATGATTGAGTGGGATGTTCAACGATCGCCCACCAATCTGTGGAGCTGTCAGAGCTGCTAACTGGAGCTGGATCTCAGCCATTTGCTTGGTGAGTTGTTGAGTAAATGTAGTTAATGCAGGACACACACTTTTATCTTCTTCAGTATAAGCAACCTGCTGATGCAATGTCACCTTCTGTTTTGTTGCACCGAGGTGCTGCTTCATGCGCACACTTTTCGCAGCATCTCGATCCTCTTCCATACACAGCAGCCACAGCAGCTCTGCAAATGAAGGGAATTAATTTTTTTCTGCTTCAGCTGCAGCTCCAAGATAAGAGAGTTGTCCCAGCAGCCTCTGCAAAATTGGTTCAGAAGATATTTATTCATTTCTCCAGCCTGCACACCACCCCTTTTTACTGCAAAAGTCAAAGCAACTTGAAGACGCTCCAAGTACACTGATGGCTTCTCCCCTGCGTCTTGAAACATATCCATGAATGTGGCATAGGGTTCATCGCCATCTCGCACGGTGCCAAAAGCGGAGTCAAGATGCTGCAAGTAAACAGTGGGTAAAGTGTCTGGGCTTAAGTGTTTTACCAGATCAGCAGCAGGAGACAAAAGACTTTCAAAAAGCTTCCTGGACCACTGCAAATCAGACCCAGCCGGATCTTCCATCAAGAGGTCGACACTTGAACGCCAAGTATCGTAATCTGCTTTACGGGGGTGGTCTTGGTATTTTACCTGAGAAAGCTCAGAGTCGCTGGGATGAGAGCCCCTGTCGAGAGCTATCCTCCGTCTTAAAGATGCGCTCCACCACATAGCGCTGAACTTCAGGAGGGTTGATATTGCTAGCAGCAATAACTCTTGCTCTAGCAGAGTGAGCTGTAAGCGGAAGCTTGCTGCCGGAGTCAGCTGGATGAGGGATGTCAAGAGGTTTAGAGGGATGCTTAAATACTTCATCCCATTTGGTCTCCTCAGATGTTTCCTCTTCTCCACTAGAGACAGGAATAGAAGCTCCAATACTCATCATCATGTCTTTCAGAACTTCAACATAGTTCCTACCACTCATTTTAGCCACATGCTCCAACTCCAATGGGTAAGCTCGAGTCTTACTGTTGCCTAATTTCTCAGTATAAATACTGGCAAGACTTTTGACCGGGTAATATTCTGTCCATCCCTTGTAACAAAGGTGCAAGGTAACCGAGGGCCTAGGGCTGCTAAAGGCCTCCCAGACGAAGGGTGTCTTTATGTCTTTAAATGTTCTGAACGCATTTGTGTGTAATTGAGCCTTTAATATTGCATCAAAACCTCCCTCCTGGCTAGCTCGCCATATATATGTAGCATGTATTATACTTAAATGGATATATAAGCTATATGTATTAACCAGAAGACAGATTTGGCTAGGGAGGAGAAAATTATGAAGCAATATTAAAGGAGGACACAGAGACTGGATGGATTTATGATAGGTACCATGTATTTTATCATTGCTAGCAGCACCAAACATATCAAAACAGAATTTACCCAACAAAGTATGAACCCAAATTAGGAAACCAGAATTATGAAAACAATATAAACAAGATATGAAAATTAAATATGAAAACAGAATATGGCCACAAAATAATTAAATACAAAAATAAAGGTAACCTGATTCACTACTGGTAAGTTTGAATGTTCAATGTACTTTCCACAATATTAACTTAAATCAATAAATCACCTTAAATCAATAAACCATCTGAAATCAATTATCAAATTAAACAATTAATTATTGTGGAGCCTCCCCTCATGCACGCTGGTGTTGAGATCTTCTTGTCCAAAGTCAAAAAGTCCAGGTAAGAGTCCCAAAAGAGGAAAGTCAGTTATGTGTGCGGGCCAAGAGATGTGTACGTGTGTGAGAGAAAGAGAGATAGAAGGGGGGGAGAGGAGCGATGCGGCTCAGTCCTACCAGGGCAGAGCCAGGATGTTTAAAATAAGAGCGCCTGGGGATCCTCTAGGTGTGGCCCTCAATTAGTTCAGTCTTGGGTAGCTCACCATCAATATCCCCGGCTCATAAAACCTGGCCTGGATCAGAGTATAAGCCAGCATTTTAGTAAGCATTCAAACTCTATAATATATACCAATATCTAATATATGTGGTTACAACGTCAATGTTAACGTTACAAAAACAACTGTTACAATAAACAGCAACAAATAAAATAGAGCAGCATGTCTACAGCAGTGCCAGCACAGATCAGCTGACGAACTGATCAGCTGATGAGCGTTGCACTCGGGAGCAATAGCAAACAGTCGCGCTATATAAACAAAACAATAATACTCACTGCGTGATGTAACAGACAACAGTGTAAAATAACAAAGTACTGTCAGCATTTTCATACATCGTACATCATGCATTAATTAACGTTACATAGAAACAGTAACAGTGGACTTACCAATTCAAGATTGTTTTTTACCATTAAGACCTCAGAAAGGCGTGTATAAAACATGCTTTGCCAACTTCAAACATTTCACTGACCTGCACCCACCCGCACCACACACAGCCCCCATTCATCTACCTACTGTGGAAACCGCTTCCTGTTCAAGCGGCGCAGCCCAGCGGATTGGCTACTCTGGTCCAAACAAACCAACTCTGGTCCAAACCAACCAGCTCTGGTCCAAACCAACCAGCTCTGGTCCAAACCAACCAACTCTGGTCCGCTTCAAAATAGAGGGTCTCGGTTGGTATCAAGTAAATCCTGGTCTGGTTCTATCCTGGTCTGGTTCTATACAGTGTGAACGAACCAAACATAGAACCAAATGTAGATTTTATATTTATTCATATTTCAGAACCAGCATTTGAACAGAGGGAGGGATGGTTCTGATCCACTGGTGTTCACTTTCTCTCTGAGCGTCTCCCTCAGCTGATAGAATACAGTCCTCACTGCTGAGAAGAACATCAGGAGTTTTTATTATGATATATCAGGTCTACTTTATATAAACAACCAGGGCCGCTGCTAAGGTTTTGGAGGCCCTAAGCTCAGCTTGTAGGGAGGCCCCCCCCGGCCCACCCGCCCGTCCGCCCGCCTACCGAACTCCTGGAAGCTTACGAAATTTACAGTTGAAAATAAGTCTTATATAGACATGTAGATATCAAACAATTAACTTTTTACTATACAATAATATACTGTATGTTGAATAAATCAGAGAGAGCAACAACAATAACAAATAAAGCAACTGCATCTGAGGGCAGGCTTTCAGTTGTGAGTATGGATGTCTCTTCTAAGGTGACTTGTTTGTGGCTGTGTACTTGAACCTTCAGACACGTGGGATGGTTGCTGGCTGCTTACTGCACTGCTTGTCGATGGTTCATCATCTGGTTCATCTTCTTGCTGATGTGGTGGTCCGTCTATGTATTTGAGCATTGACCCTATGAATATGATTTAAATGAAAAAATATCTCATTAGTAAAACTTGAATAAAAATACCCAAACCAAAAATATCACTTCATTATATTATGCTATATAGTAGCCTTTGTATTTCACAATGATAGGAGAATGAAATAGAACCCTTATATGACATTAATATGGTAGGACAAAATCAAATACCTTAAAAATTAACATATACTAATCCTACACATTAAACAAAACAATAGTGGCATTTTGTGAATGACCAAACATTTTGTTTTTGCACTACACAAAACTTTAACACACCTTCTACAACACTGTGGCCAGATGTAAAATCATCCCCCAACCACCGCCCCCTCCCCTCCTCCTCCTCACTACCAGGACAGACTGGGAATTATCCCCAACGACCCCCTGGAGCAGAGAAAAGATGCTGGAGCTGAATTTTATTCTCTGTTCAATCCTGTTTACTGTTGGGCTAACCTAGCCTAGCTTGTCGAGTTTATCACGTAACACTTTGTTAGCAAAACAAACAAACAGGGTATAACACGGACTTACCAGAAAGGGATGCAAATTCATCATCTTTCTCTTTTTTCCTCTTTCATGTTTCAACTCCAGATTCATGGTGTTTCTTGGATGATATTCTCTCATTTCAATTGTCTAAGTTAACTGATGAAAATCACTCATTAAAGCCGTTAGAGCGTAGTAAGAAAAGTGGCTCCGAAGCTTTGTGCGGGTCGTTAACGATCCGACTCTTTGAAGTGAACGATCCGACTCTTTGAAGTGAACGATCCGACTCTTTGAAGTGAACGATAGGAGCCGGCTCCTTGTTGGGAGCAACGGAGGAGCCGAACGAGCCGACTCGTATTAGTGAGCTGAGCCAAAAGATCCAACTCTCCAAATAGAGCCGGAATTCCCATCACTCGCTGTACCATTTTCAAGGATTTGCGGGGGTCTGAGTCTATTTATTACACAATAAATAACATTTAATTTTCCCGATTTCAGTGATGGTATACAAAACTCCCATAGAACTAATTCATATTTTTGCTATTTATTAGTGTAATCATTATTATTATTTTTTTTTCCAATCTTAATTTTGGAGGCCCCCTTCACTAGTTGGGGTCCTACGCTGGCTGCATAGTCTGCGTGTACGGAGCAGCGGGCCTGTAAACAACTCAACATGTCACCAGCGTAGAGTCTCTGCTTCAACCACATCTCCGCAAATCTGCGGAAATGTGACGTGACTCCAGTGACTGGACTCGACTGCGTGTGTCGCCTGAAGCAGGAATAAGACGTACCAAAAAATATAAAGTGTTAAACCATCATGTCTAAACAGAGAGAAGTGGTATAACAGGATGTTGAATA
The DNA here is from genome assembly GCA_030544235.1 of Lepturacanthus savala. NCBI lineage: Eukaryota > Metazoa > Chordata > Actinopteri > Scombriformes > Trichiuridae > Lepturacanthus > Lepturacanthus savala. Next base: position 34,836,389 of record CM060480.1, on the reverse strand, counting down.
TCCATTTAATATGATAAAACGTTTATTTAGACTCTTTATTGTGTTGGAAAATCCCACTTTGAAAAACTTTATTAAAAACACTCCAGACCGCCATCACATTTTTAGCTTGCGCACCCCCTAGTGGCCATCAGTCATCAGTCCTCTTTTCACACCTAACTGTAAAAACATAGATTTTATATCACAGCTTTTTAGAAAAATTAAGATAAAATAGTTGTTGCCATAGGACAACACTATGCAGTAGAGTTAAATAGGAAACAACTTCATGTTCCCTAACAAAACTTAACTTTAACTTTGGGAGTATTTAAATCGAATATAGAAGCTATTTAGATTATATTTCATATATTCAGTTGTTTTTTTTGTATTTGTTGTTGACCCGGCCTGGTCTGATTCTATCACAGTGTTTGTGATTCATAAACTTTAATTTTTTTTTTTACATTTATTCAATATTGATGTTATAATTTTTTTCTAATATGCTAAAATAGATTTGTTGCCATGTCAACAATATGCAAATATTAACAAAAATTCAACAAATTTCTTACCATGTCTGTCACACGGTGAGGTCAAGTTGGGTTTTTTGTCTTGTCATTTCCTGTTTTATTTTTAAAGTTAACTCTCCTCTTGTTTCAGGTCACTTGCCCTTCCTCATGTGTCATCGGTCTGATTGTCGGCCCCGCCCTGATTGTTTCCACCTGTTCCCCATTACCAGGTGTATATCTTGTCTGCGTCTTCCCTTGTCTTGTGCCGAAGTGTTTCGTTCTCATGTCGATCACCAAAGCCCTTTTTCCTTTGTCCGCAGCCATAGCCTTGTTTCTTGTGTGTTTCTTTATTGTGCCTCGAAAGAGTGATTTTTTTGTTGTAACTTTTGTAGTATAGCTATAAATCTACGTTTGTTTTCTCGTGTGTAGTTAATGTTTTTCAGCCTTTTGTTTTTCCTCGTTAAGAGTGATTTTGATTACTTTTATAGAGCAGATTTGAAATTAGGAGAATTCAGTTAATGTTTTTCAGCCTTTTTGATTTTCCTCTTTGAGAGCGATTTTGATAACTTTTATAGAACAGAGTAGCATTTTACCTCTTTAGGAGTGATTTTCATTTTCCCTAGTTTAGGCCTGTATTTCATAGCCTCACTCTGTTGAGGGATCTTGCTACCTCAATAAAGAAACTCACCTACACCTCTGCACCCGTGAGTCCGTGTTTAAGACCGGTTCTGACAGTCTAAGTGATATTTCATGCAATAGAGGGTTAAAATGAACAGCTGTGAACCAACTCTTCTCTATTAGAGGAGATGACCAGTCACATGTCTCTTCTCTCTGCAGCACCTCAACAGAGAAAAGGAGCAACACAGGTAAAATAAAATGAAATAATAGAAATAAAAAACCTAAGAAATACATGCATGATTTAGACTTTACTCTACATTATAATATACAATGCACTATTTTCTGATTTGCAAATTATATTAGTAATTCATATATTAGTAATGATATCATTGTCATTACATTAGATTAACAGAATGCAAAGAATCAGTAAACTGCAGTATAACATGATGGAATGCTTATGCTCTAACATTAACGATATAAAGTATAAACACATTTTAGACAATATGAAATAACATCAATCAGCTAGGTTTCATTTTAACTATTAACCATTACATTCTGCAAACGTCAGCTAACCAGATGTAAAGTATACATAAATTTCACATGACAGCTGCTGAGTAAATGTAATATTTACACATTTATGTGAGGAAGTAGTTTAGTTGCTATTATCTATACCAGCTGAGGCCCTTCCATAACCTGACAGTTAGCACTGCCTATTTATTATCTAAACGTGTTATGTTAATGGATAATGACATCAATCATCATTCTGCAACAGAAAAATATCATCATGACTCCATCTTTACTGTCGTCATGTTTTCCTCCTCTTCTTTTTTGGCCACCAGACAGTTTGGGACATTTTTACATGTTCATGAGTTTGTTGACGCATCAGAAATGTTGTCAAGTAGATTCAGGATTCAAAGTGTTGATTGTCATGTTCACAGTGTAGAAACAAGTTTCTCTGAACAATGAAATTCTTACTTTCTGTCCACATGAATGCTGTATCAATAAGAATAAAAATAGTAATAAGGTATTGAAGCTAACATTGAATAAAACAACACAAATAACAGAATATAAACTATAAGTAGGCAGATTATGTTCGGATTTTTAAGTGATAAGCAAGGAATGAGCAGAATGAATAGTCAGGAATAAGGTACAAAAAACCAGGAATAAGGTGCAAAAAAACAGGAATAAGGTGCAAAAAGCCAGGAATTGTCAGGTCGGTCAATGAGTGTCAATGAGCTTCTTTACTGAAATAACAAAAAACCCTCGACAGAGTGAAGCTATGGAAGGCTATGAAACAGGCCTAAACTAAGGTAAACAAAAAACACTCCAAAGGAGGCAAAGCTCTAATCTACTTTATAAGTTATCAAAATCACAATGAGGAAAATCAAAGGGCTGAAAAACATTAACTAAACTAAGGACTAGAAAACAAACAGACTAAGAAATTTACAACAACAACAACAAATCACTCAATCGAGGCACAACAAAGAATCACACGAGCAAAAAATGGCTGTGGACGGGCAAGAAAAAAGGCTTTGGTGATCGGTACTGGGACTAAACACTTCAAGACATGAGGAGACGCAGACAAGATATACACAGGGGAATAGGGAACAGGTGGAAACAATCAGGGCCGGCAATCAGACCGGTGACACATGAGGAAGGGCAAGGGACCTGAAACCAGAGGAGAGTTACCTTTCAAAATAAAACAGGAAATGACAAGACATCAACCCACAAGACCTCACAAGATGGTGTGACAGGAATAAGGTGCAAAAAGTCATAACATTACTATTATTATAGGCTTTGCTATACAGTTAAATTAAGAATAATGGAAGTTATATTCTTTTACTAGCACCCCCTGGATGGACAGCCCTGGGTCATCCTGTAGGTCAAAGGCTTAATAGGCTTCATGTCTCTACAGAAAAGTCACATCTGTTTTGATTAGTCTCTTCTTGAAGCCTTGATAGACACATAGAACAAAGTGCTGCATAATCAATCAGTGGAATAAGTGATCAACTTGTTAATGTGGTCGAGCTTCTACCAGCCTCCTGGTCTATGAGGACAGGAGGAAGCAGTCATCACATGTACCAGACACCAGCGTCTAGATACCAACTATTATTAGTCCCAACAAACACACACTCAGCACTTCCCTCTCTACGACTCATTTCCTACCAGAGGAACTAACCGTTTGGTTTTTGTTGTGAAGATGTCTGATGAATGAATCCAATACATCACCACCACATTCATCTTCAGGACTACAACCACCATAACAGCTGAGACTTTACTGTAAAGGTGTCACTATAAACCAGAGGAGTTAAACTCTGTTTGATCCTGGATCACATCAGTGTTCTAATTATAAAGACCATATATATGGATCTACATATTATAATTATTATTATACATGTTATTATATTAGATAATTACCTCTCCACTCATAATAGTGCTGGTGACAATTTACTAAGATTTTTAACCAGAATTTAAAATCAGCTGCTGCAGAAATAATGTTGTATTGTTGTTAGCATCTAATTATTAAACATTAAAATCATCACAGATATCTAGAGACTCATACCAGAATATGCTGATAACCACTATTAACTATTGGATTTATTTCATGGATGTTTCAAAGATTAGAATCTATGGTTTTGTGTTGCTATGCTAAATATTAAAGAATAGAAAGTACCAGAGAGTAATGACAGATGTACTTCAACAAAGGAAAATAAGGAAAAACGGAAACTTTCCTGTTTTTAAACAACCTTCGTGGTCGATTGAGAAAAAGATGTTGGAGTTAATGAAGTCGTACAAAGACAACGTGATCAGCGTGTCTCCGTTAACTTCAAACATTTATTCACTTTCTCTCAATAAATCACACGAGTCTGTGAAGCTCTGGAGGGGCCACAGGAAATGAGGTGGCGGCCCAGATTTGGACCCCGGGCCTGAAACAGTCACTGTGTTCAGAGAGGAAGTTGATGAAGAGAAGAGAAGGAGGCAAAACAGATGTGGAGCACACAAAGCACAGAGGTAAACCTGGACATGGTGTCAATCAGTAGGTCACCTGAGGAAGGTAGTGTGAGTGGGCCATCATTTTTTGTGTCATAATATTTTTTCATTAATAAGGGCTCTGCTGTATTTGACTTGTACCTCAGGGCAGCTCAGCACACTCCCTCTAGATGGGTGGATACGAGACTAATTAAGCTAATTAAAATATGCCCTCTTGAATTATTTGAAGGTAGTTTTTCCACCAGGTGCCATGTGATGACAGATGACAGTAGAACATAACTGAGTCTGAGAGTGGGGGCAGGAAATCATTAACTGGAATCAGATGAGATGTAATAAATGAAAAATGAGAAGACAAACACCACAATCTAAAAAAAAAAAAATGTAGTGGTGACTTATCAAAGTAGCAAATTTTGTTGTTAGATTATGATTTGGACCGTTTCACAATAACGTGAAGCTGAGGTTCTGTTGCTATGGTTACCTGTTTTTAGATCTGATATGGAGCTCTTATTAAACTGTTCAGAGCTGTTGGAGAATCTCTTTATGAGTGTGATTGTCAGACAATCAGAAACCATTTATTTTCCTCACCAGGATCAACCCTTCAGCTCTAATGAAGGTGTGATGTGTTCAACCTCTGACACATGGTGTCATGGCTGCTTCTTTACAACCACCTGGGATTAGCTTTGGAAAGTTATATACATACCAGATAGTTAAACTTGTAAAAAACATTTTAAAAATTAAAAACACATCTCATCAACAACTGTTATATTCTAGGTGGATTATATATTTAAAATGCATCAAAAACAAAAAAAAAAAACACAAAATCGTGATTTTTGTAAATTAAATTATGAGACAAATGGACTTTTAAATAACAAGAAACCAGCATCAACACACAATGGACATTTATAGATCTGATGGATGCTGAATAAAACTGGATTTTAAGTTTTTGACTTTCTCATCTTTTCAAACTTTATTTCACTAACAGATCTGACTCACACTCCACTCACACACTAAAACCAAATTTAAACTCAACTTATACTCAACACTTTCGTAGACTCGTACTCTTGCATAATCATTCTTTAAGAAATTGTACATTGATAAATGTCAAAATATTATTCTAACTTGATTAAATGCTTAAGAGATGGTTTGACATGTAAATTGAAATCCAGATTAAAATTCATCAATCCATTTCCTGTTTAAATCACTGTAATAAATACACTGTGTTTCTCCATTAAACTCATTGTTAACAATGATTAGAGAGTAACAGCACATAGTAGAACAATTATCACTTAGATAAGGAAGGTGTTTATTCATCCTGGTACAAACAAAGAAGCAAATGCATATTTCACTCTTTAGTAGACATGGAAAAGAAAGTTTGCTGTAACTTTAAACAGGATTTTGGCTGAAAAGAGGCGGGAAATTCTGAGAATTACAAAGCCTGAGCTAAGATGACGTTTCATACAAGAAAAAAATAAGAATTTAGTTGAACAGTAAAATCTCTGTGCAGCAGCAAATTGACAGGAATGTAATTTGGAAATGCTGCCATTGTGTCACTGTGTGCAGACTATTTTGCTCCATTTATGACTTGAATTATTTCTTTGAATGAGGATTTTTACATTATGTAATCATGCCCCTCTTCTATTAGGAAGGCATCAAGTCCTGTTTAAGGTGAAAGATGCTGAAGAGAAACTAACAAACATCAAACACGTTGATTAAAACCACAACAGCCTTACATTCTACCCAAGGACCTGAACATATCAACTAATAAAGGATCCTTCTACTCAACCCTAGACTCCATTTAAACATGTTATTATGAAGCGTAGGGGGGCTGCAGATGTTAATTCATTAGGTATCAGCTCATCAGATGGAGATTTACAAAAGATAAAGATAAAACCAACATGTAGAAGCAAACAAAGAGGAAAGAATCACAAGCACTTCTTTTTCACTAAATATTCTGTGACATGACTTTTGTCACCTTTATTTAACCAGGCATGTTGTTTGAGGTCTAATGATTTCTTTTTGGAGCCAGGCCTGACCAACATGTCAGTGATAAAACACAACAAGCACCATGGTAGGTGGCATCCAGTGAAGTGGAACAGGCATTCATATACAAGACATCACCAGAATATAATAACAGGGGTAAAAATGTACAAGATTTAAAACCTCTCACCCTGACCTTCTTAACATGAGGCTAAAAAGACAACATCATCATTGTGTTGATTATTTCGGTCTCATCTGTGTCCAGTCCACTAAGAGTTCCTGTCTGTTAAGAAAGCCAGCCAGCCAGCCAGCCAGCCAGCCAGCCAGCCAACCAGCCTGCCAGCCAACCAGCCAGCCAGCCAGCCAACCAGCCTGCCAGCCAGCCAACCAGCCAGCCAGCCAACCAGCCAGCCAGCCAGCCAGCCAGCCAGCCAGCCAGCCAACCAGCCTGCCAGCCTGCCAGCCAACCAGCCAACCAGCCAGCCAGCCAGCCAGCCTGCCAGCCAGCCAGCCAGCCAGCCAACCAGCCTGCCAGCCAGCCAACCAGCCAGCCAGACTGCCAGCCAGACTGCCAGCCAGCCTGCCAGCCAGCCAGCCAGCCAGCCTGCCAGCCAGCCAGCCAGCCAGCCAGCCTGCCAGCCTGCCAGCCAGCCAGCCAGCCAGCCGACTACTCAGCATCACTGTCACTGAGACCATTTACATGTTAAACTGTAGACACCTGTTTTGTGTATTCATGTATAATTCCATGTTTCAATAGATAGATATTTGATCAATCACTGATCATTGACCATGATCAATTTTGCAGAAAGTCTGGCTTTATAAACAGGAGCTGATGGAATGAAATGTCATGTGACAGTATCATCAAAAATACATCTGGATATTCTCTTTCCACTCTCCTCCCTGCTACAATTCACAACACATACAACTTTTCCTCTGATTCACTCAATGTGGTCAAACTATATCTGAGAGATTTACTGGATATGAGTGGCAGCCTCTAAATCTCTGCTCCATCCACTCCAATACAAAGATTTTATTTGTTTTAAACTATTGACTGTAGAAACAGCAAATCACAGCAAACCTTTAGTCCTGACACACACCTCAATGAAAACACACGTTATGTATTTACATAACACACATCCTACTACTCACAAATTATTTATTTTAGGAACAATCTGGTATGGAATTCTTTAACATGTCAAATGCATATAGTAAACTTGTTGAAGGGGTGTACGTTGCTGAATTAATACTTGAAAAGAAAATGTTTGTAGGTGCTCTTTGTCTATAATATTAGAAATCTACGGGTATTATTTATTTGAAATCTCTGGAGAAGCTCATCCTAATGGACACACTCCAGCAGCATCACCTGGAGCCTTTCAAATTTCTACTTTATTTTATCTTTGACTTTCTTTCTTGTTTATTGTGTTTCTGTGTTTGTTGATGAATAAATGTGGCAGGATAAATGAAATGAACAGAATGAATGTCTGTATTGTAAAAATCTGTAATAAAGTAATAAAACAATGTCTATCGCAGTGAAAAGAGAAGAACAGGTAACCGACCATCTACACTTCATCATCAACGCTGTAACTTGTGCAGAAAAGAGAAATGATGATTAATAACAGAAAGTCATCATGCTGCACCAACCACACTTCTTATTTGGGGTTTTGTCGTAACAGAATCAACATTTTGAGTCATTAGTAGACATTCATAGAGCTGCTGGTCACAGACTCAACAGCAAAGAGTTTTCACAATATTAATAGAAATGTTAGGTTTGGGGAAACTAATCTGTTTTAAAGGGCAGGTTCACAGTTTTTAAAGTGTGTCCTAAAACAACAATCAGGCTTCCATGTGAATGTTTAAACCGGTTCTGCTAAACAGCCTGTTCATACCAAAATTAAATATCCTCATATCAAACACAAATATCACTATATGTATTATCAAAAATATAGTTTCTTTTCATTATTGTTTTAAAACGTTGACATCGGACCTCTGGGAGTTTGTTCCAGATATGTAGAGATAAAAAAGTTAAAAAATGAAACTCAACCCAGGAATAGTTGTTTGTGATCTTTAGAAGACGATAAGATCCTCTCATTCAGTGATGAGTCCAAGATACAACAAACCAGCCAATAAAAAAGGTGAAAGAGGGACAAGAGAACAGCACAGGGAAGACTGGACAAGTTGGTGGGTTAAATGGATGAAGTGGGAGCATCAATTAAAGGTAAAGGTGTGTTTCACCTGTGTAATTCTATCTCCAGGCAGCTCGTTAAGCTCATCTACATTCTGCCTGGTAAATAAACCCATTCGGCCCAGAAACATTTAATATAAATGTTATTGTGACATTTTCACTTATCTCTCTTTAATCTTAATTAAAGCCTAAATTAGTGATTTGCTGCCATAATTGTTTCTGGAACAGAACCAGAACAGTATTTTATTTGTGTAGGTGATTGATTGTGTTCTGTGGCTGATATTTCAGACTTTAATATTTGGTGTTATTAATGTGTGATTTTCCAACCAGCCCATGGAGGTATTTCCTCAGATAAAGTGTTGCAGTGACATTTGCCTTGGCAGTAACAGTGTTTTAATGTGTAACCTGATAGTTCTTTGTGGATGTTTGTCACTCAAACAGGTATTCAGCCTCTCAACTAAACACTTTCACACACACACACACACACACACACACGTACAGTATCGACAGTAAATTCTCTTCCATAAAACAATAAGAAGCTCTGAGGTGAGTTTGTTCTTTAATCTGCTCTCACAACTACAGCTGCGATAATTTATTAATCCATTGATAAAAAAAACTATGAAACTATTTAATTTATTATAAACTATTTTGATAATTAATATGAGACATTTTTAAGAAGAAAAAGAAAAAGAGTGTAATGAGTTCTATAATGTGAATCATATTATCACATTATTCCCAACTATTTAATAATTGATTAATCAGTTGATACATTTTATCAGAAGAAAATGTCCATATTCTCTGGTTCCAGCTTCTCTTCTCTGATTATTTCCTGGTTTCTTTAGTCTCTATAATAATAAACTGATGATATTTGGACAAAAAAGACATTTTACTCAACATTTGCCATATTATTAATAAATCCAAAATATTTCAACCAATGATTTCATTCATTTTTATTTATTAGTTTTGTTTAGTTTAGTTAATTAAATCAATAGTTTTGAACAATTAAAATCTATTGAATTGTATGAAGTGTCACTTGTTGACTTGTTGTCTTTTATAGTTTTTACAGCATGTGGGAGGTCTCACACCTGTTGTTTTCTGGCGCTGCAGCAGAGAGAAGCTGTTAAAACCATGAGGTGACTTTTCTACTTCTTGAAAGCACAAATATATCGTTAGTGACGTCACAACTTCACAAGGGAAAGTTTCATATACGGGACCTTTAAAGTCTGATGGAACAGGTGTTTTACAGGGAAACTTATGTTGTACACACACGCGCGCACCTTATTTACATAGGCAAATACTGGCGGACACGCATTATGACAACAGGACACGCACGCACGCGGACACACACAGAAAGAGGAAGACGCACTAACCGTCGCCTTGATGGGGACGTACAGCACCGGCCTGGCCCCGGTCCCGGCCTGGAACCCTTTGGACTTGACCCAGAACTTGAACTTGGCGTTGATGTGGTTCCGCGGGTCGTGTCGGGGCAAGAAGACGCCGCTGCTGTTCTCCTCGTCCCCCTGGATCAGCGTCTGCAGGATCTTGTTGTATTTCCGCCGGGTCACGGTCTTGGTTTTACCGGAGTCTCCGTACGTCCGCAGGCACCAGTCCTGGAACTCACTGAACATCTTCGCCGGAGCCGCGCCGCTGGGACTGCGGCTCCTCTGCTGGTTCTGGTTCGTGGACGGGGTCACAACGTCTCCGGTTCTCCTCGTTGTCATCATAAAAATCAAATACTACCGTTTTTACCGGAGAAAAGAGAAGGAAAACAGCCACTTGGAGTTGACGGCTGGGTTCGTCAGAATTCGGTTCGATTTCGCTCGACGAACGTTCTTCTGTTTCCGCGGAAACGGGGCGAAATCAGCCCGAAAAATAAAACTAGAGAAAATAAACCCTGCGGATGTCTCCGGTAACCGGAGGTACCTGAGGGTCGGGACGGTTCGGATCCGCCGTTTTATCGTTACGCACCGGCGCGTCCGGCAGCGAACAGCCGCGCTGAGCCGCCGGAACGGACGGAACAGAACTCCGGAGATCCCGGTGAAGGTGTGACTTCAACGGTAACAATGAACCGGAGGAAGGCACCGGGAGGGGGGGGAGGGGGCGGCGTGACCTCCTCAGACGCACCTGTTAGCGGCGTGGGGCGGCCGGCCGGCCCCGGAGACGTCGGTCACTACTTCCGAAAGAAAGAAAGAAACGGAAATACGGCGTCTGCTCCGAATTTATTCTTATTATTTCAGATTAAATCCGGTGGTATCACGGCGTTTGTTTTCGTTTCACCAGCGCAGCTTCACAGAAAAATAGAAAAGGACGCGTCCTGATTGATTCCGTTATCAGCTGATTATTATTGTTCTCATGTTTCACCTGTTCTCCTCCTGTTCTTCTTCTTCCTCCAGCGGGTTGATAGGAAACAACCGGACACCTGTTAGAATCCTGTTTGTCTCTCCTCCTCCTCCTGCACCTCCTCCTGCTGCTCCTCCTCCTGCACCTCCTCCTGCTCCTCCTCCCCTTCCTCCTCTCTGTATCCTTAAAGCTGGTCGCTGCTCCTCATTTCCTGCTCAAATAAACCAGAAGTCGCTGCTGATAATAAAAAAGCAACTAAATCCACTGCTGTAATACATCGGTCCAGCCTGTTAACCCGGGACACACACACACATACACACACACACACACACACACATATACTCACACACACACACATATACATACATACACACACACACACATACACACACATACACATACACACACGTACACACACATACACATACACACACGTACACACACATGTACACACACACACACACATATACACACACACATACACACACACACACATACACACACACACACACACACACACACACATATACTCACACACACACACATATACATACATACACACACACACACATACACACACATACACATACACACACGTACACACACACACACACATATACACACACACATACACACACACACACATACACACACATACACACACACACACATATACATACACACACACACACACATACACACACACACATATACATACACACATACACACACACACATATACATACACACACACATACACACACACATACATACACACACACACACACACATACACACACACATACATACACACGTACACACATACATACACACACACACATACACACACACATACACACACACATACATACACACACACATACACACACACACATACCAGTGGTGATTTGTGATCTTTTAAACAGGGGAAGCTCATATTTGCCGTACATCATAAACGTGTTATTAACATCCCAAGTTCCAAAAAGTCATTTCAGGGAGATGTTTGTTGTCTATCAAGATGTTTACCAGAACTTCTGGGAGACTTGGCCCAATGTTAGCATTGTTAGTATCATGATGCTAGCTGGTCACTCGGACCTAGCCGAATATGATTGCACTATCGAACAAACGGTAATTAAAATTAGAACAACAACAATAACAATAAGAACAAGGAAACTTTAATATTTATAGAACAATGAAACACGTGAGTGTGATTTATTTAGTGTAAGAGTGAATTATTTCACTCTGGAAAGGCCAACAAATAGTCTCTGTTTGTCATTTGACTTCACATGGAAAATCCGGGATGGGACTGAAATCATGCAGCTGAGGTGACGTCATGCAGACAAGTCTCCCGGAAGTTCTTGAGAGTGGCTCCATGATGCCCGTGAGTCGGGTAAAATATCCCGGATTTTATACTATGCGAGTGTTTTTTTATAAATATGCAATGCAAATGAGAAGGCGCAGGCAAAACAGTAACTCGTGCATTATACGTGGATCGCTTCGATTCAATTGCGCAGGCACACGAGAGAGCAAGCGAGAGAGAGAGAGAGAGTTCACTGATCCGCTTCCCTGTTAGTGGGTGCGAACCATTAACAGTGACACTTCAGTAACACTGAACCACTTCTTGCCCGTAGGTCTGAGCCATTTAGTGAACAGCTTCCTGTGAAATAGTTCTGAACAAATCCACTGAATGACTTTAAGGGGAAGTTCTTGTACTGTCGGTGTATGTGTCGTTTTTTTGAAAATCATATAGCTTTTTAAAACTCATACATTTTACAGTAAAGGTTGGTTAAAAACAATAAATAACTCAGACATTTTACATTAAAGGTTAGTTAAAAACAAGAAATAAGAACAATAATACTGATATTATTATTAATAATAAAAAAATGTTATAATTATTACCCTTATTAAAATAACCAATGAATCAGAAATCAATTTTTATTTTTATTGTTGAATAGGAAACACACACTAGCACACATGCACACATATACGCATATACACACACGCTCTCCGCACCCCCCGTGCGCGCTGAACGAAATGAACGGGTCTTTTTACTGAACAATCTGAACTGAACTAGTTCTTCAAAGTCAACAATTCCCATCACTACCCTGAAATGACTGGAACCTGTGGTGTCTGCGTTATATAGTTTTGAAACCTGTCAGTCAAACTAAATTCAGATTTTTCTCCACTCACCATGCATCACCACTACATTCTGATTTTCCTCCAATCACCATGCGGACGCTCAGCGTCCAGGCCCCGCCCACACTCCATTGACTCCCAGAGACGCTCAGCATCCGGGCAGGCTCTAATTTTCAGCATTTATCCAATGGGCGCGGAGTTTCGAGGCGATGAAAAAAAAGCCCCATTGACTCTCAGAGACGCTCAGCGTCTATGGGGAAATGCATTGAGCAGAGACCAGGAAGCGGTATGGGAATGTACGGACATGTCATTTATTTATTTATGATAAGTAGCTGATTCTGAAAGAACTCGTCTTCAAGATGAACATGTTCTAACAGATTTATAGTCAATAAAATCTTATACAGCTGCACAATTTTATATATATATTATATATTTTATATATATATAAAATCTTACAATCAGAAAATATACAGATGTTCTCCAATGAGGCAGATTTAAAAATTCATTACAAATAAAAATTATTATTATTAATTATTTTATGACAACTCTGCTCATGTATTTTGGATTATTTTAAATGGTCCAGTCAACACACATACACGTACAACTAGAACACAGTAGTTTACTGAAAAAAAAAAACAAATTAGATTCTGTAAAATATTATTATTTTTTTAAATCTGAGTCTGAGTCTACAGACATTCATCACTTTACTGTTTAGTTAGTGTTATTCCTGTGTTTCTGGAGGAAAGGCTGGTTATGGATATAAAGATAATATTTGACTATTATATTGACTGTTATACTAGATCAGCGGTTCCCAAACTTTTTAGCCGCGCACCCCCATCTATATCCCTACCTGGGTGACGCACCCCCTATTTCCCACACCTTGCAAAAAACACAACTAAATGTCTAAGGCAGCATGTTTAATTCTGCTCAACCAGAACACATCATCTAATGATCACCAGGAGTGAAAGTGGTTCAAAACTCTTGCTGGAACTCAGTGCGTGTAAAATAATGCGGCGCGCGCCGCTCGCGATTTTTTACGGTTTTTAGTCGATTTCGGGCAATTTTTAGCACAGTTTCGGATGCATGTCACTTAGTCAGGCATGTATATATGAAAAACAGATTATCAATATCTCTCAAAAATTTATTAAGCCAAATATCAGTTGACAGTGAGTGATACATCATACTCAGGCTTCTCATCCTCTGATTCTTCTGTGGTCGTGAATCGCTTTCACATTTCTGCGCTGCATTGTGCCAACATAATTTTGCTTGGTGAAAGCAAACACGTGTGGTTTAAACCAATCAGAATTAACGATGCTGATAACGTGACCACGTGTCCATCAGCCAACCAGAAACACATTTGTTCAGCTCGGCTCGCCTCGCGTTGCATAGCAACCAGAGACGCGCTCAGACTTGTCGCTCCGTGACAAACGGCACAGAGAGACACCGAAACAGCGTAGATTACACTGAAACGAGCACACTGGAATTGTTCCAGCACTCGGATAATGTAACTAATGTGACTTTATTTAACATGGGATTTTAACTTCTGCGGAAATGTGAGCGCGACTCCAGTGACTGGACTAAAAAAATAAAGTGTTAAACCAGCATGTCTAAAAAGAGAGAAGACGTATAACGGGATGTTGAATATCCATTCAATGTGACAAATAAAACGTTTATTTAGACGTCTGTATTCTGTCGGAAAATCCCACATTGAAAAAACTTTATTAAAAACACTCCAGACCGCCATGACATTTTTTTAGCTTGCGCACCCCCGAGTGGCCGCTCGCGCACCCCTGGGGGTTCCCACACTTTGGGAATCCCTGTACTAGACTATACATAGTGGACTATTATAAATGACCTATATGCTACTGAACACCTGCCCCTCTAAAGGTCTCTACTCAGTCCTGATCTACACAGAGGTGATGGATTCCTAAAGCGGTTTCCTATTCCTGTCTCATAGTTGAGAAATTGATCCGATTGATTGGGATCAGTCGATCAAAGTCGATTAGTAGATTTTTATGGATTTTTCCTGCTGGATCAGTTTGATCATGAATCATTTAGAGCTCACCTCACATTTAAAGAGGCTGTTCTGCATCATTGATGTGGAAAACTAAGAATAAAAAAACTCAGAGGACCAAAACGTTGTTATATTCATTATTTTGTGATTGACAGGAGTTTGTTCTTATTAATCTAAACAGCTTTTGCCTATATATTATTTTTGTATATACCTGTCTATTTTCTAGATGCAACACAACTCTTCTACTTTTACAGATTTGTTGATGAACTCAACTTATCAATTAGTTAAATTAATTAAAAGTCAAATTCTCTATTATTTCTATGTGATGCTTCTTTATACTTCACTATATTTATCTGACAGCTTTAGTTACTTTTCAGATTAATATTCTAATACTTTACATATTCTAGTCAATCTACACTTTGTGTTAATGCTTCCAAATATTATGATGAAGCACTTTTACTATTAATCAAGTTATCTCAAATTGGCTCCATATTGAAAAACTTGAAAAAATATATATATATTCTCGCATGTATTAATGATTAAAACAAGGGTTAGATTATAATAGTCTGTATGAGTACTTTTAATGCTTTAAGTATATTTCTGTACTTTTACTTACATTTCCAATCCAGGACTTACTTATTGAGTATTTTTTGACATTATTTCTACCCCTCCTGGAGTACCTTACCGTGGGGGAGGAATTTGTGTGTTCCAATGATCCAGGAGCTATGTTGCTGCTTCATGCCGCTGGTAGTCACCCATGGTATCAGATTCTTGGTGAGGGACCAGACAAAGTGCAGCTCAAATGAAGAACAGGATTATTGGGTCAATGTTAACCCTGCCCGGGTGTGGGTTACTGGGGCCGGAGCCAGGCAGGGACCCTGGTGATCCAACCCCCAGCTGCTGAAGCCTCCCTTGACCTTCAAGTGGGGGGGATGGCCTGACTTTCATCTGTGCCTATGCACCGAATGACAGTTCAGAGTACCCACCTTTCTTGGAGTGCAGACTCGCTGCGGACTCCCTCGTCCTCCTGGGGGACTTCAGTGCTCATGTGGGACCTCACATGACAGTTCAATTCATCTCATTTTCTATACCTGCTTATTCCTCATTAGGGTCACATGGTCTGCTGGAGCCAATCCCAGCGCATTATGGCAAGAGGCAGGGATACACCCCTGATGGTCGCCAGCCAGTCATGGGGCACACACACCATTCACTCACACATTCACACCTACGGGCAATTTAGAGTCGCCAATTAACCTGAGGAGGAAGCCGGGGTACCCGGTGAAAACCCATGCAGACGCTTGCTGTGAGGCAGCAGCACTAACCCCTGCACCACCGTGTCGCAGAAAAGAGAAACCTCTGGGAGAACCACAGTGAAGGAGATCCACTCCCATGGACGGACAGGCTATAGATGAACCAGGACTGACAGACATCCATCTGATAATGAAATAATAGTCTATAAAGATGTTTTTGTAGAGATGTCGTAGGGTGGGGGCAGAAGGGTGGGTCCAACCAGGCAGGTGAAGGAGTAGGTTCATCAGGGGCCTCCATGAGTCACATCAGGAGTCGTCTTCATTGGGCCTCGTGCGGTTGAACTGAAACAGTAGCAGGGAGAAGGACTCTGGTTGAATAGTGATGAAAAGACCAAGTATAAACTAGATCCTGTTTATTAATGACAGTGGTACATGGTACCAGAAAGAGATGATAGGGCTCAGTGACTGTACTTCCCCTAGCATTCTCACTCCTAGGGCAGCTTAGACTGAACTGTGGGTTTAAGTCTACCTTTAGCTACTCTGACCATAGGCCTTTTGGAACAGGAATGTTTTCAGTCTAACCTTAAATACACATACTGTGTTGGCCTCTTTAATATTACAGTGAGACCTGGAGGGGTGTGATTGGGAGGAACAGCCCCCCAGACCTGAACCTGAGTGGTGTTTCATTATTGGACTTCTGTGCTCGTCATGGGTTGTCCGTAACGAACACCAGGTTCTAGCATAAGGGATTCATATATGGACTTGGTACCAGGACGCCCTTGCCTGCAGTTCGATGATCGACTACGTGGCCTCGTGTTTTGGACACTCAGGTGAAGAGAGGGGCGGAGCTGTCAACTGATCACCACCTGGTGGTGAGTTGGCTCTGATGGTGAGGGAGGAGGCCAGTCAGACCCAGGGTTTGCTGGGAACATCTGGTTAAATCTTTTGTCAGAAAAAGCTTCAACTCACATCCCGGGGGACACGGGGGACATTGAGTCCGAGTGGACCTTGTTCCACGCCTTCATTGTTGAGGCGGCTGATCGGAGCTCTCCAAACCTGCTGGTGGACACTAGTGGTAAGGAATGCCTTCAAGCTGAAGGAGTTCTACAGAAACTTCTTGGCCTGTGGGACTCCTGAATAGCTGATGGTATCAGGAGGAGGAGTACTGGAGAGGAAGGTCCGTAAGATAGTCGAACCTCAGATTCAGGAGGAGCAGTGTGGTTTTCGTCCTAGTCGTGGAACTGTGGACCAGCTCTATACACTTTGATTTGAGTACTGAGCTGTGGTAGTACTGTAAATGTCTCTGCATTGTGCTTGTATTCGCCACGCTGTACGGCATTGTTTGCATGTTGTATTGTCCGTGTCTTATCAGTCACTGTCTTACCATTTATCATTTCTGCCGGGAACCCAAAATGCTGCCAAACAAACATTTTAAAAGCGGCGGGGGCGTCGCCAATAGGAATACCTGTGTTTTCCATCATTCTGGCTGCTTGCTGGATAAATCTGGACAGAATTTTAAACGCAAAGAGCAATCTCATCAAATCACATCTCGCGAGATCTCGTCACACCAGATCTCGTCACACCCCTATTAATCATAATATAGAAACATACAATTGACTTTATTTTATTTATTTATATAGCCCAATTTTACAACACAGTTGTCTCAAAGTGCTTTACAAAATCCAGTCCAAAGTGACCCAGACATCCCCCGTCCTTAGACCCTCCTTCTCGGCAAGGAAAAACTCAAAAACCCAGTGGGAAAAAGGAGAAACCTCGAGGAGGACCACAGTGAAGGAGAGATCCACTCCCATGGACGGACAGGCTATAGATGAAACAGGACTGACAGACATCCATCTGATGATGAAGTAATAGTCTATAAAGATGTTTCAGTCTGTAGAGATGCCGTAGGGTGGGGGCAGAAGGGTGGGTCCAACCAGGCAGGTGAAGGAATAGTAGTAGGTTCATCAGGGGCCTTGATGAGTCGCATCAGGAGTCGTCATCGTTGGGCCTCGTGCGGATGAACTGAAACAGTAGCCACTCCCCCGAAGGGGAGTGGGGAGAAGGACTCTGGGTGAATAGTGATGTAAAGACCAAGTATAAACTAGATTTATTAATGACAGTGGTACATGGTGCCAGAAAGAGATGATAGAGCTCAGTGACTGTACTTCCCTCAGTATTCTCACTCCTAGGGCAGCTTAGACTGAACTGTGGGTTTAAGTCTACCTTTAACTACCCTGACCATAGGCCTCTTGAAACAAATGTGAACAAGAAATGTCCATTTTTTATTACATAAGTGTGCACAAGATTCTCTATTACTTTATTTTTTCTGAATTATTACTTATCTGAGTTTAAATGTTTATTATTAAATGAAAGTGTTATCAGTGTGGAGTTTATATCAGAAAGAATTATTAAGGTGCTGAGATCAGAGCTTTTTAAAAAGCTGCATGTCTCTTGCCATTATTACCATGGTCCTTCAAAAGTAAAGTGTGTGTGTGTGTGTGTGTGTTTGTGTTCACTTATAAAAGGTGGCTTTACTGTCCATTAGGAAGGGCCTTTATAAAGACTCCTTAGAGAACATATGGTGTCAACACATTTTCTCATGAGTACACACAGGCACACACTGATCCGTATTCCCCCGGACAGGGTTGATCTCGGTGCAACTAAGGATTTACGCAGCCCAATTTCCACATTTATTTTCTTTTAATTCTTTTATCAAGTTGAAACAGTGGATGCAGCAGGTAAATACCTGAAACAATATTAAATCAAATACAAAAAATGTTAAATAAAATACACAAATATTAATTCAAATAATAAAGTGCATTACCAGCATAAACAACATTCATGATTACATGATTCATGACAATATTAATTAATAAATTATTGTTAGCAAAATCACACCTTATCAATGCAAAATGCAACAGTATAAATATAAATAGCATAAATAATTTCACATTTTTAACCCAACTAGATTCTACATATCCCTCTATCACACTCATAAAATAGAGCCATAGATCTGCAAGTTAAACTAACAGTGAGCTGTTGGCACCCCAAACTACATGTCCCACAATGCCCATGGCGAGTGGGCGGCGACTCGCACCAGCTGACCGGCTCACTTTCACCAACTTAAATGTACCAGAATTATAGTAAACAAACAACAACAGCAGTAAACACCCCATCGGCAGTGAAGTTTAACTTGTATGTGCTTTCAACCGACACACAACACAATACATCACGCAGTTGGGAGCGAAGCGCTTTACATACGAGCGTCAGTGAAGGCCACGGGAAAGAGCCCGACCGCAAACCCGCGGATCAAGGAGCGTACACTACAAAAAGTTTACACATTCACCTACTAGAAAAGATAAAGAGGCACTTACTCAATGGCTGCACACCGGATCAATTGTTTGCCGTGGTACTAAGGAAGCTACGCGGTCCTTTTTAAAGGGGGGAAGTAGCCGGTCATGTGATCACTACGACCGTCACGTGTACATTTACGTCACTTACGTCAGTTTAAGGCACTATACAGCATTACACCCAGAAAACAGAACAATATGTATTAGTAAACGTCAGTAAACATCAACAGATAAAGGCTGAGTCTCTTCTATTTCCAGTATTTTAAAATGTCATACAGCATTACACCCAGAAAACACAACACACACACATACACGCGCACACACACACACACACACACACACACCCTGGTACTCTCCAGAGAAACACTACAGAGAGAACAGACTGCAGGAAAACAGTAAACTGTCATCTGTCATGTTAAAAAAAAATATATGGATGGACTGAACAAATAACATGAACACCTTCAGATTCAACTGTATAATCATTTTTATTTGTATATATATATAAATGATTGTAGAGTTGAATCGACACCTCTCTCCCAACAGTGCCATCACATAGTGACACATTGACATATTGACTCATTCTGTCCATGAATGCCTCTTCTTCTCTTCTTCCACTTTACAATGTTTTTCTGTTTTATCCATAAAACATTATAAAACATTATTATGAATACAGTTATTATCCAACTTCAATGTCCGTTTTCCGTTTGTGGGCCTGTGTTTGCTGACAGATATTGTCTCTCTAGATTCTATTTCAGAGAAGAGTAAAGTATTTGTTTTTCAGTCCAAACTGGGCTGTTACATTTGCGTCTTATCTGAAGGTCCCTGTAGGAATAAGATGATAGGGAGAAGAAAAAAAATGAAGAGAATTTCAACCGAGAGGATGAAAATAACCTCCCAGTATGGGAAGTGAAAGTGTATTTCCAAACATCTGTCCTCCAGCTCAGCTTTACCCTCCATGCTGTCATCCTGGAGGCCAACATTCACCCGTCAGGGTCACATGGTGGAAAACTACACCCAACACAACGTTTTATAACTGAAATCACCTCTTTTTGGAGAAAATAATGTCAACATGTTCATAAATGTATTCTTAATATTATTTTAATGATTAAATAAAGGAATATCAGAAAAGTTCCATTTTGTCTCACAACAAAAGCTCTAGAGACAAGTCATTAGAACTGCTGTAATCTCTTTAAACACATTGTGCATGTGAAGATGTAGAATCTGTAGGCGAAAGACAATTATTCTGCAACAGGAAACTGTCGTAGTTTCGTTTGTAGTCTGAGTAGAGTTGAACAATTATGTTGGAGCAGGAGGGCAAATGGTATCTCAGGACTTGTGGGAGTCTGGGCCTAAAATGTAAATCTAACAAAAAAAAAAGAAAAAACTCACCTTTATAAATATGTAGAGGGTAACACGGTGAAACATTGTTTAGCACTGTTACCTCGCAGCAAAAAGGTCCAGGTTCTAGTCCTGGTCCAGATTCCAGTCCTAGTCCAGGTTCCAGTCCTGGGTCTGGGACCTTTCTGTGTGGAGTTTCATGTTCTCTCTGTGTCTGGTGGGTTTTCTCCAGGTTCTCCAGCTTCCTCCCACAGTCCAAACACATGCTGAGGTTAACTGGAGACTCTAAATCACCATAGAAGGTGTGTGAGTGAATGGTGTGTGGTCCATGATAGACTGGAGACTGGAGACCACTGGATCCTGCCTCTCACCTGTAATGTGCTGTAATTTAAACTCATTTATTCCGCTCAATTAACGTTTCCTGGTAAGGTTTTTGACTTCTAGAAGTGAAACAGTATTTTTATGTGTGTGTTCCTGTTTTTGTTTGACTCATGCACACGCAGGCAGTGACATGATATACACTCCTACCAATCACTTCATTGATTCAATGCCA
Organism: Lepturacanthus savala; assembly: GCA_030544235.1. Lineage (NCBI taxonomy): Eukaryota > Metazoa > Chordata > Actinopteri > Scombriformes > Trichiuridae > Lepturacanthus > Lepturacanthus savala. The sequence continues at coordinate 34,815,164 of CM060480.1, read as the reverse complement.
AGAAAAACAGCATTGCACCAACAGAGAAGAAGACTGAAAGCCAGAAAACATGATCTAAAATATAAATCAGTTTTCAAATGTTTTGTGAGACAGGTACTAACCCTAACTAGATTCAACACATCACAAGGATGCACACAGCGAGGTTTGGTGAGGAACAGTGAATATAAACATCATTTTTCTTTAGGGAAAGGAGAAAGAATGACAGAAAACGCCACAGGACCTGTTGGTAGATCTATGAGTAGGAAAATATAGAAGTTTATAAGGCTGGAGATCACAAAGACAGACTGGGCTCATGTCTATGCTGCCACCTCACGCTGCAGGTTTCCTCCTGGGTCTGGAGATACTTCATTTCCACTACTTCAATCCCACAATGCAGTGAGTCTATGTGATAACTTATCGTTCTGTTTCAACCTATGTCTGCATGTACGGGTGAATTCTTTAACCCCTTGATGCCTGAATACATTTACAATCGTATAAAAACTATTTCTTTTGTGTTTTTGATTTCAATCTGATGCTAAATTAACTAGAGATTGTTCATTTGTCTATATCACATAAAATAGGTTTGACAAATTAGTGACAATAGACATTAAAGGGATAGTTGTGTATTTTTGACATGAATCTGTATTTCATCCATATCATCAGTGTCCTACACTCACACTGACTGACCCCCAACAGTGACCTGGGAGACCAGTCCTGGTCCAGTTCGGGTCTAGTTCTGTTCCAGTTCTAGTCCAGCAGGTTCCTGGGACACTAAAATAAAACGTCTTTCTTCTAAAAACAGCATATGTTCAAAAGAGTGATTTATTTGCATCATAAAACCAATATCCATGAAAAAGTCACAAGTTATATTCACTTGTCCCTACTTTCTCTCAGTTACTATCAGTGCTGTCATCCTGCTGACTGCTGCACTAGTCAATTTCACAACGTTTTTCAGTTGTTGTTGTGACAGACTCACGAGGGGGACCCAAGAGCGAGTAGTGGAAAATTGAATTTTATTGTAAAAAGGGATAAGGGGTCTTGGCTCGGGGAGAGGGACGCGGGACTGGTCGGCGTGGGAGGCAGAGTGGAAGGCAGGGGTGGCTTGGAGCTGGAGGGTGGCTGAGAGGGTGGAAGGCAGAGGTGGCTGGAAAACCGGGAGGCAGACGAGGATGATCCACGGAGGGTTGACAACAATCTGGCGAGGAGTGGTGGAAAAGCCAGTGCTGATATACTGCAGAGGGGATGAGCTGATGGATGGCAGGTGTGGAGGCTGAGGGAGTTGATGAGCTGATGGCAGGCAGGTGTGGAGGAATCCAGGAGCTGAGTGTGAGTGACAAGGTGGCCACGCCCATGCCGGCACACAGACACACAAACACAGGGAGAGACAGGGAAACACAAGGGAGAAGGGGGAAGACAAAAGAGGGAGGTACAGCCACAACTGTGACAGTTGTGCAGTGTTCATGTTGATATCAGCATCGCTAACAAGCTAGTTTGAGAGAATTAGACCGACATGTTTACAGACATTGCAAGTTCCAAAAAGCGATGAGATGAGTCTGAAGTAGGAGGCCAAGTATCTATATAGTTACTATAACTTATGATAGTGCAGAAATCCCAGCTCCTGAAGTTGCTCATCACTATTCCCATCTGAAGACAGGAGCAGGCAAAATCCCAGAAGTTGATCTACAGGCAGAAATCCTTATCCTCCTTGGTCGAGAGAGTAGGGGAAGCAGATGGACCACCCACTCTTCCTCCGCGACCTCGACGGCGGACATCCAACAACCGCCGGACAGTGTAGGCTGGAAGGTCGTCAATGATGCGGGGGGGTGGTGGGGCCACAGCTGGAGGAGACAGTGGGCTAGTGGAGACAGGCTTCAACTGGGACACATGGAAGACGGGGTGAACCCTCATGTGAGGAGGGAGCTTGAGCTTAACAGTAGTGGGATTTATGATTGAAAGTATTGTATATGGGCCGACATAACGGGGTGTGAGCTTCTTGGAGGAGGTTTGCAAAGGGAGATCTTTGGAAGAAAGCCAAACTTCCTGACCTGGTTTGTAGACAGGGGCTGGTGTTCTATGGCGGTCAGCAATACGGCGATTACGGTCAGCAGTGCGGAGCAAGGCAGCACGAGCATCCCTCCAGACCCTACGTCAACGGCGAAGATGGGCTTGAACTGAAGCGACTGAGGTGACATCCTCTGTGGCTGGAAATAGAGGTGGTTGGAAACCCATGGCACAGTCAAATGGAGACATACCTGTGGCGGCGGTCGAGAGAGAGTTGTGTGCATACTCAACCCATGGCAGACAAGTGCTCCAGGAGGAGGGGTTCCTAAAGGCAACACATCGAAGCGCAGCGCCGAGGTCCTGGTTGGCCCACTCTGCCTGACCATTAGTCTGTGGGTGGTAACCAGAAGACAGACTCACCGAAGCGCCAAGGGCCTTACAGAATGCTTTCCAGACCTGCGAGATGAATTGGGGACCCCGGTCAGACACAATGTCAGATGGTATGCCATGTAGGCAGAAGACGTTATTCACCAGCAGGTCAGCTGTTTCCAGGGCCGTGGGAAGCTTGGGGAGAGGCACAAAGTGCACAGATTTAGAGAATCGGTCCACAATGGTCAGGATGGCGGTGTTACCTTGTGAAGGTGGAAGTCCGGTGACAAAGTCGAGGGCTATGTGGGACCAAGGACGAGCTGGGACTGGCAAGGGGCGGAGCAATCCGGCAGGTGGTTGGTGAGTGGCTTTGGCACGGGCACACACAGTACAGGCAGAGACAAAGGCACGAGTGTCCGAGTCCATTGAAGGCCACCAGAAGTACCGTTTAAGGAGAGAGAGGGTACGGGCGGTCCCAGGGTGACAGGCAATTCGGGAGGTGTGCCCCCACTGGAGGACCTGGGAGCGGGCTGAGTCAGGCACGAAGAGACGGTTGGGGGGCCCATTGCCTGGGTCTGGCTGTGCTTGTTGGGCATCCCTGACGATGGACTCGATCTCCCACGTAACTGCTGCCACCACACAAGAGGCAGGAAGGATGGTGTCTGGGGTGGAGGGTGCCTCCTCAGAGGAAAACTGGCGGGAGAGGGCATCTGGCTTCAGGTTACGTGAGCCGGGGCGATAGGTGAGGGTGAAGGGGAAACGGCCAAAGAACAAGGCCCAGCGAGCTTGACGGGAGTTGAGGCGTTTGGCTGTCTGGATGTAAGCCAGGTTCTTATGGTCAGTCCACACGATGAATGGATGTTCAGCCCCCTCCAACCAGTGCCTCCATTCCTCCAAAGCGAGTTTGACGGCCAGCAGCTCTCGGTTCCCAACATCATAATTCTTCTCCACCGGTGACAGACGGTGGGAGTAGAAAGCGCAGGGATGCAACTTCTGGTCGGTGGCTAACCGCTGAGAGAGCACTGCCCCCACTCCGGAGCTGGATGCGTCGACTTCCACAACGAACTGACGGGAGGGGTCTGGATGGATAAGGACGGGCGCAGAAGTGCCTTTTGAGATCTGAGAAGGCCGCCTCGGCCTCAGGAGTCCAAGAGAAGGCAGTTGCAGGGGAGGTGAGTTTGGTCAGGGGTGCAGCCACACGACTGTAGTTCCGGATGAAGCGCCGGTAAAAATTAGCAAAGCCAAGGAACTGCTGGAGCTGCTTCACTGATGTGGGTCGAGGCCAGTTAGCCACTGCCTGGATCTTGGCAGGGTCCGTCCTCATTTGACCGCTCTCTAGCATGTACCCCAGAAAGGACACTGAATGGACATGGAACTCACACTTTTTTGCTTTCACAAAAAGTTTGTTTTCCAGAAGCCTTTGGAGTACCTGTCGGACATGGTGGATGTGTTCGTCGGAGGTCTGGGAGAAGATGAGAATGTCGTCAAGGTAGACGAACACGGTTCTGTTGAGGAAGTCACGGAGTACATCGTTTACCAGAGCTTGGAACATGGCGGGGGCATTGGTCAGACCAAAAGGCATCACGAGGTATTCGAAGTGTCCTAGAGGGGTGTTGAAGGCTGTTTTCCACTCATCTCCTTCCTTGATCCTGACGAGGTGGTAAGCGTTCCTTAAGTCCAGTTTTGAAAAGATGGTGGCTTTCTGAATGGGTTCGAATGCTGAATTAATGAGGGGCAAGGGATACTTATTTTTTACTGTGATGGCGTTCAGACCTCTGTAGTCGATGCAGGGGCGGAGAGTGTGATCCTTCTTGGACACAAAGAAGAAACCTGCTCCAACTGGGGAAGACGACGGACGGATGATTCCAGCAGCCAGGGATTCGTGAGTGTGCTGCTCCATTGCCTCTCTCTCTGGACGGGAAAGGTTAAATGGGCGACTAGAAGGCAGGGGGGCACCAGGGAGGAGGTCAACAGGGCAGTCATAAGGACGATGAGGGGGAAGGGAGAGAGCACGTTGTTTGCTGAAAACCTCCCCCAAATCGTGATAGACAGCTGGGACTGCTGACAGATCTGGGGGTTCCAGGGTAGGAGGGGAAACACTGGCCTCTGCTGGCGCAAGGGCAGACTGCAAGCAGGTGGGATGGCAAAAGGGGCTCCAGCTTACCAATTTACCAGCCGACCAGTCGATATGGGGATTGTGTTTACGGAGCCAGGGGTGGCCTAAGATGATGGGAGCACTAGGGGAGGATATTAGGTGGAACTGGATGCACTCACGATGGTTACCAGACAAAATGATGGGTACGGGTTTGGTACGGTGTGTCACATGGGCAAGGAGGTGGCCGTTGAGGGCGTTAGCCTTCAAGGCAAGGCAAGTTTATTTGTATAGCACATTTCAACAACAAGGTAATTCAAAGTGCTTTACATAAAACATTAAAAGCATCAAGATACAATTTAAGACAGTTGATTAAAACAATTTAAAACAGTTGATTAAAATAAAAAAAATAGATATAATATAAAATAAAAATAAGAAATAAAAATTAAGAATTAAAATTTATAACTTTGAAATTAAAACAAAGAACAAGTTACAGTACAGTGCAGAGTAATTAAGAATGATATTAGCAGTAGGCAGCATTGAACAGAAAAGTCTTCAACTGTGATTTAAAAGCAGTGAGAGTTGCGGCAGACCTGCAGGTCTCTGGGAGTTTGTTCCAGATCTGTGGGGCATAGAAACTGAACGCTGCTTCTCCATGTTTAGTTCTGACTCTAGGAACAGAGAGCAGACCTGATCCAGATGATCTAAGAGGTCTGGATGGTTCATAAGGGATCAGCAGATCTGCAATATACCTAGGCCCTATACCATTCAGGGCTTTATAAACCAGTAAGAGTATTTTAAAGTGAATTCTTTGGCAGACAGGAAGCCAGTGCAAGGACCTTAGAACTGGACTGATGTGGTCTACTTTTTTAGTCCTAGTCAGGACTCGAGCGGCAGCATTTTGAATCAGCTGCAGCTGTCTGATTGACTTTTTAGAGAAGCCTGTAAAGACCCCATTGCAGTAGTCTAGTCTACTGAAAATAAAAGCATGCACAAGCTTTTCCAAATCTTGCTGAGACATCAGGCCTTTAATCCTTGATATATTCTTCAGGTGGTAGTAGGCTGACTTTGTAACAGTTTTTATGTGACTATTGAAATTCAAGTGTGAGTCCATAACTACACCCAGATTTCTAGCTTGGTTTGTAGGCTTTAACATTGCTGATTGAAGATGAGCGCTGACTTTCAATCGTTCTGCCTTGGCTCCAAAAACAATTACCTCAGTTTTATCTTTGTTTAATTGGAGAAAGTTCTGGCACATCCAATCATTAATTTGTTCAATGCATTTACTCAGTGTTTGTATTGGATTATGATCTCCTGGTGATATACTGATGTAAATTTGTGTGTCATCTGCATAATTATGGTAACTTATTTTATTTTCTTTCATAATCTTAGCGAGTGGGAGCATGTAAATATTGAATAGTAGAGGCCCCAGAATTGAACCTTGGGGGACCCCACAGCTTATGTCTATATGTTCAGATGTGTAGTTTCCTATAGACACAGTAGTAGTCTCTGTCCTTTAAGTAGGATTCAACCCATTTTAGTGCTGTGCCAGTAAGTCCCACCCAGTTCTCCAGTCGGTGTAATAATATGTTGTGGTCAACCGTGTCAAATGCGGCACTGAGATCCAGTAATACTAAGACTGAAATTTTGCCATTGTCTGTGTTTATGCGGATGTCATTACAGACCTTAACTAGAGCAGTCTCAGTGCTGTGGTGGGGTCGGAAACCTGACTGGAAGTCATCAAAACAGTTGTTCAGTGTCATATAGTTAGTCAGCTGTCTAAAAACTGCTTTTTCAATTATTTTACTTAAGAACGGAAGGTTTGATATGGGCCTGTAGTTATTCATTACTGTATTGTCCAGATTATTCTTTTTTAGCAGTGGCTTGATGACTGCAGTTTTTAGGGCCTGTGGGAACACACCTGACACAAGTGACGTGTTTACAATGTGCAGGAGATCTGAGGTCATACAGGTAGAAACTTTTTTAAAAAAGCTTGTTGGCAGAATATCCAGACAGCAAGAGGAGGATTTCAGATGTTGTATAATGTCCTCCAGATTTTTATGGTTGATTGGATTAAATTTTGTCATGCCATCACAACTGATTTTGAGTTCACACTGGGACGACACATATCCTGTACCTGGCATGGAGGAGGTGACTTCTTGTCTAATTTTGAAAATTTTTTCAGTGAAGAAGGAGGCAAACTCATTGCAGGCTCTGGTGGATACAAGTTCAGGGGCTACTGACACAGGGGGGTTTGTTAGCCTATCGACAGTAGCAAACAGAGTACGTGAATTATTTTTGTTTTTGGAGATAATATCAGAGAAAAAGGACTGCCTTGCTTTTCTCAATTCAAGATTATAAAGCCTAAGTTTCTCTTTATAGATGTCATAATGCACCTGAAGATTAGTTTTTCGCCACCTGCGTTCAGCTTTCCGGCATTCTCTTTTACCGATTCTGACCAGCATTTCATTTCTCCATGGAGATCTCTTTTTGCCAGAGATAATCTTCACTTTCACTGGTGCAAAGGCATCAATAAGATTTGTAACTTTCCTGTTGAAGTTTTCTAAAAGTTCATTCACTGTAGTGTAGGGCGTGGCAGGTGTCGGAGAGAAGGCCTGGATAAACATTTCTCTAGTGTTATCAGTGATGTACCGTTTTGATATTACCTCTGTTTGAACACTTCTATGTGTGGAGAAAGTGCTCTTAAAGAACACACAGGAATGGTCAGACAAACCAACATCAGTCACCTCAACCTTAGAAATGTTTAAACCTTTAGAGATAATTAAATCCAAAGTGTGACCTTTGATATGTGTTGGTCCCGTTACATGTTGAATTAATCCATAATTTTCAAGGACACAACACAGTTCTTTAGCACTGCTGTCCTGAGTGTTGTCCACATGAATGTTAAAATCACCAACAATAATAACATAGTCAAAGTCAATGCAGGTTACAGACAGCAGTTAAGAAAAGTCATCAAAAAAGTTTGCACAATATATTGGTGGCCTGTAAATATTCAGAAAAACTGCCCGGGGCGAGGAATGTAACTGAAGGGCGACATATTCAAATGAATTAAAATGTCCATATAACATCTGTTTGCATTTGAGGGAGACATTAAACAATATGGCAACTCCACCCCCTCTCTTTCCCACCCGAGTTTCACATATAAAACTGAAGTTTGGAGGGGTTGACTCAATGAGCATGGTTGCACTGTTATCTGGGTTCAACCATGTTTCAGTTAAAAACATAAAATCAAGGTTGTGTTGAATAATAAAATCATTAATTAAGAAGGTTTTCCCCACTAAGGACCTAACATTTAGTAAGGCCAGACTCAGTGTTTCACCGTTTTCCTCAGCTGGTTGTGGAAGACAAGGAAACACTGGAATGTTTCGAGGTTGATATGCTATCATTAATAAGTTGTCCGCTTTAATTGAACCCCCTTTTTTTTTCTCATAACCGATCTTCTGTTACCTGTCATCACAGGGATTGAGAAAGCTACCTGAACTCCATAGGGCCCTGACTTTTCCTGGAGAACATTATTGATCTTAGTATTGTAGCCTGGACCCGGCACATATCAGTCAGACTCACAGATGACATGTTTCAGAGGAGGTGGGGGGGCTCTGTGACTTTTTGATGATGGTTCTTTCCAGCGTGGTGGATTGGGGGGGGCTGGACGATAACGGGGGTTAAGGGAAGAAGGTATGGGTGTTTGGCGTGGTGTAAGTTGGATTCCAATAGTGACAAGTTCATTCATCCTGTCCGTGAAATCTGGGAGTGAGGAATCCAGAGATGATGAATCCAGAGAGACTGAGGGGCTGGGCGGGGTCAGGGGGGGTTGCTGGCCTGTTGGGCCTGGGATATACTCCTCTTGTTGGGGTGAAGATGATGACGTTGCCTCTTTCTGAGTCAGCTGTCTTACAACAGCTGACTCTGGCGATACCAACTCTTCTCCAGAGGGTTGTCTTATCAGTTGTTTTGTCCGTTGTTTTGGAACATCTTGCCTCTTGTCCTTGGCAAGGACTGCTTGTGCCTGACGTACAAAATAGAGCATGTTGGAGCCTAATAGCTGTACTCCTGATTTGTTGAGGCAAAATCCATTTGTCTTGAAGAAATGTCTGCGTTCCCAGAAAATGTTGAAATTGTCAATAAAATTCACAGATTGAGTGGCACACGCATCTTTGAGCCATCGGTTGAGCATCATCAGCCTGCTGAATCTCTCATCTCCTCCTCGAACTGTTGGTAGCGGTCCACTGATGAACACCCTAGGATTCAGGGATTTAATTTTGTTCAGCAAATCAATAAAGTCCCGTTTCAATAACTCTGATTTTTGCTTGACAACATGAAGGGCTCCTGTGTGTATGACCAGAGATTTGACTGTTGGATGCTCAGCAGCGATCCCCAGAATTTTCTCTGAGATATCCGACACCATGTCATTGGTAAAACAGAGAACTTTGGTGTTTTTCTTGCTGCAAAAGCGTTTTATCTCCTTCACGGCTGCATCGCCCACTATCAGCGTTTGAGGCCCAGTAGTTAGCTCTTCCTGCAGCCTTTTATTATATTTTATTTTTTTTGATTTAGACTCATACCTTTCTCTTATGCTGGGATAGGAGCTTTCTTTTGGGGAGTCAGGGTCTTGTAAAAGTGGAGCAAATCTGTTCTCTAGTAGAATCCCTGTGGTTTGGGACGATTTGCTCTTACTTTTTGTTGTAGCCACAGTCCAGGGCTGTTTTCTCCTCGGTACTGGTGTTGAAGAAACACTCCTGCGCAACGGCAATGCAGGCCACTCAGCTTCATCAAGAGTCTCTGGGTGCAGGATTCTGCCTGTTAGCCGGCTTTCCATGCGGGGAAGCGATTTATCTTTACACGTTTTATGCTTTGGCTTTGCACCAAGAGAGTTCCAGGAAGGACTGCTGGTTAACTCCTGATTCTTGGTGGTGCTAAGTAGCTGACTGTTAGCCTGCTCCTTTCCACTGATTTGGGTCATCGGAAGAGTGGTTTCATTCCCATATTGACCATTTACCTCCCAGTTTACTTCAAGCCGCTGAACTTTCATCTCCAGTACTGTTATCATCTGAAGTTTGTAGTAGTCATCCTCGGAGAAAGGAGGCATCTTGCTGCTAATTAGCTTTGGTTAGCGGCAGCTCTCAGTCCCAGTCGCTATAGTGCAGGCTTATGCTGCTGATAGGCCACACTGAATGATAAGGTCGTAAAAATGTCCAAAAGTAACAGTAGCCAACTATATTAAAAAAAAACAGTAGTCCTGATGATTAGTAGGTATCCAGAAGCATTTCTTGTTATCTCCCACAGAGAAAAGCACAAATATAAGTGGAAAAATGCAGCAGAGGCAAGAGCAAAGCAGAAAAGCGTCTGCGTCTGCACTTCAGGGGGACATCCAGGGGCTCACTGGTGATGCCCATCTGAGCAGCCAGAGTGGTATCAATGAAACTTTCATCTGCACCGGAGTCAAGCAGGGCAAGTAGGGGCAGAGACAATTGATTCCAGCACAATGTGGCATCGAGCTGCATTCTGGGTCGGGGGCTTGGGGAGGAAGGAGTTTGGCTCGACAGAACCCCCACTGCTACTGACGAGCCTCTCCTTTTGGCCGATGGGGACAAGAGGCAAGGAAGTGCCCTTTCTGGCCACAATAAATGCACTCACCAGCCAACATTCTCCTCTGACGCTCCGTTGGGGAAAGACGTGCCCGGCCCAGCTGCATGGGTTCATCAGGGGGTAGGGGAGAGGAGGAGCTGGGGGAGTCATTGGAGAGGGGCTTGGCAGAGGGGATGGCTCGGGGAGTGAGGCTAGGGTGTAGCACAGGCAGGTTCAGAGGGAGATACATGGGAGTTGGTGGATGGGCTGCTTTCTCTTTGCGGTGCTGCCGCAGACGATTATCGAGTCGGGTAGCTAGGGAAATAAGGGAGTCTAAATCCTCTGTCTCATCCCTTGCCGCTAGCTCATCCTTAATGTAACCCGCCAATCCATTCATATAGGCTCCCTGCAAGGCTACCTCCCCCCACCCACTTTCTGCTGCCAATATCCTGAACTCAATAGAATAATCTGCAACTGACCTGGAGCCCTGGCGAAAAGAAAAAAGCTTGCTAGAGGCTTCCTTGCCTTGAACAGGACAGTCGAAAACTTTCTTTAATTCTGCCACAAACTGAGGGTAAGAGGAGAGAACGGGGGAGGCTCTATCCCACAGTGCTTTAACGAACTGAGCCGCTCTCCCAGTAAGCAAGCCCATAATAAAAGCAATACGTGACTGACCTGAGCTATATGTTGCTGGTTGCTGCTGAAACACCAAAGTACACTGAAACAAAAACTGTCCACAGGCTCCTGGCTCACCAGAGTATCACTCAGGAGTCGGGACGTGGGGTTTGCGGGAAGGTGGAGCTGGACTGGACTGAGCAGGGGGTGAAGCAGGGGGAGCCTCAGAAGGAGCGGTGAGCTGGGAAATACTGGCGTTTAATGCCCGTAGAGAGTCCACTACTTCCTGTAGGAGCTTGTCGTGTTGTCCAATTAAGGTCCCCTGGGAAGACAGAGCACGACGAATTGAATCCACATCCGCTGGGTCCATTGTGGCCAGATTGTTCTGTGACAGACTCACGAGGGGGACCCAAGAGCGAGTAGTGGAAAATTTTATTTTATTGTAAAAAGGGATAAGGGGTCTTGGCTCGGGGAGAGGGATGCGGGACTGGTCGGCGTGGGAGGCAGAGTGGAAGGCAGGGGTGGCTTGGAGCTGGAGGGTGGCTGAGAGGGTGGAAGGCAGAGGTGGCTGGAAAACCGGGAGGCAGACGAGGATGATCCACGGAGGGTTGACAACAATCTGGCGAGGAGTGGTGGAAAAGCCAGTGCTGATATACTGCAGAGGGGATGAGCTGATGGATGGCAGGTGTGGAGGCTGAGGGAGTTGATGAGCTGATGGCAGGCAGGTGTGGAGGAATCCAGGAGCTGAGTGTGAGTGACAAGGTGGCCACGCCCATGCCGGCACACGGACACACAAACACAGGGAGAGACAGGGAAACACAAGGGAGAAGGGGGAAGACAAAAGAGGGAGGTACAGCCACAACTGTGACAGTTGTGCAGTGTTCATGTTGATATCAGCATCGCTAACAAGCTAGTTTGAGAGAATTAGACCGACATGTTTACAGACATTGCAAGTTCCAAAAAGCGATGAGATGAGTCTGAAGTAGGAGGCCAAGTATCTATATAGTTACTATAACTTATGATAGTGCAGAAATCCCAGCTCCTGAAGTTGCTCATCACTATTCCCATCTGAAGACAGGAGCAGGCAAAATCCCAGAAGTTGATCTACAGGCAGAAATCCTTATCCTCCTTGGTCGAGAGAGTAGGGGAAGCAGATGGACCACCCACTCTTCCTCCGGCCAGCCAGACGCCGCCGCCATGGCGTGGAACATTTCCAGGTAAGTCTGGGGATCGTCCGCGGCGGACATCCTCTGCAGTGTCAGCCCAGAGAGTAGGGAAGGGGAAGATATCGGCGAAGCTCCTGGACGGGCCAGCAGACTCTGCAGCACCTCGGTCTACCTCTCCGCCTGCTCTTGCAGCACAGCCAACTGCCGTGGTTCTCCGCTGCCTGCTCCCGGTGCATGGCTGCGATCTCCCCCAGCATCTGGGCCAGCGTGGCCACCATCTGTAGCTGCTGCAGCTCGGACATGTCCCGACTGCCTGTGCCGGTCCCTGTTCAGGCGCTAAATGTAACAGAATAGTGTTACTGGGTTCTCCCAGCACAGAGAGGCAGGACACAGGAAGGCTTGCTGTGCACACAAAATGTCTTTTATTTTTGCTCAGATCAGTTCAGTTTGTTCAGTTATTGTGGTTTGCATCCCTCTTCTTCCGTAAGTGTCTGTCCTCTCTCTTTCCAGGCTGTCACTGCGGGTATACATATAGGTTGTCATTAACACATCCTCAACAGCTGTGAAATTATCCTACCTGACGCTGTTCCTGTGGGCCACTCCCACTCCCCTGCAGCCAAGCGCAACCCACGCCCCTCTCCACAGTCCTGATCTGAACGGTTGCAGTTACTGCCGATGTGAAGCAGATGTTTTATTGCTTCACAGTCTGCAAGGAGCATCAAGATTTTTTGAGGTTCTTGTGGTATGAGGACAATAACCGGCAACAGTCCGTCTCCAGCGGTTGCTATTTACTGCCTACAATGAGCTGCCTCAGAAGCAACACTTCCGAAGCAAGAGAGTTTGTCATGCGCAACTTTTACGTGGATGATGGACTTGCATCGTTTGTTGTATTGAGAAACAGATGCTATGAAGGTCTTACAGATGTCTCAAGAAATGCTGTGAGGACTATGGGGGAATCGAACACAGGCTCCTGTGTGCGAGTCAGGAACCTTACCCCTAGGCTAGAGGTGGCAGGGAAAACTCAGATGCAAAGACAGAGACAGTCCAGTAAGGTTCAGTAAAGTCCTTTACTTATTGAGCCAGGCAAAAAGTATCCAACGAAACATCCAAGAGAAAAAAGGTCAAGAGAGTACAAAACAGTTTCTCAAAAAAAGGTAACAAATCAGGCTAAACACTAAAATAGGTTTTAGTAGGGCTCGGTCGCCAGGGAACAAAAAATACTCAGATACTTAACTGTCGTAACACCATGGCCTAGTATCATTTCAAGATTCAGCAAGACACAAAAAGATCAGGTGGCTTATATAGGCAAGTTAACAAGGCTCAGGTGGACACAATCAAACAATCAGTGACACAATGGAAAAAACACATATGACCTGCAATCATGCACACTGAGGACCCCACATGGACAAAACGATAATTAAAGTCCCAAAATCCTGACATAACTGAGAAATATCAGACTACACAAAATAGCATCCAACAGCAGCAGCGTTATGCAAGCATTTCCCACAGAAGACTGGGCCAAAAATGTTAAAGACTTTGAATTTGGAGGAGATATCACCCCTACAAAGAAGCCTGGGTCTCAACTGGAACCTAGTGACAGACAGCTTTACCTTCCGTGTTTCTTCAGAGGAGAAACCTTTGACTAAGAGAGGCATTCTCTCCACAGTGAACAGTTTATTTGATCCCTTAGGATTTGTGGCACCAGTTACTGTGGGGGGAAGGAATATAATGAGAGAGCTTTCCGTTGAACAGTACGAATGGGATGCTCCACTTCCAACAGAAAAACAAGAACAATGGAAACTCTGGAAGACCTCCATGAAACATCTGGAGCAGATTGATATCCCAAGACCTTATGTTCCTGTTTCATTAACTACAAAGACTCAGTACAGAGAACTTTGTGTGTTTTTGGATGCCTCTGACATTGCTATAGCAGTTGTGGCTTACTTGAGAATTGTCTCCATGACAGAAGAATGTCACGTGGGCTTTGTCATGTGAAAATCCAAACTGGCACCACGCCCTGCACATACAGTTCCTCGTCTTGAACTCTGTGTTGCTGTTTTGGCAGTGGAGATGGCAGACTTCATCAAAGGTGAAATGGACATTGACATTCACTCAGTGAAATTCTACACAGACAGTAAAATTGTGTTAGGTTACATTAATAACACATCACGACGATTCTACGTCTACGTCTCCAACAGAATCACAAGAATCAGGAAGTTCCTGACAGTAAAGGCAGAAGAGGAGAAGAAAGTGCACAAGCAACAGTTGTGATCATCAGGGTAATGAAGCAAGAGGACTTCTTTAGGGAGATAGAACGTGTTGTGCATGTAGGGGCTATAAATAGTTATTAGTAGTAATTAATAATTATCAAAGATGATTATTAATTATAAAAAATATTAATTACATTTATTAATTAAAAATTAATAAATTAAAAACGGGGCGCCACCGGATGAACCGGACTAATGACTATAATGATCAGTCTCATAAAATTATTACCTTATAATTAGCTTTATGTTAGAACATAAGTTAATAGAAGGCATAAAAAGGGAAGGTGTGAATCCATACACTAGCCCAATCAACCAGCTCTTTGTTACAATACATGGACAAAATACAAGGAGGCTTCTCTTTAAATACACAAAAGAGTTTATTTACAATCAGTAAACACCTTACAATTAATACTGTTGTCAATATCCTCAGGTAACTATAACTATATGAGTATGGTAAACTACACAGAAAGAACAAGCTAAGTATAATGGAGACAAACTAACAATGTAAACAGACAAAACCAAGCCAACAGCAGGGGGTTGTATGTGTAGGTGTGTGTGTGCGTATGTGTGTGTGTGGGCGTGTGTGAGTGGGCGTGTGTGAATGAGTGCACGCACGTGTGAGGTCACAAAATGGCGGCTACGATGGAACAAAGTGGGACTCTCAAGATGGCGGCTACGCCAGGAACGGGTGTTACGCCACTAGTGGTCACACTGTGACAATACACCCACAGATACTTGTGTGTGAGACAAGATGGCGACTTGTCCATGACACGTAATCCGAGACAAAGAAAGCGTGGGACTACACTCACGGATACTTGTGGGTGAGACAAGATGGCGACTTGTCCACGACACGTAATCCGGAGCAAGGAAAAGCACGGGGAGCGTGCGCAGTGTAGTGCGTGTACGTGTTAATGTAGGTGTGCAAATGTTCGTAGTAAGCGAGAGGATGGAGAGCGAAGAGGAGAGAGAGAGGAAGAGGATGAGAGTGGGAGAGCGAGCGGGAGAGAGAGAGAGAAAAAGAGAGAGAGAGCGGACTCGGCGCTCAATCAGCTGATCCCAGTAATAAACAGAGTAACGGACACGGCGATACATACAAAACAACAAGTGAAAACACTAATAAAAATAACACAACTAATATTCACTGCCCAGAAGATAACCTCTTATTGTGACGCAGGCTGGAGTTGTGGTGGTCCGGAGTTTGTTGATCCGGGCATTGTTGGTCCATCAGCACATCCTTTGCTGATGGTCCGGGACTAGCGGCACGCTAGTGTCCTCTCACAGTCCGTGGCTCAGAGAGGATCGCAACAGGAACGAAAGGAGGGAAACATTGTGTCTCAGGTGTCCTTTTATAGGCGGGCATCGCCTACATCCGCAGGAAACAGCTTGATCCGGAGGGTAACCGTCGATCAATCAGGGAGAAGAAAGTCTCGGCCAGCGAGGATTTCTTCTTTCAGGCCTTCTGGAAATGCGAGCGGTAACTGTTCGCTCGGCTGCTGCTCAGTGGGGGCAGGCGGGTTGAGCGAGAGTTGTGTGCTTCTGTTCGTCGCGCCCGTCAGCGCGACTGGAAAGAGCACAGTCTGCAGGTTCTCCATGCATTTATAGCCTTTGTGTAGTCACCGCCCAGTGACGCACTCCAGCCAATCAGAGTCCGCTTTCTGGGGGACCCCTGCTGGGATTACCTGTGACGTAGTTGCTGGATCCAACGGAAACCACCCGGAGTACCACCCGGGGCTCCTTTGTTTAGGGACATGTGGCAAAGGGGTTTCTTTTGTCTCAGGAGACAAAGGAACTCAAATCAGGCTTCAGGCTTGCCTGC
This sequence comes from Lepturacanthus savala, assembly GCA_030544235.1. Lineage (NCBI taxonomy): Eukaryota > Metazoa > Chordata > Actinopteri > Scombriformes > Trichiuridae > Lepturacanthus > Lepturacanthus savala. The sequence continues at coordinate 34,799,273 of CM060480.1, read as the reverse complement.
AGGCCTGAAATTCCTCAGGGTGAGGCACAACATATCCCCCCTTTAATCGGAGGAGTGGGATGTGGGTCACAGATCAACAGAAGGGTCGAGCAATCCTGATAATCCTTATGGAGAGAAAGAGTAATCTAACAGTTTATAGTTCATAGTTCATATGGAAAGGTATAGTAGAGGTTATGTCTGCCAGTGAACAGAGGCTACTTCTGGGCAGATTTCTAATCTAAACTAGCAATTCTACACATGTACAAACACACAACATAACAACAGCTTTGCTGCTTAAAAATGTTTGCTCAGAAAGAAAGAAAAAGAGGAAGAGGGAAGAAAAGATGGCTGTTATGGTGAGGTGGTTGACCCCTGGAGTGGAATGGAGTCAACCCAAGTGTTGGTGACAGACCTGTGTGTGAAACATGGTTGCACTAGGCAGATGGAGTCAAGCTTTGCTTGTAACCTTTGGATGTGTCTGTACATGAGGTGTGCGATGACTGCCGTGATGACCCAGCCACCGAGGAGGAGCCCAAGGGCAGATAAACTGACATGGCTTTCTTGGTAACGATTGTGCACAAGATTACCGAACTGGGTGGTTATCCCAGTTGGTTTAAGGTTTAATTTAACCAATTTCGTCCCTTCAGTCGGGAGCTGCTGCTGTAGGGAGTCAGTTATCGTAATATTATGACCCAGAAATGCGTCCATAATCTCAATCTCAACATCGTGTCTGTCAGATTCAAGATGATGGAGGACGACGTCACCTCCATCATCTTGAATGAATTGGTATTGCACTGCCAAGACTATACGCTAGGTGTATCTGAGAAGGTTGTACAACAGTGGTGGTGGCAGATCTTAAGACTTAGCGGATTTCTTCCGCTAAGTCTCAGACTGTTGATGGAAGAGCTAATTTATCTGATTTTGTTTCTGCATCAGATCTCTAACCACTCGCACGTACATGATGTCTTCTTGGACAATCCCTGACAGAGTCTTTACAGCATGCAATGTGTTATGGAGGAGGGTGGAAAGGAGATCTACAGTGCCTATGGTGTGATTAGTTAGGGTTTAACGCATGCTGTTGTGAGTGGGTAGAGCATACGGTTATGGTTACTGTTACGGTGTTATGTCTTCTTCCCCTTGGGGTGGAGTTGGTTCCACCCTTTCGGGGAGGGAGACTGGGAGAATGGGTTTTATTTGGTTCAAGAGAACCCATTTGTAAGTTGGTGCTGGTGGTGGCGAGTTTCTTACCTTGCCTGTCTGTGGGTGATGCATTTACCACGCAGGATTGTGTTGTACTCAACAGGACTCAACCAATGGGATCTTGTACTGACGTACAAACGTTGGGGGTGTGTTGGAATCAGTAAGGATGCGGACTGTGTGGATGTTGGTGACTCCACAGTCGTGAGTGTCTTTGGAGAAAATGTGCTGGAAGTCGTGGAACAACTTCCGAAGCACATCTCTCTGGCTGTCAGTGGTCAGTGTGTCAGCTTTGGCTAACTGTTCGTTGATTTCCGACTCAAAACCAGAGCCTGTCTCCTCCGGTGGGGAGGGGGCTCCAGTATCACCTGCAGATGTTACATCTTCTGGCTGAGTCCGGATAGCATATACGACCATGTCGTCTCTGCCATCCAAAGTGGCATTGCAGATCGCCCCATCCTGCAATGCCTCATGACAGACCACAGAGATCATTTTGGTCGGGAACGTGCGAAACCCCCCTTCCATACTCTCATCTCTGCTCAAGGACAAGGGCAATTCCCAGATGACTGGAATTGTCAGTTCAAAGTCGTGGAAGGAGTGGTCGATTAACATCCCCAACGGTTGGCGTGCAGTCACATGTATCGGGGCATATGTTAGGTTCTGGACAAGCAGATAGGCTGAGCGGTGGTTCAACTCAAGCAGCGGCATGCCGCCAAGTGTCAAGCCAAGTTTCCTGAAGTGAGGCAAGGGATGAAAAATGCCTGTGAACTGGGAATCTGCTGTCCTTTACGAACAATGACTCGCACGGGAGCTCCGACCGTCCGTGCAGGGATAATTTGGTCGACTTCATTTACCACTTGATAGGCTTGTGGTATCGTCTGTCCCGATGCCATGTGCTCTGGTTCAAGGGATGGAGGGTGGCTTCTGGCGTGAGCCTGAGACCACAAGACCTGGTTGATAGTGTCCAGCTGAACCCCAAGTCGGACGAGGAGATCTGCTCCCACTGAGACTGGGCAAGAGAGCTGGGAAACCACACTGAAGACATGCACAACTTCCCTCCTCCCTACGCGTATCAGGATAGCACACATCCCAGTTGCCTTGATCAAGGTTTGGGGTGTCTGCACTGAAAAGAGACGATGGCTTCATTGTACGAATGGGGGAGGAGTATTAAGTTGGCACAAGTCGTTGTACAGGTCCTGGCTAATGGCAGATTTCTCTGACCAAAGCGCCAGGTGGGCATCAGGGGCGTCGACACCATTTAGGTAGGCACCACCCACCACCTGGGGACTGTACAAGTCTGGGTTTGCATTTTTCAGCAAACAAAGGAAAGAATCGTGGTGACAAAGAATGTCTGGATTGTGGACCATCTCCTCCATTTCTTTACCCGAGCCCCCTTTCTCCTGATACTTGGGTTTATTCTGTTCAAAACGGACAGGACCCTTTTGCTGAGCAGGGCCTGTCCGACGTACGTTCTGGTTCTGGGGGCGATTCCGATTCCCACCATCTACATGACGTTGCTGGTCCTGTAGAGGTGGATCAAAGCAGTTCTTAGGTCAGGCACGCAGTGGGGCTGTCTTAGCAGTAGTAATTATAACTATATACTAACTACTATGATGTAACTAGTAACTATAACTATATACTAACTACTGTACTATAACTAGTTACTATAACTCTATGCCAACTACTATACTATAAGTAGTAACCATAACTATATACTAACTACTATACTATAAGTTCCTATAACTATATACTAACTCCTATACTAGAACTAGTGACTATAACTATATGCTAACTATTACACTATAACTAGTTACTATAACTATGCTAACTACTATACAATAAGTAGTAACTATAACTATGTACTAACTACTATACTATAACTAGTAACTATAACTATATGCTAACTAATATACTATTAGTAGTAATTATAACTATATACTAACTACTAACTACTATACTGTCACTAAGTTCCTATAACTATATACTAACTACTATAGTATATCTAGTAACTATTACTATATACTAACTACTATACTATAACTAGTAACTATAACTATATACTAACTACTATACTATAACAAGGTTCCTATAATGATAAACTAACTACTATACTATAACTAGTTCCTATAACCATATGCTAACTACTATATTATAAGTAGTAACTATGACTATATACCAACTACTATACTATAACTAGTAACTATAACTATATGCTAGCTACTGTAGAATAAACTACCGAGCTGAGAGGAAGGATCTTCAGAAACACTGCTGATGCATTTTCAAGGATTTTATTGAAAGTTGAGCATCATAAAAGAACTGTCTGCAGTACAGTCCAGGATTTCCCAGTCAAATTAAAGACCTCCGCTTAATGCAGAGAGAACCCCGAAAAGATGATAGGTCAGAGGTCAGGCAAATCCCCCTCCTCTCTATTCGGGTGCGGTTTTTATACCCCTAAAACCCTCTACGGGGAGAGAGCAAACGTCGGTTGTTTAGATTCAACATAACCATATAAGCCCCTTTTTTGAACACAGGGTATAGCTAGTTCCTCTGATTAATATATCAATGACAGTATGCATATGCAACTGCTACATTCAGTTCAAATAAGGAAATAACTTCATGTACTGGTGGAGTGACGATAAGCATCTGAACTATGAACACTTGCGGGGAGATGTGGACACTGTGTGTCCCCCAGGACACTCTGTAGTCAGAGAAATATACCTCACTACTATACTGTAAGTAGGAACTATAACCATATATTAACTACTATACTATAACTAGTAACTATTACTATATGCTAACTACTATACTATAAGTAGTAACTATAACTATATACTAACTACTATACTATAACTAAGTTCCTATAACTATATACTGACTACTATACTATAACAAGGTTCCTATAACGATAAACTAACTACTATGCTATAACTAGTTCCTATAACCATATGCTAACTACTATACTATAAGTAGTAACTATAACTATATACCAACTACTATACTATAACTAGTAACTATAACTATATGTTAACTACTATACAATGAGTAGTGACTATAACTATATACTAACTACTATATTATAACTAGTAACTATGACTATATACTAACTACTATAACTGAATTCCTATAACTATATACTAACTACTATACTATAACTAGTAACTATAACTATATGCTAACTACTATACTGTAACTAAGTTCCTATAACTATATACTAAATACTATACTATAACTAGTTGCTATATTTATATGATAACTACTATACTATTAGTAGTAATTATAACTATATACTAACTACTATACTATAACTAGTTACTATAACTATATGCTAACTACTATACTATAAGTAGTAACCATAACGATATGCTAACTACTATACTATTAGTAGTAATTATAACTATATACTAACTACTATACCATAACTAGTAACTATAACTATATACTAACTACTATACTGTAACTAAGTTCCTATAACTATATACTAACTACTATACTATAACTAGTTACTATATCTATATGCTAACTACTATACTATAAGTAGTAACTATAACTATATGCTAACTACTATACTGTAAGTAGTAACTATAACTATATACTAACTACTATACTATTACTAGTAACTATAACTATATACTAACTACTATACTATAACTAAGTTCCTATAACTATATACTGACTACTATAGTATATCTAGTAACTATTACTATATACGAACTACTATACTAGAACTAAATTCCTATAACTATATGCTAACTACTATATTATAACTAGTTACTATAACTATATGCTAACTACTATACTATATGTAGAAACTATAACTATATACTAACTACTATACTATAACTAGTAACTATAACTATATGCTAATTACTATACTATTAGTAGTAATTATAACTATATACTAACTACTATACCATAACTAGTAACTATAACTATATACTAACTATGATTTTACAACTAGTTACTATAACTATATACTAACTACTATACTATACAAGGTTCCTATAACGATAAACTAACTACTATGCTATAACTAGTTCCTATAACCATATGCTAACTACTATACTATAAGTAGTAACTATAACTATATACCATCTACTATACTATAACTAGTAACTATAACTATATGCTAACTACTATACAATGAGTAGTGACTATAACTATATACTAACTACTATATTATAACTAGTAACTATAACTATAAACTAACTACTATACTATAACTAGTAACTATAACTATATGCTAACTACTATACTGTAACTAAGTTCCTATAACTATATACTAACTACTATACTATAACTAGTTACTATATCTATATGCTAACTACTATACTATTAGTAGTAATTATAACTATATACTAACTACTATACTATAACTAGTTACTATAACTATATGCTAACTACTATACTATAACTAGTAACTATAACTATATGCTAACTACTATACTGTAACTAAGTTCCTATAACTATATACTAACTACTATACTATAAGTAGTAACTATAACTATATGCTAACTACTATACTATAAGTAGTAACTATATATACTAACTACTATACTATAACTAGTAACTATAACTATATACTAACTACTATACTGTAACTAAGTTCCTATAACTATATACTAACTACTATACTATAACTAGTAACTATAACTATATGCTAACTACTATACAATGAGTAGTGACTACAACTATATACTAACTACTATACTATAACTAGCAACTATAACTATATGCTAACTACTATACTGTAACTAAGTTCCTATAACTATATATTAACTACTATACTATAACTAATGACGATATATATATGCTAACTACTATACTATAACTAGTAACTATAACTATATGCTAACTACTATACTATTAGTAGTAATTATAACTATATACTAACTACTATGCTATAACTAGTTACTATAACTATATGCTAACTACTATACTATAACTAGTAACTATAACTATATGCTAACTACTATACTATTAGTAGTAATTATAACTATATACTAACTACTATACTATAACTAGTAACTATAACTATATGCTACCTACTATACTATTAGTAGTAATTATAACTATATACTAACTACTATACTATAACTAGTAACTATAACTATATGCTAACTACTATACTGTAACTAAGTTCCTATAACTATATACTAACTACTATACTATAACTAGTTGCTATATTTATATGATAACTACTATACTATTAGTAGTAATTATAACTATATACTAACTACTATACTATAACTAGTTACTATAACTATATGCTAACTACTATACTATAAGTAGTAACCATAACTATATGCTAACTACTATACTATTAGTAGTAATTATAACTATATACTAACTACTATACCATAACTAGTAACTATAACTATATACTAACTACTATACTGTAACTAAGTTCCTATAACTATATACTAACTACTATACTATAACTAGTTACTATATCTATATGCTAACTACTATACTATAAGTAGTAACTATAACTATATGCTAACTACTATACTATAAGTAGTAACTATAACTATATACTAACTACTATACTATTACTAGTAACTATAACTATATACTAACTACTATACTATAACTAAGTTCCTATAACTATATACTGACTACTATAGTATATCTAGTAACTATTACTATATACGAACTACTATACTAGAACTAAATTCCTATAACTATATGCTAACTACTATATTATAACTAGTTACTATAACTATATGCTAACTACTATACTATATGTAGAAACTATAACTATATACTAACTACTATACTATAACTAGTAACTATAACTATATGCTAATTACTATACTATTAGTAGTAATTATAACTATATACTAACTACTATACCATAACTAGTAACTATAACTATATAATAACTACTATACTGTAACTAAGTTCCTATAACTATATACTAACTATGATTTTACAACTAGTTACTATAACTATATACTAACTACTATACTATACAAGGTTCCTATAACGATAAACTAACTACTATGCTATAACTAGTTCCTATAACCATATGCTAACTACTATACTATAAGTAGTAACTATAACTATATACCATCTACTATACTATAACTAGTAACTATAACTATATGCTAACTACTATACAATGAGTAGTGACTATAACTATATACTAACTACTATATTATAACTAGTAACTATGACTATATACTAACTACTATAACTGAATTCCTATAACTATATACTAACTACTATACTAGAACTAGTAACTATAACTATATGCTAACTACTATACTGTAACTAAGTTCCTATAACTATATACTAACTACTATACTATAACTAGTTGCTATATTTATATGATAACTACTATACTATTAGTAGTAATTATAACTATATACTAACTACTATACTATAACTAGTTACTATAACTATATGCTAACTACTATACTATAAGTAGTAACCATAACTATATGCTAACTACTATACTATTAGTAGTAATTATAACTATATACTAACTACTATACCATAACTAGTAACTATAACTATATACTAACTACTATACTGTAACTAAGTTCCTATAACTATATACTAACTACTATACTATAACTAGTTACTATATCTATATGCTAACTACTATACTATAAGTAGTAACTATAACTATATGCTAACTACTATACTGTAAGTAGTAACTATAACTATATACTAACTACTATACTATTACTAGTAACTATAACTATATACTAACTACTATACTATAACTAAGTTCCTATAACTATATACTGACTACTATAGTATATCTAGTAACTATTACTATATACGAACTACTATACTAGAACTAAATTCCTATAACTATATGCTAACTACTATATTATAACTAGTTACTATAACTATATGCTAACTACTATACTATATGTAGAAACTATAACTATATACTAACTACTATACTATAACTAGTAACTATAACTATATGCTAATTACTATACTATTAGTAGTAATTATAACTATATACTAACTACTATACCATAACTAGTAACTATAACTATATACTAACTACTATACTGTAACTAAGTTCCTATAACTATATACTAACTATGATTTTACAACTAGTTACTATAACTATATACTAACTACTATACTATACAAGGTTCCTATAACGATAAACTAACTACTATGCTATAACTAGTTCCTATAACCATATGCTAACTACTATACTATAAGTAGTAACTATAACTATATACCATCTACTATACTATAACTAGTAACTATAACTATATGCTAACTACTATACAATGAGTAGTGACTATAACTATATACTAACTACTATATTATAACTAGTAACTATAACTATAAACTAACTACTATACTATAACTAGTAACTATAACTATATGCTAACTACTATACTGTAACTAAGTTCCTATAACTATATACTAACTACTATACTATAACTAGTTACTATATCTATATGCTAACTACTATACTATTAGTAGTAATTATAACTATATACTAACTACTATACTATAACTAGTTACTATAACTATATGCTAACTACTATACTATAACTAGTAACTATAACTATATGCTAACTACTATACTGTAACTAAGTTCCTATAACTATATACTAACTACTATACTATAAGTAGTAACTATAACTATATGCTAACTACTATACTATAAGTAGTAACTATATATACTAACTACTATACTATAACTAGTAACTATAACTATATACTAACTACTATACTGTAACTAAGTTCCTATAACTATATACTAACTACTATACTATAACTAGTAACTATAACTATATGCTAACTACTATACAATGAGTAGTGACTACAACTATATACTAACTACTATACTATAACTAGCAACTATAACTATATGCTAACTACTATACTGTAACTAAGTTCCTATAACTATATATTAACTACTATACTATAACTAATGACGATATATATATGCTAACTACTATACTATAACTAGTAACTATAACTATATGCTAACTACTATACTATTAGTAGTAATTATAACTATATACTAACTACTATACTATAACTAGTTACTATAACTATATGATAAATACTATACTATAAGTAGTAACCATAACTATATGCTAACTACTATACTATTAGTAGTAATTATAACTATATGCTAACTACTATACTATAAGTAGTAACTATAACTATATACTAACTACTATACTATAACTAGTAACTATAACTATATGCTAACTACTATACTATTAGTAGTAATTATAACTATATACTAACTACTATGCTATAACTAGTTACTATAACTATATGCTAACTACTATACTATAACTAGTAACTATAACTATATGCTAACTACTATACTATTAGTAGTAATTATAACTATATACTAACTACTATACTATAACTAGTAACTATAACTATATGCTAACTACTATACTATTAGTAGTAATTATAACTATATACTAACTACTATACTATAACTAGTAACTATAACTATATGCTAACTACTATACTGTAACTAAGTTCCTATAACTATATACTAACTACTATACTATAACTAGTTGCTATATTTATATGATAACTACTATACTATTAGTAGTAATTATAACTATATACTAACTACTATACTATAACTAGTTACTATAACTATATGCTAACTACTATACTATAAGTAGTAACCATAACTATATGCTAACTACTATACTATTAGTAGTAATTATAACTATATACTAACTACTATACCATAACTAGTAACTATAACTATATACTAACTACTATACTGTAACTAAGTTCCTATAACTATATACTAACTACTATACTATAACTAGTTACTATATCTATATGCTAACTACTATACTATAAGTAGTAACTATAACTATATGCTAACTACTATACTATAAGTAGTAACTATAACTATATACTAACTACTATACTATTACTAGTAACTATAACTATATACTAACTACTATACTATAACTAAGTTCCTATAACTATATACTGACTACTATAGTATATCTAGTAACTATTACTATATACGAACTACTATACTAGAACTAAATTCCTATAACTATATGCTAACTACTATATTATAACTAGTTACTATAACTATATGCTAACTACTATACTATATGTAGAAACTATAACTATATACTAACTACTATACTATAACTAGTAACTATAACTATATGCTAATTACTATACTATTAGTAGTAATTATAACTATATACTAACTACTATACCATAACTAGTAACTATAACTATATAATAACTACTATACTGTAACTAAGTTCCTATAACTATATACTAACTATGATTTTACAACTAGTTACTATAACTATATACTAACTACTATACTATACAAGGTTCCTATAACGATAAACTAACTACTATGCTATAACTAGTTCCTATAACCATATGCTAACTACTATACTATAAGTAGTAACTATAACTATATACCATCTACTATACTATAACTAGTAACTATAACTATATGCTAACTACTATACAATGAGTAGTGACTATAACTATATACTAACTACTATATTATAACTAGTAACTATAACTATAAACTAACTACTATACTATAACTAGTAACTATAACTATATGCTAACTACTATACTGTAACTAAGTTCCTATAACTATATACTAACTACTATACTATAACTAGTTACTATATCTATATGCTAACTACTATACTATAAGTAGTAACTATAACTATATAATAACTACTATACTATAAGTAGTAACTATAACTATATGCTAACTACTATACTATAAGTAGTAACTATAACTATATACTAACTACTATTCTATAACTAGTAACTATAACTATATACTAACTACTATACTGTAACTAAGTTCCTATAACTATATACTAACTACTATACTATAACTAGTAACTATAACTATATGCTAACTACTATACTATTAGTAGTAATTATAACTATATACTAACTACTATACTATAACTAGTTACTATAACTATATGCTAACTACTATACTATAACTAGTAACTATAACTATATGCTAACTACTATACTGTAACTAAGTTCCTATAACTATATACTAACTACTATACTATAAGTAGTAACTATAACTATATGCTAACTACTATACTATAAGTAGTAACTATATATACTAACTACTATACTATAACTAGTAACTATAACTATATACTAACTACTATACTGTAACTAAGTTCCTATAACTATATACTAACTACTATACTATAACTAGTAACTATAACTATATGCTAACTACTATACAATGAGTAGTGACTACAACTATATACTAACTACTATACTATAACTAGCAACTATAACTATATGCTAACTACTATACTGTAACTAAGTTCCTATAACTATATATTAACTACTATACTATAACTAATGACGATATATATATGCTAACTACTATACTATAACTAGTAACTATAACTATATGCTAACTACTATACTATTAGTAGTAATTATAACTATATACTAACTACTATACTATAACTAGTTACTATAACTATATGATAAATACTATACTATAAGTAGTAACCATAACTATATGCTAACTACTATACTATTAGTAGTAATTATAACTATATGCTAACTACTATACTATAAGTAGTAACTATAACTATATACTAACTACTATACTATAACTAGTAACTATAACTATATGCTAACTACTATACTATTAGTAGTAATTATAACTATATACTAACTACTATACTATTAGTAGTAATTATAACTATATGCTAACTACTATACTATAAGTAGTAACTATAACTATATACTAACTACTATACTATAACTAGTAACTATAACTATATGCTAACTACTATACTATTAGTAGTAATTATAACTATATACTAACTACTATGCTATAACTAGTTACTATAACTATATGCTAACTACTATACTATAACTAGTAACTATAACTATATGCTAACTACTATACAATGAGTAGTGACTACAACTATATACTAACTACTATACTATAACTAGCAACTATAACTATATGCTAACTACTATACTGTAACTAAGTTCCTATAACTATATATTAACTACTATACTATAACTAATGACGATATATATATGCTAACTACTATACTATAACTAGTAACTATAACTATATGCTAACTACTATACTATTAGTAGTAATTATAACTATATACTAACTACTATACTATAACTAGTTACTATAACTATATGCTAACTACTATACTATAAGTAGTAACCATAACTATATGCTAACTACTATACTATTAGTAGTAATTATAACTATATGCTAACTACTATACTATAAGTAGTAACTATAACTATATACTAACTACTATACTATAACTAGTAACTATAACTATATACTAACTACTATACTGTAACTAAGTTCCTATAACTATATACTAACTACTATACTATAACTAGTAACTATAACTATATGCTAACTACTATACTATTAGTAGTAATTATAACTATATACTAACTACTATACTATAACTAGTTACAATAACTATATGCTAACTACTATACTATAACTAGTAACTATAACTATATGCTAACTACTATACTGTAACTAAGTTCCTATAACTATATACTAACTACTATACTATAACTAGTTACTATATCTATATGCTAACTACTATACTGTAACTAAGTTCCTATAACTATATACTAACTACTATACTATAACTAGTTACTATATCTATATGCTAACTACTATACTATAAGTAGTAACTATAACTATATGCTAACTACTATACAATGAGTAGTGACTACAACTATATACTAACTACTATACTATAACTAATTACTATATATATATGCTAACTACTATACTATAACTAGTAACTATAACTATATGCTAACTACTATACTATTAGTAGTAATTATAACTATATACTAACTACTATACTATAACTAGTTACTATAACTATATGCTAACTACTATACTATAAGTAGTAACCATAACTATATGCTAACTACTATACTATTAGTAGTAATTATAACTATATACTAACTACTATACTGTAACTAATTTCCTATAACTATATACTAACTACTATACTATAACTAGTTACTATATCTATATGCCAACTACTATACTATAAATAGTAACTATAACTATATACTAACTACTATACTATAACAAGGTTCCTATAACGATAAACTAACTACTATACTATAACTAGTTCCTATAACAATATACTAACTACAATACTATAACCAAATTCCTATAACTATATACTAACTACTATATTATAACTAGTAACTACAACTATACTAAGTACTATACTATAACTAGTAACTATAACTATATACTGACCACTATACTATAAATAGTTACTATAACTATATGCTAACTACTACACTATAACTAGTTACTATAACTATATGCTAACTACTATACAATAAGTAGTAACTATAACTATGTACTAACTACTATACTATAACTAGTAACTATAACTATATGCTAACTACTATACTATTAGTAGTAATTATAACTATATACTAACTACTATACTATAACTGGTTACTATAACTATATGCTAACTACTATACTATAAGTAGTTACTATATCTCTATGCTAACTACTATACTGTAACTAAGTTCCTATAACTATATACTAACTACTATACTATAACTAGTTACTATATCTATATGCTAACTACTATACTATAAGTTGTAACTATAACTATATACTAACTACTATACTATAACAAGGTTCCTATAACGATAAACTAACTACTATATTATAACTAGTTACTATAACCATATGCTAACTACTATACTATAAGTAGTAACTATAACTATATGCTAACTACTATACAATGAGTAGTGACTACAACTATATACTAACTACTATACTATAACTAGCAACTATAACTATATGCTAACTACTATACTGTAACTAAGTTCCTATAACTATATACTAACTACTATACTATAACTAAATACTATATATATATATATGCTAACTACTATACTATAAGTAGTAACTATAACTATATGCTAACTACTATACAATGAGTAGTGACTACAACTATATACTAACTACTATACTATAACTAGCAACTATAACTATATGCTAACTACTATACTGTAACTAAGTTCCTATAACTATATACTAAATACTATACTATAACTAATTACTATATATATATGCTAACTACTATACTATAATTAGTAACTATAACTATATGCTAACTACTATACTATTAGTAGTAATTATAACTATATACTAACTACTATACTATAAGTAGTAACTATAACTATATGCTAACTACTATACTATAAGTAGTAACTATAACTATATACTAACTACTATACTATAACTAGTAACTATAACTATATACTAACTACTATACTGTAACTAAGTTCCTATAACTATATACTAACTACTATACTATAACTAGTAACTATAACTATATGCTAACTACTATACAATGAGTAGTGACTACAACTATATACTAACTACTATACTACAACTAGCAACTATAACTATATGCTAACTACTATACTGTAACTAAGTTCCTATAACCATATACTAACTACTATACTATAACTAATTACTATATATATATGCTAACTACTATACTATAACTAGTAACTATAACTATATGCTAACTACTATACTATTAGTAGTAATTATAACTATATACTAACTACTATACTATAACTAGTTACTATAACTATATGCTAACTACTATACTATAAGTAGTAACCATAACTATATGCTAACTACTATACTATTAGTAGTAATTATAACTATATACTAACTACTATACTGTAACTAATTTCCTATAACTATATACTAACTACTATACTATAACTAGTTACTATATCTATATGCCAACTACTATACTATAAATAGTAACTCTAACTATATACTAACTACTATACTATAACAAGGTTCCTATAACGATAAACTAACTACTATACTATAACTAGTTCCTATAACAATATACTAACTACTATACTATAACCAAATTCCTATAACTATATACTAACTACTATATTATAACTAGTAACTACAACTATACTAAGTACTATACTATAACTAGTAACTATAACTATATACTAACCACTATACTATAAATAGTTACTATAACTATATGCTAACTACTACACTATAACTAGTTACTATAACTATATGCTAACTACTATACAATAAGTAGTAACTATAACTATGTACTAACTACTATACTATAAATAGTAACTATAACTATATGCTAACTACTATACTATTAGTAGTAATTATAACTATATACTAACTACTATACTATAACTAGTTACTATAACTATATGCTAACTACTATACTATAAGTAGTTACTATATCTCTATGCTAACTACTATACTGTAACTAAGTTCCTATAACTATATACTAACTACTATACTATAACTAGTTACTATATCTATATGCTAACTACTATACTATAAGTAGTAACTATAACTATATACTAACTACTATACTATAACAAGGTTCCTATAACGATAAACTAACTACTATATTATAACTAGTTACTATAACCATATGCTAACTACTATACTATAAGTAGTAACTATAACTATATGCTAACTACTATACAATGAGTAGTGACTACAACTATATACTAACTACTATACTATAACTAGCAACTATAACTATATGCTAACTACTATACTGTAACTAAGTTCCTATAACTATATACTAACTACTATACTATAACTAATTACTATATATATATGCTAACTACTATACTATAATTAGTAACTATAACTATATGCTAACTACTATACTATTAGTAGTAATTATAACTATATACTAACTACTATACTATAACTACTAACTATAACTATATACTAACTACTATACTGTAACTAAGTTCCTATTCCTAGTAGTTAGTATGTAGTTCCTACTATACTATAACTAGTAACTATAACTATATACTAACTACTATACTATAACTAGTAACTATAACTATATGCTAACTACTATACAATGAGTAGTAACTATAACTATATACTAACTACTATACTATAACTAGTAACTATGACTATATACTAACTACTATACTATAACTAAATTCCTATAACTATATACTAACTACTATATTATAACTAGTAACTACAACTATACTAAGTACTATACTATAACTAGTAACTATAACTATATACTAACCACTATACTATAACTAGTATCTATAACTACATACTAACTACTATACTATAACTAGTAACTATAACTATATACTAACTACTATACTATAACTAGTAACTATAACTATATACTAACTACTATAATGTAACTAAGTTCCTATAACTATATACTAACTACTATAGTATATCTAGTAACTATTACTATATACTAACTACTATACTATAACTAGTAACTATAACTATAAACTAACTACTATAGTATATCTAGTAACTATTACTATATACTAACTACTATACTCTAACTAAGTTCCTATAACTATATACTAACTAATATACTATAACTAGTTACTATAACTATATGCTAACTACTATGAGTAGTAACTATAACTATATGCTAACTACTATACAATGAGTAGTAACTGTAACTGTATACTAACTACTATACTATAACTAGTAACTATGACTATATACTAACTACTATACTATAACTAAATTCCTATAACTATATACTAATTACTATACTATAACTAGTAACTACAACTATACTAAGTACTATACTATAACTAGTAATTATAACTATATACTAACCACTATACTATAACTAGTATCTATAACTACCTACTAACTACTATACTATAACTAGTAACTAGAACTATATACTAACTACTATACTATAAGTTCCTATAACTATATACTAACTACTATACTAGAACTAGTGACTATAACTATATGCTAACTACTATACAATAAGTAGTAACTATAACTATATACTAACTAATATACTATAACTAGTAACTATAACTATATACTACTATACTATAACAAGTTCCTATAACTATATACTGACTACTATAGTATATCTAGTAACTATTACTATATACTAACTACTATACTATAACTAAATTCCTATAACTATATACTAACTACTATACTATAACTAGTTACTATTACATTATGCTAACTACTATACTATAAGTAGTTACTATATCTATATGCTAACTACTATACTATAAGTAGTAACTATAACTATATACTAACTACTATACTGTAACTAAGTTCCTATGACTATATACTAACTACTATACTATAACTAAATTCCTATAACTATATACTAACTACTATATTATAACTAGTAACTACAACTATACTAAGTACTATACTATAACTAGTAACTATAACTATACACTAACCACTATACTATAACTAGTATCTAAAACTACATACTAACTACTATACTATAACTAGTAACTATAACTATATACTAACTACTATAATGTAACTAAGTTCCTATAACTATATACTAACTACTATAGTATATCTAGTAACTATTACTATATACTAACTACTATACTATAACTAGTAACTATAACTATATACTAACTACTATACCATAACTAGTAACTATAACTATATACTAACTTCTATACTCTAACTAAGTTCCTATAACTATATACTAACTAATATACTATAACTAGTTACTATAACTATATGCTAACTACTATGAGTAGTAACTATAACTATATGCTAACTACTATACAATGAGTAGTAACTATAACTATATACTAACTACTATACTATAACTAGTAACTATAACTATATGCTAACTACTATACAATGAGTCGTAACTATAACTATATACTAACTACTATACTATAACTAGTAACTATGACTATATACTAACTACTATACTATAACTAAATTCCTATAACTATATACTAACTACTATATTATAACTAGTAACTACAACTATACTAAGTACTATACTATAACTAGTAACTATAACTATATACTAACCACTATACTATAACTAGTATCTATAACTACATACTAACTACTATACTATAACTAGTAACTATAACTATATACTAACCACTATACTATAACTAGTAACTATAACTATATACTAACTACTATAATGTAACTAAGTTCCTATAACTATATACTAACTACTATAGTATATCTAGTAACTATTACTATATACTAACTACTATACTATAACTAGTAACTATAACTATAAACTAACTACTATAGTATATCTAGTAACTATTACTATATACTAACTACTATACTATAACTAGTAACTATAACTATATACTAACTACTATACCATAACTAGTAACTATAACTATATACTAACTACTATACTCTAACTAAGTTCCTATAACTATATACTAACTAATATACTATAACTAGTTACTATAACTATATGCTAACTACTATGAGTAGTAACTATAACTATATGCTAACTACTATACAATGAGTAGCAACTATAACTATATACTAACTACTATACTATAACTAGTAACTATAACTATATGCTAACTACTATACAATGAGTAGTAACTATAACTATATACTAACTACTATACTATAACTAGTAACTATGACTATATACTAACTACTATACTATAACTAAATTCCTATAACTATATACTAATTACTATACTATAACTAGTAACTACAACTATACTAAGTACTATACTATAACTAGTAATTATAACTATATACTAACCACTATACTATAACTAGTATCTATAACTACCTACTACCTACTATACTATAACTAGTAACTAGAACTATATACTAACTACTATACTATAAGTTCCTATAACTATATACTAACTACTATACTAGAACTAGTGACTATAACTATATGCTAACTACTATACAATAAATAGTTCCTATAACTATATACTGACTACTATAGTATATCTAGTAACTATTACTATATACTAACTACTATACTATAACTAAATTCCTATAACTATATACTAACTACTATACTATAACTAGTTACTATTACATTATGCTAACTACTATACTATAAGTAGGAACTATAACCATATACTAACTACTATACTATAACTAAAAACTATAACTATCTGCTAACTACTATACTATAACTAGTAACTATGACTATATACTAACTACTATACTATAACTAGTAACTATAACTATATATTAACTACTATACTATAACTGGTAACTATAACTATATACTAACTATTATACTAGAACTAGAGGGGTGAGGGGTCAACCAAACTTCTTTGTTCTTCTAAGTTATCCAGTGAATTGAACCCTTTGGTTCTTAATGGTGAAATTCATTCATCAGTTGTGGTTCTTGTTGAGGCTCAGATGAACTTTGCACTTTGAACATTTGAAGAGAGTCTGGCCTTTACATGTTGGTCATTTACAGCGTTGCTGCTCACTTTCAACCACTGACCAGTGACCCACAGCATCTGAATCACCTCCTGTGTTGGAATAGCCTTAGCTGGACCTCCATGCTTCTTCTTTTAAACTCACTTTAACAAATCAGCATTGGGGGTAGAATGTATCTGCTATCTCTGCTGCAGGGGGAATGGAAAGGGTTTGATGGAAATTCACAATAGGTGTTAAGAGGTTAAGTTTGACTCTCTGTTTTCTGTTCATCCAGACTTCATCCATTCAGCTTCTCAGCCATGTCTGAGGCTGTCCGGGGTCATGCCTCTTGGATTTCTTTCTCTGTGAAACTGTCCTAATTTTCTTTCTCTTTCTCCTTTTCTGTTTGACACACACACCATGAAAGTGTTGAAATTTCCACTGGCTGTTTGCTGAGACCCCAAAAACCATCCCAGACCAGGACGAAGCCATGAAAGCTGCAGTGTTGTGTTGTGACTGCCATCAGGTGGCATCACAGCAGCATCTTAGTAGTTTTGAATGAATGCTGGATGACATAAATTCTCTTCTAAAAACACAACACATTTTGGGAAAAAAAAGATTTGGGATACGGTGCAATCATCTGTTCCCTTTCAATCCCCACTAAGCCCTTTATCACTACTATTACTACGTATGCATGTATATGTATGTATGTATTATTCATATAACTTTTCTAGTCATATAGAATAATGGATATTTTCAATATTATTATTTTATTACTTTATTTTATTGTATGTGTGTGTAGTATTAATGTATATACATATGCTATGCATATACCATCTTCGCATATTTTTTATACATATTTTTATATTATTTGTCAGGACCAGAACGGAACACATGAATCAGGCACAGAGTTGGATTGGCAAAGAGCCAGCTTTATTGAGTATCAGTAGGAAACCTCTTACACAGTGAACTAAATAACGTGGCTATGGAAACTCCTATCAAAACTATCTATGACTATATAAGACTATGAACCTACCTATGACTATGAATTTATCTATGAACCTAAATCTATCTAGGACTATGAACCTATCTATGACTATCAATCTAGGACGATCAATCTATCTCGGACTATAACAAAAAATGCTCCAGCCGGAGGATAACCTAATCTAGGAAAAAAAATGAAGCTAAACTCAAATTCGCTCCTAAAACTGGAGGCACACTAATCTAAGAAACAAAAATCGCTCCTGAGGGGCAAAAAAAACAAAAGGGCTGAACTGAAAATCTAAGGCTAACTATCTCTGACTAAACTATGAAAATGACCAAATCAAAATCGCTTCTGAGAGGAAAAGGCAAGACAACAAGAACGCTGTGGCCGTGGACTCAGAAGGGCTGGGGTGAAAGAACGGGACGAAACACACAAAGGGAGACGCTGACTATATGAACACCTGGAGGTAATGGGGAACAGGTGGACACAATTGGGAATCAGGGAAGACAATCAGACCGGTGGCATATGAGGAAGGGCAAGTGACCTGAAACGAGAGGAGAGTTACTTCTCAAAATAAAACGGGAAATGACAAAACACAAAGACATAGATAAATTATACATGGTTACCTATCTGAAGAAGAAGTAGAAAATTCATATGATCTTCATATGATCTGTGGTCCAGGATCAAACTGAGTCCTGATCTACCACATACATGAGAGGGTTTCTGCTGACGTTCCTGGTCCCTCTAGGGAAAAAAAGAGCTTCTCACATTGACCCAGCAACAACCCCACCCCACCCACACACACACGGCTAAATGGACATTGGCCATGTGCACAGATTCACATGTTCTCACCCTCATGCACATAACATATGTATGCATGAGTTACCACATGTACAGCAGGAAGGGTATCCACCTATTAGATGGAAATGTTCCCAGTACACACACGCACAATACAGACAAGAACTGGACAAATCAGTTAAACCCACCCTAACACACACGCACAGGGCCCTGGCTGCCTCGCCTGTCTGGATCTCTCGGTTGCCATGGTGCCAGTCAGCTGGAGAGTGTGTGAGTGGGCGACAAGGATGAGGTCTGCTGCTGACTCCTGGCTGGGACACACACACATGTACAAAACACAAAAAAAACCACACACATGCAGATATGCAATCACACAGAAATATAGAAACCATTCAAGGCACACACACACTCACAGTAATGTATGCAGATATGAACAAATGTGGATGTAGAAGCATGCATGCAAACACATGGTCTGCCCCATTCAGACACACACACACGGAGGCAGAAGACACACAGAGCTCACATTCACTCTCCTGAAAACACAGGTGAATGCATCTGAACAGCAGCCAGGTATTTACTTTACATCTGTCTGTGACTAACTGTGACTTTGTCTTCTTTTCTAGGCTCATTAGGAGGAGGAGGAGCAGGAGAAGGAGGAGGAGGCGGAGGAGCAGGAGGAGGAAGGGGGTTTGTGTTCACTGCTCAAAACAACACTGTCAGGGCTGAACTCAGACCGGAGAACCCAAATGCAGAACCAGGAGACAGAATTAGGTTTCACAAAAAAGGGTTTAATAAGTACACAAAAAATACTTAAAAAAGCAGTTGATAGGTCTCAGGGGAACTAGGGTGGAAGTCCGTAATCCAAGGGTCAGACACAGAAAGACAGTCCAATAATGCAAAGGTACCGACAGGAAACAGGCAAGGTCGAACACAGGAAGGCAGTCCAATAAGGCAGAGGTACCGACAGGGAACAGGCAAACTCAGGAAACAGGCAGGCAGGTTTAAACACTAGAAGGCAGTCAGGAAAAATGCTGGTAAGTACTCACACAAGGAAAAAACACAAACTGGCAAACTAAAGAGGGAGCACATGGTATATATACACACTGGGAGAGGGGGATAACGAGACACAGGTGAAACACATTAGGGTGGGGGAAGGTAATCACACGAGCAGGAAGTAAAGACACCAGACATGACACAGGAGGGAGGGTGACAAAATAAAACAGGAAATGACAAGACAAAACACAAAAACACAAAAACACTACTGCCTGGGCGCTGTTGTGACAAACACTAAACCACTAAGTGGACATTTCAACCATCATCTACACGATGAGGTTAAAACTGTGTTAAATGACACGTGAAAAGCTTCAAATGTGGACAATGACTATTACTGTAGAGGTGAAACGTGCTACTAAGCTGCATATAGAAGCTATAATATGATTTCTGTCATTTCAACAGGAAAAACTAGCAATCAAACAGAGCTACAGTTGAACATTACTCAGCTACCATCTCATTCAGCACAAGAAAATACCTTTCCCTAATTAAAACTGTGTTGATTATATTTTACCATTAAAAGAATTCATTCATATAACAACAAAAATTGCTGTCTGCAATTACACTAAACAAAAGAGAATGTTATTTTAATCTGTTATTTCATCAGAATGAATTACGGGGAGCATTTGAGTGAATACGTTTGAAACCTCTGTCAGTGTGTGTGTGTGTGTGTGTATGTGTGTCTCCATGTTTTTCAGGACATCTTGTGCTTCTGCTCAAACAAATGTCATGACTCCAGTTGCCACATCCATCGAAATCAAACCTCCATATCGAAGCACCTCCCATGGAAAGGAGTCCTAACCCTAACCCTCACTCTAACCCAGGGGCCATCAACCCAAAACATTCATAGAGTCATACTGGACCAAAAAAAAAACAAAAATACATCTGTCTGGAGTCATTTGTAAGTTGGTGCTTAGCGAGTTTCTTACCTCGCCTGCCTGCGGGTGATTGCATTTACCACACAGGACTCAGCAGCACTCAGCCAACAGGATCTTAAAAACATTGGGGGTGTGTTGGGATCAGTAGGGATGCGGACTGTGTGGAGGTCGGTGACTCCACAGTCGTGAGAGTCTTTGGAGAAAATGTGCTGCAAGTCGTGGAACAACTTCCGAAGCGCATCTCTCTGGCTGTCAGTGGTCATGCGATCGGAGGTCCCCCACCTTGTCCCTTGGGGGAGTTTGGTGGTTTTGGTGAGGGTTCAGGCAGGCGTAGGTCTTTCACCACCACCATCATACAGCTCCGAATTATCTCCTCCATTACTTTACCCTTTCTCCTGATACTTGGGTTTATTGTTCTGTTCAAAACAGACAGAACCCTTCTGCCCTATCCGTCGTGCATTCTGATTCTGGGGGCGATTCCGATTCCCACCATCTTCATGCCGTCCTGTAGAGGGGGATCGAGGCGGTTCTTAGATCGGGCACGCAGTGGGGCTGTCTTAGCACGAGGCATTTCTCTGCCTTCCAGTGTTAAGTCCCCATCTTCTGAGGCCTGAATCCCCAGAACCCTGGCATCACTTTCACGTGGCCTGGATGGACGCACGCGTGTCTCCCACGCCAGCTGGGCATACTTTTTGATTTACTGTATGGTCAGGCCTCCTGACCTGCAATGCATGGTGACGTCATAGCGCAGGCTCTCATGGAAGTTGTGCAGGAACAGCGATTTGAACGCATGGTCTTCCTCCAGACCTGTGATGCTACAACCCTGAAAGTATGCGTCCTTCAGACGCCTGTAATACTCATGCGGAGGTTCCTGCTTCTTCTGCATGATTGCAAAGGCACTGAGGGCTGTGGTGGCTTCATCGGTGTATGGAGAGTATTCTTCTCAAAGAGCCTGTTTCAGTTCCTGTAACTGTCACGGGTCTCTGCCTGTAGAGTCTCCATGAATACATGAATGCTCCATGTTGTGGTTTTCCACAACAACTTGAGCTGTTCACAGTTGGTAGCAGCAGGCAAGTCCATCAGGCAGCGGTCGACTTCCCGGAGGTAGTCATCGATGTTCGCATCTGGTCTCTTTGGGTCAAAGCGTTCGATATTTTTGGCCAAGGATTGCTGCCTGGTTCGCATGCCATGATGGGTTTTCCAACTGGGTTGGTTCTTGACTGCTTGCAGTCAAGACCCCTGGGTTGGGGACACCTTCTTCTTGGTGACTCACCTTTTCTCTGAGGGATGCGTGTTCCACATGCAAGATCTCATGGCGGCTTTTTCATCCCTCAGATCAGCCATTTCCTGTTGCAGGTCTCTGCATACAATTGCATACAAGATTGGCGATGATACATTAAGAACATCTGCCCTATAACATCCTGCACCAAGCACTCTCCCTGACTGGAAAGGGTGTTTGCCTGCCCAATGAGTGTTTGCAATGCATCTTGGCAGTCCTGCAGGCTGTATCTACTGAGCCTGTCCAGGTCGTCTGACCTCAGCCAGATGGGTCAGTGACCACATCACTCAGTGATGTGGATGGGATCATCCTGTCAGTACTCAGTGGAAGTGTTAGTGTTCTTGTTATGTAAGGGTGCACAGGTGGGAGGGGTCCAACCTGTGTCTGAAAAAACACTGGATATTTGCTACTGTTAGTAATGTTAGTTAGGTTCTTCACCTCTTTGGAACGTTACGTTGGTTAGTGATCTGTTGCTGATGAAAAATCTATAGATCCTAACACCTGCCACTACCACTGCAAAACACAAATACAACTTGGCGATGCATAAGAAGAAGCCAATGATTCAGAATTAAGAGAAAATAAAAAAAAAATCAAGAAATTAATTTTTATGATTTATGGATTTGTCCAAATATTGCACAAAAGCTGGTATATATGGGCCTCACATGGGGCATGATTGTACGGGCTATAAATAGTTATTAGCAAGAATTAATAATTAGCGAATAGCGAATATTTTTTGAATATTTCGAATATCGAATATTTATTAAATTTATTAATTAAAAATTAATACATTTAAAACGGGGCAGTCTCACAAAATATTACCTTATAATTAGCTCTATGTCAGAACATATAGTTAATGGAAAGTACACATTATACGGACAAAATACCAAGTAGCTTCTTCTTTATATACGCAAAAGAGTTTATTTACAATCAGTAAACACACTTACAATTAATACTGTTGTTAATATTCTCAGGTAACTATAACTACATGAACATGGTAAACTAAACAGAACAAATAAGCTAAGTATAACAGAGAGACAATCTAAGTAAACAGTGTAAACAGACAAAATAAAGCCAACAGCAGGGGGTTGTATGTGTAGGTGTGTAGGTGTGTGTGTGTGTGTGTGTGTGTGTGTGGGTGTGTGTATGTGTGTGAGAGAGTGTGAGTGGGCGTGTGTGTGAGTGGGCGTGTGAGTACGTGCGTATGTGAGGTTGCAAGATGGCGGCTACACCAGAACAAAGTGGGACTCTCAAGATGGCGGCTATGCCAGAACGGGTGTTACGCCACTAGTGGTCACACTGTGACAATACACCCACGGATACTTGTGTGTGAGACAAGATGGTGACTTGTCCACGACACGTAATCCAACACAAAGAAAGCACAGGACTACACTTACGGATACTTGTGGGTGAGACAAGATGGCGACTTGTCCACGACACGTAATCCGGAACAAAGAAACGCATGGGGAGCGTGCGCAGTGTGGTGCGTGTATGTGTTAATGTAGGTGTGCAAGTGTTCGTAGTAAGCCAGAGGATGGAGAGCGAAGAGGAGAGAGAGAGCGAGGGTGAGAGAGAGAGAGCAAGAGACACCGTACAAAACAACAAGTGAAAACACTAATAAAACAACACAACTAATATTCACTGCCCAGAAGATAACCTCTTACTGTGATGCAGGTTGGAGTTGTGGTGGTCTGGAGTTTGTTGATCCGGGCTTTGTTGGTCCGGAGCTGCAGCACGTCATTTGCTGAAAGTCCGGGACTAGTGGCACGCTAGTGTCCTCTCACAGTCTGTGGCTCAGAGGGAGAGGGTCGCGACAGGAACGAATGGAGGGAAACGGCGTGTCTCAGGTGTCCTTTCATTGGCTTGGCGTCGCCTACATCCGTGGGAAAAACAGCTTGATCCGGGGAGTAACCGACAATCAACAGGTAGAAGAAAGTCTCGGCCAGCGAGGATTTCTTCTTTCAGGCCTTCTGGAAATGCATGCAGTGGGGCGCAGGAGGTTTGAGTGAGAGTTGTGTGCTTCCATTCGTCACGCCCGTCAGCATGACTGGAAAAAGGCACAGTCTGCAGGTTCTCATGTGCATTTATAGCCTTCGTGTTGTCACCACCCAGTGACGCACTACAGCCAATCAGAGTCCCCTTTCTGGGGGACCCCTGTGGGATTACCTGTGACATAGTCTGCTGAATCAGATGGAAACACGGGTGGTGCTGTTGAGTACCACCCGGGGCTCCTTTGTTTAGGGACACGTGGTGGGGGGTTTTCTTTGTCTCAGGAGACAAAAGACTCAAATCAGGCTTCAGGCTTGCCTGCCGGCCTGAAATCCCTCAGGGCAAGGCACAACAATATATATATGAGACACAAAATTAATTAATTAAGGTAGCGCTGTTGCCTCACAGCAAGAAGGTCGCAGGTTCAAGGCTATCTTGGTCCGGGGTCTGGGACCTGGAGTTTGCATGTTCTCCCTGTGTATGTGTGGGTTTTCACCGGGTACTCCAGCTTCCTCCCACAGTCCAAAAACATGCTGAGGTTAATTGGCGACTCTAAATTGCCCATAGGTGTGAGTGTGTGAGTGAATGGTGTGTGTGCCCCACGATTGGCTGGCGACCAATCGTGGTGGGTGTATCCCTGCCTCTCTCGCCGTAACACGCTGGGATAGGCTCCAGCAGACCCCTGCGACCCTAATGAGGAATAAGCAGGTATAGAAAATGACTGACTGACTGAAAACTATATGTATGAAGACAGAAGACAGTTACGTTATAAACAAAATGAATGATTAAATTGAACTGAACAGTTATTGGTAATAATCAATACACAAGTCAAACAAAACAAAAAATAAAATTGTCTGGGCATGTAACAAAAAGGTTCTCAAAAATAGTCCAACAGAAAGCAAAATCCCAGAAGTCCACACAAAAAAATGAGAAAAACAAAGCACCAAAAACAGGCCAACATTACAACAGGAGAACAGGGTTGGAACACACTCACAGCAGACATGACGATAACCAGACAAAGGGATACAGACACAAGCAGGTTCAAATGACAAAGGGGACAAATGACATTATTGCAGGTTAAGTGGTGCTTATTCATATAAAGTGTTCTCTAGTTATTTAAACATAAATGTAACAGTGTACTAGGACTATAAATCTAAAGTATATAGTTCATCCACATTAAAATGGTAATTATTAAAATCATAGTTAACTTTTTGTTAGTTGTGACAGTCAAGAACAGTTTTTCATGTCATTAACTCATGTAGCATTCATAGGATGAACATGTACATGTGAAGAATATAGAAGTGTTTCCATTATTGATCTAATGTAGTTTGAATTGAATCATAACTGCATTTGTTGGACTTCCTATTAAATAATATAAAGTTTTTATAACAGCATGAGTTGTTTTTCTTCATTATTCTTACTTTTGTGCTAAATGTGAAATGGAAATAACTCCAATTACTATATTACTATAGTAGTAATTACTATATATATATATATATATATATATATATATATATATATATATATATATATATATATATATATATATATATATATATATATATATATATATATATATATATATATATATATATATATATATACAAAGACAAAAACTGACTGTGTTGTATGTATAGGACCAGGATGTATAGGTTCCGACAATAATTCCTGAACATTGCGTAGTAGATAGAGCTGATGTCCCATATTTACACAAACAGAAACGTTCAATTCATGACAATAAACCTACTTATATGGATGCAATTGGTGTACCATGCACGTTCTTGATAAATACTAATTGGCTAATGAGATAGCAGGAGGATTTGAGTCCTTTCTTTACTGGTGGTATACGATTAACAAAAACACAAATAAAATCAATTATATCCAATACAAACTGGACACAGAGTGGGTTTGAGGCAGTTTACACTCAGTTATCAGCAAACTCCCTTATGGCGTTCGAGGACAGAATAGCTGTCAACATGATGTTGGAAGAGAAGGGAGGGGTTTGTTCTGTTTGGGGAAGAGTGTTGCACTTTTATCCCTAACACAGCTGATGATGGAAGCCTCAACAAAGCTATAGAGGGACTTAGGACTCTCGATAGCAAGATGAAGGAGCACTCTGGGGTTGATACATCCATGTGGGGTTCATGGATGAATGTATTTGGCAAATATAGGGCCTCAGTTCTAGTCTCAATTGCAGTCTTTGCTGCAATTCTGACTTTGTGTGAATATAGTTGTATACTGTCTGCGTTCTCTTGTTAACCGTTTGATCACCACAGCTATCTCACCAATGGAAGACCATGTGGCCCAAATGTATCCTTTGTTCACTGCTGATTGTTATAATGACGATGATGGTGAAGATTATGAATTACACATATGAACATGATGTGCTCATGAAAATGATCTGACAGTTGAAAATCATCATGAAGAAGCGACACAATGAAATGAGAATTTGAGCAAATATGTGATAAACAGGAGGGAAATGTTAGAATTATGCGTATAAGTTATCCCATATTTACTCATTTACACTCTGTTATTCTTTTTACTGCATAACATAACAGTATAAGTTTGTGTGTGTCTTGTTCTGTTAAGTTTGTGTGTTTGTATCTTCCAGGTGGACAATGGAGATGTTGCAGCTGGTGACTTGACCAAGATGTGAACTTCCTTCCAACTGTTTAATGATTTTACCAGGTTCCTATCGTATTGATAAGAAAGTCAATGCCAGAGTATCCTGTCCTGCCCCGCAGTATCTACCGCATTGGTAAAGAATTGTATTTTGTTTCTTCCTGTGGTTCATGTGATTAACATGTGTCTCTCTCACTCCATTTTCCAGTGCCCCTCGTTGCCCACACCACCCCGCGCCCCGTGGTTCTGGATTTCCCCCCTGAGGATTTTTGCACTGACTGGTTTTGATAGCACTCCCATCTTTGCAATAAAGCACTTGTACCACTTACACTCCTGGGTCCTTTGCCCCCACCACTACATCACATTGTGGAAATATCTATAAAGATAAACAGAATGGTTTGCAGTAGTTAGTCAATGTGAGCTACTTTAGCAAACTTTTTGTTTAATAACAAATAGTAATAACATGACACCACTCATTTTAATACTGTTTTACCTACTTATCGACCACTTTACCACTTTACTGCTCTGCGGGGAAGTTGACTGGTTATTGGATGTTTCTTGACGTTTGCTTTTACCGGTGCTTTTAATCTGAAACCAAGGCAGTGTCCTGGTAAATAAAGAGTGTAGTATGTAGCAACATCATTATACTCTGATA
Organism: Lepturacanthus savala; assembly: GCA_030544235.1. Lineage (NCBI taxonomy): Eukaryota > Metazoa > Chordata > Actinopteri > Scombriformes > Trichiuridae > Lepturacanthus > Lepturacanthus savala. Next base: position 34,769,612 of record CM060480.1, on the reverse strand, counting down.
TACTGTAATATTACTGACAATTTTACGTTTTACCAGAAAACATCAAATCTTCATATTGCCAATCTACAGACATACATTGTTGTCCATGTTAGGGACCATCTGCAAGTTTCAATATTTATTAATTAATGAAAAATTTGGACCAAAAATGAAGAAAATAACATTTCCTTACTCTGTTTGCTGTAGTAGATAATATTCACAATGCCCTAACTACTGCAGGTCAGGTTTTGGTGGAAAAATAAAATTATATGGGCATAGAATGCATTTTATACCTGAAAATATTTACTAAAATCTATTAATTATTCTATTCTTTAAAAGACTTTTTATCCTTCTGTTTGCTGTAGTAGATCATACTCATAATGGCCAACTACAGGTGAGGTTTAAGTGAAAACATTTTATATGGACATAGTATGCATTTAATGCCTGAAAATACTCAAAAACCCTATTTATTGATTTTTAGTGAAATATTTTTAGGGCTCACTTCCATATCTAAGCTCAATTGTTCTTTCTTCATCCTTAAACTACCCAGATGTTTGTCACAGTAAATACAGGAAATTGAATTTTGACAACTGAATTTGAATTGTGAGAACTTAACATGAGGAAACGTGCATAAAAAGTTGAGATATTTTATTAGATTACAGTTCCAAACCAATGAATTTGATTTAAAATTATACTATTCAGATTCCGTTTTTAGTGCAATGATTAAATAAAAAAAGTCAATTTCAACTTAAAAAATACTATTTTACATTATTCGACTCAAATTCATTTTCTGGTGACACATATTTATGCCACACGCTACCGTTTTCTGTCACTCACCTGCTTTAATTTCATGTTGCTGCAGGCAGTGACTGGTGATGGTGAACAAATCCCACTGGCATTCTTTAATCTCTGCAAGTGACTGAGCTGATCAGGATCCCTCGATTTTACACCAAAGTGTGAGGAAATAGTTTTCAAACACTGCACACTTACTAGAAATGCTTCTTCTTCTTTTTAAAGACAACAACTGCACTCCTGATCACCAACACGTGATGATCAAAATGAGTATTACACTGTTGTTGTGTGTTTTTTTGTGTCATGTGTTTTTTTGAGACATTTACACCAGTATAAACTCTGTAGATGCCTCATTGGTTTCAATTGCCTCCATTATTGCTGCTGAGTAACTTTTGCTATCTTCTTCTACATAGTTACCAGTGGTTTATATTGTTTTATTTTTATTCCAAAATGACATGCACAAGTACCAGACTCATAGCAGGAAAAAGCATTCACAAAACAAGGTAACACAATACATCACAGAAATCAATATTGCTCATTGTTTTAACAAATAATGACGCCGTTGTGTAGGTCACGTTGCTCTTTGTTAATCCTTGTCTGGTTGTAGAACCAGGCCTGAGTTTCTTCAGTGCTGCTGGCTGGACGTCGTTGAGTCCTTGGTCACTTGCAGGTCTGTGAGACGCTGAAAGCAGCTGGATAATCCCTTTTAGAGCAGAGAAGCCGCTGAAGGCTTCTGTCCTGCAGCTTCTCCTGCTACAGAGCGGTGCTCTGCTGATGAGCAGGAGCCCAGGAGAGAGTTTGGAGCTGATGTTGGAGAAGAGTCGAAGAGACTGTGGAGTGAGAGAGAGGGTAAAGTCGAAGAGAGTTTGAGAGGGGAAAGGCCGGCGCCTTTATACCTCTGGTGACATTCCTTGAAGGTGTGAAACTGAGTTTCCTGTCGGGGGAAGGGTCACAAGTTCCAGGCTCAGCCAGGCATCTGGCTGAAGATGTTTATCACCTTTGTGGGAACAACACTAGACTTTAGAAGCAGAAACTAGACTTTAGAAAAATAAACTAGACCTTAGAGGAATAAACTAGTCTTTAGGAGAATTAACTAGACTTTTGATGAAGAAAATAGACTTTAGAAGAAAAAACTAGACTCTAGAAGTAGAAACTCGAGTTTATAAGAATAAACTATACTTTAAAAGAATAAACTAGACTTTAGGAGAATAAACTAGACTTTAGAAGTAGAAACTAGACTTTAGATAAATAAACTAGACTTCAGAAGAATAAACTCGATGTTAGAAGTAGAAACTAGACTTTAGAAGAATAAACTAGACTTTAGGAGAATAAACTCGATGTTAGAAGTAGAAACTAGACTTTAGAAGAATAAACTAGACTTTAGAAGAATAAACTTGACTTTAGAAGTAGAAACTAGACTTTAGAAGTAGAAACTAGACTTTAGAAGAATAAACTAGACTTTAGAAGCAGAAACTAGACTTTAGAAGAATAAACTAGACTTTAGGACAATAAACTAGACTTTAGAAGAATAAACTAGACTTTAGAAGAATAAACTTGACTTTAGAAGCAGAAACTAGACTTTAGAAGAATAAACTAGGCTTTAGAAGCAGAAGGTAGTTAATGCTCAGTCTCCTCAGCCTGCATCAAGGGAAGGGCAACTGAAGGACATCAAGTTGTGCCATGGTCATCTCTCACAGGAAGAGATCAAAAACAATGAAATGGAAATAATCAAGCTCTGTCAAATGCAAAGGTACTCAGATGAGGTTTCCTGCCTCCAGAGAGTAGAAAGTGTGAAAAGAAGCAGTCATATATATAAGCTTGTCCCAATGCTGGATGATGATGCTTTGAGAATTGGAGGTTGGCTTAGTAATGTGGCTATACATGAAGAGTCTAAACACCCAGTTATAATAGATAAAGATCTTCATATCTCAGACCTCATTATACGCCACATTCATCAAGTAGTTGGCCATGGTGGTAGGAACCATGTTTTGTCAAAGCTACGGCAACATTATTGGATTCCTTTTGCCAGTGTCGCCATAAGAAGAATTTTGTCCAAATGTGTTGTTTGTCGCAGGCTACATGGAACCACAGGTCAACAGCAGATGGCAGATTTGCCTGGCTACAGAGTTTCACCTGATGCACCCCCTTTCAGCTATTTCGAGGTAGATTATTTTGGACCTTTTGACATCAAGCGCGGAATGAGTCTCGTTAAAAGATATGGAGTCGACTTCCGGTTATGGCAGCTTGCTGAGAGGACGCGTCTAACTGCTCTGCTACTAAACAACTTAATACCTCGCTAAAATAGCCCAACTCTGAGCACCATGCAGCCCAATTACAACACCAGGGTTTAGAAAAATACCGATGGCAAGACGCAACAAACAAAAGTAACCAATTTTGCAACTCCGACTGTCAAGGCCAAGCTCACCAATAACACCGAGGCCATGGAAGCTAGCAGCACTATCTGCGTTAGCCCCGTTAAACAGCCAGGGATGAGACCAACACTTCTTTGGGAACAATACTGACAGCTATTAACACTATGAAGGCTGAGATCTCGTCCAAATTTGATGGCATCCTTGCCACGATTAAAAAGGTACGGAGTGACATTACAGACTGCTCAGAAAGAGTTACGCAAGCGGAGACGAGAATCTCAATAACAGAAGACGATGTGAGTACACTCCGAAAGAAAGTGAAAAATCTAGACGGAAGGAATAAAGATCTGGAGGAGAAAGTATTGGACTTGGAAGCTCATTCACGTTGCTCCAATGTACAGCTTGTCAATCTACCTGAAGGCGCGAAAGGAGAAGACACCTGTGGATGGAGAGCTGGATATCTGACGCGCTGGAGCTACAGCAGCTCTGGGGAAAAATTACGGTGGAAAGAGCACACAGGCTTGACCCAAGAAGACAAAATAAGACCGACTCCATGCCTAGGACCCTCATTATGAGGTTCCTGAATTATAAAGATAAAGAAGCGATTATTAAAGCAGCCAGGGTGAAAAAGCAAGTCCTCTACAAAAACCATCCAGTGAGATTCTACCAAGACGTGACCGGAGCGATGCAAAAGAAATTAAAAGAGTTTGAAGAGGCGAGGAGACAACTCCTCTCGCTGGGCCTCCGGTACGGTATGATCCCTCCTGCCCGGCTTATTGTCACCTACAACGAGCGCTCACACATCTTTGGCGGGGCCAACGAAGCCAAGCGCTTCATTAAAAAGATCCAGTCGGACAATCATTCAGACTGAGGTAGTGAATACAAGATAGGAAATGTAATCCAAAACCACTGATGAAACGCTAAAATAACATTTCATGCAGTGCAGAGTCAGAATTGGTGAACAGACGGAAAGTTAGACACACTGAGTTCTGATTTATTGATAAAGAATAACTTTCAGATTTTTTTTCGCACTGTTTAAATAAGCTGATATGGAGGCGTGTTTCATATGCTAGGTTGCCCTAAAACAACTTCCTACATCACAGTGGCAGAGCAGTTGCGCTTGTTCAGTTGTTTGTTTGTCTTTTTGTTTTTTGTTTTTTCTTCTTCCTTTCCTTTTTATATATCAGCATAGCTATACTGATCCCACATAGTGTGGATCAGCTCTTTGCTTCTGGGAAGTCGACTATCCAAATGATCCAACAAAACTATAGTCGCAGAAAGGCTATGTAGGGAAAAATGTTTACCTGCCAGATGCACTGGTGATGGATAAATCAGGGCTCCAGATTTGCATTTGTTGATCATATTTATTTTAAGCAGAGCAAATCATAGCAAAGTGTATCAAAACGTATCAAAGCGGAGAAAAGCGGGGAAAAGGCGGAAAAGCCGAAAAGCTGAAAAGCCGAAAAAAGCGGTCAGCAAAGTAGGACTTTCCCCATCACCCTCTCAGTTCATTCAAAAAACAAAAAACACGCCAAGTGAAGAACAGCTGATTATATTAACACTGACCTAACACCCACACCATGTGACGCATGTCCCCGTATGTGAGAAATAATAAACTCATAAAGGCATGCACCCAATTATTGCAAACTATAAGCTGGCACCTACATACTGGCCCCATAATTATTACAATTAACACACTAATAATTACAAATACATAACACACATTACAATCATACAATTCTTTGGGCCCTTTACACCTTTGTGAGCTTTCCTTTTCTGGAAAAGAGACCATAGTCCAACATGTATAAAGTTCATGATCTTAATTTCAGTCCTCTTGAATGAAGCCAAGTCATACGTATCTAAGACAGATGTTGGCAGCAACTGTCTTGAGTGAAAAGTCTGAGTCAAAACAGGTCACAACAGTCTTCAAGACTGTGCAAACTCCTCAAGAAGACAGGTCTTGGTGACAGGTCTGCACAGAGTACTGGTCTGGGTCTTAATCCGAACCTGCCTAACAAGTCCTCTTCTATCAGGAAGTGCCTCCGTGATCCTTCCAATGATCCAGGAATTCCTAGGTGCAGAATCGTCTACTATTAACACAATGTCTCCAGGAGTAAAGTTCCTCTTGATCTTTGTCCACTTCTGGCGTTCCTGCAGTTGTGGCAAATACTCTTTAATCCACCTTTTCCAAAACAAATCAGAAATGTATTGGACTTGTCTCCATCTGCGACGTGTAGAACTGTCCTCCTTATGAAAGAGACCAGGTGGCAAACAGGGTTGGGTTTTGAGAAGCAGTAGATGGTTGGGCGTAAGCGCTTCCAAGTCATTTGGGTCTGTAAATTCCTTGGTGAGAGGTCTGCTATTGAGAATAGACTCAACTTCACAGAGGACTGTCTGGAGTCCCTCCTCATCCAACGTTTGTGCTCTTAATGTAGAGTTAAGAACCGATCTGATGGAACGGATTAATCTCTCCCATGCTCCGCCATGATGTGATCCAGTAGGAGGATTAAAGGTCCATTTAATTCCTTTCAGTGAGAGTGTGTCATTGATCTGTTCCTGGTTCCATCCTTCAATAGCTCGTTTCAACTCACGCTCTGCACCAACCAAATTAGTACCATTGTCCAAGCGATGCTCCTTAACTTGTCCTCTCCTCGCAATAAAGCGTCGTAGAGCATTAATAAAGGAACTTGTGTCCAGAGATGATGCAACTTCAATATGCACTGCTCTTACCACCAAACAGCTGACAGCTCCTTCCACGCTTGATGTCAAAAGGTCCAAAATAATCTACCCCGACATAGCTGAAGGGGGGTGCATCAGGTGAAACTCTGTCGCCAGGCAAATCTGCCATCTGCTGTTGACCGATGGTTCCATGTAGCCTGTGACAAACAACACATTTGTCACACTTTTTATGGCAACACTGGCAGAAGGAATCCAATAATGTTGCTGTAGTTTCGACAAAACATGGTTCCTGCCACCATGGCCAACTACTTGATGAATGTGGTGTATGATGAGGTCTGAGATATGAAGAACTTTAGCTATTATAAATGGGTGTTTAGATTCTTCAGGCATAGCTGCATTACTAAGCCGACCTCCAACTCTCAAAACACCATCATCCAACATTGGGTCAAGCTTGTATATATGACTGTTTCTTTTCACACTTTCTCCTCTCTGGAGGCAGGAATCTCTTCTGGATCTCCAGCTGTGAGCTTTCCCAAGTCATCTGGGTCTGCAGGCCAAGTTTCCTTTGGTTGTAAGAGGAATGGAGGGCCACACACCCACATTTCATCCTTCAAAAAAGATTCCACTCTCACACCTCTGGAGGCAAAATCTGCAGGATTGTATTTAGTAGACACATATCTCCATTGAGTTGGGTTAGACATCCTAAGAATTTCTGATACCCTGTTAGCTACAAAGACTCGAAATCTTGAAGTTTCATTCTTGATGTATTTAAAAACGGAGGTACTATCTGACCAGAAAACAGAGTCTTGTAGCTCCATCCTCAGCTCCTTTTTCCATAGCGTATCCATTCTAGCCGCCACAACAGCCGCCGTCAGCTCCATACAGGGGATTGTCACAAGCTTTAAAGATGCCACCCTGGACTTTCCCATTATGAAGGCTGTATGTGTAAGACCTTGATAATTGTGTAACAGTAGATAAGTGACAGTCCCATATCCCTCCTCGCTTGCATCCACAAAATGATGTAACTGGGCGGAAGTTACTTTTTGTTTTTAAACATCTGTTGGTCCTGAAGCCATCCAATGTTTGTAGGTCTTTAACCCAGCCTCTCCATTCCTGAGCTGCAGCTGTAGGTAGTGCAGCCCTTTGCGACACAGGTCTTGAAGGATCCTTTTAGCTGTGAAAATCACAGGAGACGAGATTCCAAGAGGATCATAAAACAAACCAACAGTTGAGAGGATTCCTCTTCGGGTCAGCGGCCTATCTGGAAAGGTTACACTGAACCCAAAGGTATCAGACTGAGCACACCACCGCACTCCCAATGCTCTATCCACTGGAAGGATATCCTGACCTGATCCAGATCAAGATCCTTAACTTTCATTGCTCTTTCCTCCTCTGGTATTGCTGCCAGCACACTGCGGCTATTACTCGTCCACGTTGTTAAATTGAATCATCCCTTAGCACATATCGTCCTTAGGTCTTCATACAAGCGAATGGCCTCATGTTCTGAAGGCAAAGAGGCAAGGAGGTCATCAACATAAAAACTATGCATGATGGTTTCAAACACGAGCTGGCTAAAGAATTCCTTATTATCTTCAGCACACCTACGGAGAGCAAAATTAGCACAGCTTGGGGAGGATGTAGCCCCAAACAACTGGACAACCATCCTGTACTCCACCATATGCTGGCTAAGGTCTCCATTAGGCCACCACAGGAATCGTAACAGGTCTGCATCTTCTTCTGGCACTCGAACATGATGAAACATGGCCTCAATATCGGACATCAGAACAATAGGTTCCTTTCTGAACCTAGTTAAAACCCCAATTAACATGCTTGTGAGGTCCGGTCCTTGTAGGAGATGTGAATTGAGTGAGGCCTCTTTGAATGATGCTCTACAATCAAAAACAACATGCATCTTCCTTTTTTGAGGATGGTATACCCCATGATGTGGGATATACCAAACCTGCTCCAAATCTGTGTCTGGCACTCTCTCTGCAAATCCACTCTCTATGAGGTTAGTCATAAAGTCAGCGTAGTCAACAACATGAATCAGAAGTTGGGTACATTGTGGTCATAAAGGGATGGACATGGTCAGCAACAATACTCAGGTAGGCTGTGGCGTTGCAACGATGCTCAATTGGTACCCAAAGAGTGCCAAGAAAATATTCCCCACACCATTACACCACCACCACCAGCCTGAACCGTTGATACAAGGCAGGATGGATCCATGCTTTCATGTTGTTGACGCCAAATTCTGACCCTACCATCCGAATGTCGCAGCAGAAATCGAGACTCATCAGACCAGGCAACGTTTTTCCAATCTTCTATTGTCCAATTTCGATGAGCTTATGCAAATTGTAGTCTCAGTTTCCTGTTCTTAGCTGAAAGGAGTGGCACCCGGCGTGGTCTTCTGCTGCTGTAGCCCATCTGCCTCAAAGTTGGACGTACTGTGTGTTCAGAGATGCTCTTCTGCCTACCTTGGTTGTAACGGGTGGTTATTTGAGTCACTGTTGCCTTTCTATCAGCTCCAACCAGTCTGGCCATTCTCCTCTGACCTCTGGCATCAACAAGGCATTTCCGCCCACAGAACTGCTGCTCACTGGATATATATATATATATATATATATATATATATATGAAGTTTTATGTGTGTATCCGTGTTAGCGTTAGCTCCATGCTAGCCACTAGCCTAACTTTTCAAACTTTATTACTTTTTATTTAATTAACTTAATATTAAACGGCCACCACAAACACTTTGTGTTTCCATGGTTTCTGACCTTCAACCAATCACTAACTGTGCCGTGCTGACGTCATATGTAGGCCCAGGACCCCATAGCAGGACCCAACCTACCAGCGGAAATGACGTTCTTTGTACGTCAGCTGAACACTAAAACTGATATATATATATATATATATATATATATATAAAATTCCACTGTGTCTCACTGTTGTGTTGAAGTTTCAGTTTTAGTGTTCAGCTGACAGTGGTGTTCAGTGGCTAGCATGGAGCTAACGCTAACACGGATACACACATAAAACTTCGCTTGTGTGCGTATGTAATAGTGTTAGCTCCATGTTAGCCTCTTAGCCCTCATTTTCCCTGTTCTTGCATTATTCAGCAGCACTGACCTCCAGTCTTCTTCATCAATCATCCTTGCCGGCCATAATGGTCATATAGCGCCACCTACTGGAGAAACAATTATTTGCCCCCTAATTACTTCTGCTTTACAACACCTCCTCTTCGTATTCTTCTTCGCTCACATAAAAAACTACAGGTGCACCGCCAATAATAGTCCCCGGTAATTCACTTCCGGTGTGGAGTTTCCTTTTATCTGCAGCGCCGTTTCTTTTTGTTTGCAGCGTTTCTTTTATTTGCAGCATTGAGGGTTCTCGGGCACCGTACTAAACTCGCGCGGGCCGCACTAACATTAAACTTTCATATCAAGGTGGGGGCCTCAAACTTTCACATTTGGCCCGCGGGCTGCGAGTTTGAGACCCCTGCTTTAAACAGTGTACTATTTGTGGCAAAACTACTCCCCCTAGTCCTTGAACGAGTCATGGATTTCGTCCCGCCACTTTCCCTGTTTGTCACCAGTGTTGGAGCATCTTGTATGTCTCCAAATACAGGATCCATTGCAATCTTTACGTGACGTTCAATAAAGTTTACAATATCCCTTGTGAGAGAAAATAGTTATGATTATTAATTTAGTTATCATTAATATAGTTTTGTCTTCCATAAATGCTGACTTCAAGGGTGCACATAAGCCTTGTCTCCGCACCTGCATACTCTCCCTTGAGAAACTTGTATGTCGCCTCTCCAAGGTCGGTCATGGGGCAACTATTCTCAAAACATGTCTGTAACCTATCTCTCTTTTACACAAAAACACTCCGACAGAACGGGGCTCATTATTCTTCATATGATGCCCATTCACTCTTCATATACTTGTATATGATTGTGACTGTGTTTTCTGACTCTGCAGATCTAGAAATAAATCATTTCACAGACTTGTCTTCTTTATTGTGGGACTTACAAACCCTTGGTAATACAGGATAAAATTACCACAACACCCCAAACATAGCTCTGTGTCTTTCTTGTATATCACATGCTGCTGTGCACCACTTGTGCCTTAGTTTGTATGGTAATCTTTTGATTACATTAAGCATGTTTGCTGATGTATTCAGATCACATAGATTATATACATCCTCCATGGCATTACAACATCCACGTAAGAACAGACTGTATGCTTGTAAAGCCTTTGCATCTTCTGATTTAATTGATGGCCGTGAAAATATTCTGTCCATGTAAGCAGCTGCGATTACATGATCATTCCCAAAGTGTTCATGGAGCAAAGCCTTTGCTGTAGCATATCCTTTCCCATCAGTCATGTGTTGACAGCTTCTGACTAGCTGTTGAGGCTGCCCTCTGGTGTACTGCTCCGGGTAATGGAGGCAGTCCATTTCATTGTTGGCCTTTTGTTCTATTGTTTGTACGAATGACTTTATGAAGGCATGATATTGCAGTGGATTGCCATCAAATATCTGAATGTCTCTTTTTGGCAGTGTTGCTAAACAATGTTGATACACCAGCATTGATGTTATCTCATTTTGTTTTCCCATCACAGACATCATGTAATCTTCACTGCTGATGTTCCTAAAAGAAGGTATATTTTCATCTTCTAAATGAGACACTGGTAGTGCTGCATCATTTGGAGTGGCGCACTGAGGTTTTTTTTTTGCGCCAGGGACATCTGTTGGAGACATTTAACTCCCACCTGATGCTTTGGCCTTACGTCACGAAAGAGTGGATTTAAAGTCTGTGGTTCAAGTGGTCCTCCATCCTTTTTGACTTTAGGTGGTCTAAAAGGCTCTGCATGAATATTGAGTCCCTTTTCAAAATATGATTCCATACCATCCAGTTTCTTAGAAGCAGCACTCATTACATTTGATCCAGACTTTTTCAAAACACTTATTTTCGCCACAGATGCAGCAATTTCTGCTTCAAGTTGAAGCTGTTCTTTTCGCTTCCTTATCTGCTCCTCCTGTTCTTCCAGAGCATGTTTTTCTTTGAGCAACCTTTGGCGAGCCAGCAAAGCAGCCACATCAGCCTCAGGTCTGATACGTGCAGATGAAGTGAAAGACACATTAGACTTTGTGCCATATTTACTACTGCCCTGATTTGAAATACTGTCAAATGGTGCTTTTTCGTGCTGATCCTCATTTTGAGGATTTTGGTGAAATGGAGGTGTTTTCCCTTTTCCCACATCATCATTCTGAGAGCTTCCAGGCAGGTGACTTTCCAATACAGGTATGTTGGTTATTTTAAACCATGCTTCCACATCCTTAATGCATCCTGATGTATGTTTGTTAACTTTTGAAAACCATTGATTTTGTTTTTGTTGTTCTTCAGTGGGAATTAATGACATCAGAGATTCATGTAAAGCAATAGCATCCTCAGATTGTTGCATTAAATTATCCAGCTGTGATTTAACCAGTAAAACATTTTTCTCATTCCCCATGAGGTCCTTGAGAGATGAAATCAGGCATTTTATTTCCTCCACTTTCTTTTTCCGCTTGTTTTGGATTGATTCAATTTTATTCACCTTGGCCTTTTCCGTGAGAATTATTTTTCTCTTCTCTTCGGGTTTTACAACAGCTGTATCAGAATGTGTAGCACTCATGTTGCATGTAGACAAAAAAAAATCATGACGATAATACAATGCAAAGCCGACAACATCAAAAGCCATGGGAGTCACACGTCATCATAATTCATGAAATCCTTGCTGCAATGAATCATACAATCGTCAGAAGCAGCAGTCCAAATCCTCCAAACACAGCATCAAAACTCAATTCATCAGCAGCGCGGACAACTCCCCAAGACAACACGCAAATTCCCACTCGGTAGCAATCAGCTCAAACTGTTTCCAATAGACCAACATAACAGCTCAGCTTACTCAGTTTACATACCGCTGGTGAAACGTGATGTGGTCCGACTGCTGCGCTGTGAAGCGTCCTCATGTGCGATCCATCTGCTGGTTTCCATTCATGTGTTCCACATTCAAAGCCGTGGCTCCTCTATTTCCTTGCGGCTCCAATTCAGTTCTCTTTGTCTTGTTTTTGCTGACAATATTGAGCGACTATCCAAACGATCCAACAAAACTATAGTCACAGAGAGGCTAAGTAGGGAAAAATGTTTACCTGCCAGACGTGCTGGTGATGGATAAATCAGGGCTCCATTTATTTCTTGCATTACTATTGCCTCTCTACCTGGTGCTTGTATAATGGCAGGTGATTTTAACTGCACCTTAGATCCCCTGAAAGACAAAAGCTCAGGCGTCGATCAGTCACATTCAAGAAGTAGGGAGGTAATCCACTATTTTATGAGAGAAATGAGTTTGGTTGATATCTGGAGGGAAGATAATCTCAATGGGAAAAAATTCTCATGTTATTCTGGAACACACCAGTCATATTCCCACATAATTTTTTTGGTTTCACCACAACTAAAATATAGAATTAAGAATGTGTCCTACGATGCCATACTCCTGTCTGATCACACTCCAAACTCTTTAGTCTATCATGACCCTAATCTGACTAGTGATATTCCCAAATGGACATTTAAAACAAAGTGGCTTTGTTACTTATCTTGATGAACAGATTAAATATTATTCTGAAACAAATACAACTGAAACCTCACAAAGTACCAGATGGGAAGCATTTAAGGCCTTTATCAGGGGACAAATTATTAACATTACTAGTTTTAAAGCTAAAGAAACCTACAATAAAAGCAAATCATTAGAAACAAAAATAAAAGAATTAGAAGAAGAATACTACCAATCAGGTTCCCAGGACACCCATCAAAAATCACTTTTGTTAAGAATACAATACAATGAAATCTCTACAACAAAAGCTCTATCAAGTTTACTTCGCCTTAAACAGACATTTTATGATCAAGGGGAAAAATCTGGCAAAGTGCTGGCGTGGCGCATCAAACAATTTCAGAATGAAAGACTTATCACATCACTACAAAATAGTAATAATGAAAACATAGCCATAGACATGACCCAATTGAAATAAATAAAAATTTCCAAAAATTTTATGAAATGCTTTATAGCTTGGAATTAGGTTCAAATAGGTCTGAAATTAATAACTTTCTAGAAAAAATCCAAATTCCCAAAATATCAGAAGTAATTAAAGGAGAACTAGAGAAAGAGATAACATTAATAGAACTATCTACAGCCATTGACACCATTAAGGGAGGGAAAACCCCTGGGCCGGACGGAATACCTATTGAGATTTATAAAGTGTTCAAACATAGGTTGATGTCAGCATTATTAGAAATGCTTAAGGAATCCTTTCATAACGGAATCCTTCTAACATCATTAATGGGAGCATTGATCATTTTATTGCCAAAACCAGGCAAACTAAATAATAAATGTGAAAACTTAAGGCCAATCAGTCTTTTAAATGTGGATTTAAAAAGTTTGAGGAAAATAATAGCCAGGAGACTGGAGAAAATAATTCCAAGTATCATTGACAGAGATCAGAATGGTTTTGTACAAGGTAGACAAGGCTTTCATAATGTTAGGAGAATATTAAATATACTATTTGAGGAGAAGGGAGCAGCAGATACAGCATTACTGTCATTAGATGCTGAAAAAGCCTTTGACAGAGTAGAGTGGCTCTATTTATTTGAAACCCTCAGACGTTTTGGCTTTGGAGAAAATTTTAATGAATGGATAAAACTATTATATACAGAACCATATGCTGAAATAATGACTAATCATAATGTATTCAAAACTATTAAGATACAAAGAGGATGTAGGCAAGGAGATCCTCTATCTCCCCTCCTCTTTATTATGGCTATAGAACCAGTGGCAATAGCAGCACCAAAATATAACAGGTTTATCAATTGGTCGACAGGAACACCGCCTGGCTCTATTTGCAGATGATGTAATCATATTCCTTATGGAAAAATCCATTCCTGAATGATTAGAATTCCTTAATATATTTGGGAAAACCCCAGGATATAAATTACACAAATCAAAATCATCAATAATGTTTTTAAATCTATTAGAAAGTAAAAACCCTCCTATTACAGCCATTCAATTTAAAATTGTGGACTGCTTTACATATCTAGGCATTCAAATAGTCCCACAACTTACATACAACAACTTACAACATATTGTAGCCAGTAATTATGATCCTCTATTACAAGAAATCTCAAAATTATTGGAAAGATTGACACCCATACCTATGTCACTAATAGTCATTTGCAACTCACAAAAAATGATGATGTCGTTTGAAGAAATAGCTGATAAATTTAACATACCCCGTAACCATTTTTTTAAGTACCTACAGTTGAGAAATTTCATTAGAACACACCAAAACCAAACATACACAACCCTGAGAAGTCCATAGTAGAACATTTAATGCATATGGATTGTCTAGGAAGGAGTCTAATATCCAAAATATCTAGTAGATGAAAATACAGAAACATCAGTGGGGAGACTGGAGGCATGGAGCGAAGACCTACAGGAGGACATCTCAATAGAAAAGTGGGGCGAGGTGTGCAATCGAGCACAATCAAGAACTATCAACACGCCTAAAAATACTACAGTACACCTGGTTGATGCGAACGTATATTACTCCAGAAAAACTTCATAAATATAATAGTGATATACAAGATATTTGTATTAAATGTGAGAAGGAAAAGGGTACATTTTTCCACTGTATTTGGCAGTGTACAAAAATACAAAAATTCTGGCAAGAAATAAAACAATGTATTCAAAACATTTTACAAATTCAAATACCCCTAATTCCACATGTGTTTGTATTTGGTATGTATCCAGATAATTTGAAGTTTAAAAAGCATCAACAAATATTTGTTGATTTGAGCACGCTCATGGCAAAGAGAGTAATAGCCCTCTCTTGGAAAAACGTCAGTAGCCCAAGTGTGAAGTGGTTGTCTGAAATATCTTTAACGTCTTTAGAGAAAATAACATATACAATAAGACACCAACAACACAATTTCCACCAGATCTGGGACCCCTTTATTAGCTATGTATCAAGGATTGATCTGTCTTATGTAATGGAAGAGCCTGGGGACATGTAACAAATAACAAAGGGTCACATAGGTCACCCTTCAAGGTGTGAATTTGGATGAGAGTCATTGTGGTAACGACTCTCATTCTGTTCAAAGTAGGTTGTTCCAAATGGACATAGATGGCCTCTTTCACTCCTCTCTCAAACCACCTGTCCTCCTTATCTAAGATGTGTACATCAGTGTCTTTAAAGGAGTGTCCCTTTTCCTTCAGATGTAGATGTACTGCTGAGTCCTGTCCTGATGTGGTGGCCCTCCTGTGTTGCGCCATGCGTTTGCGGAGTGGTTTCTTAGTTTCTCCAATATATAGATCCGGGCACTCTTCACTGCATTGTACTGCATAAACCACATTGTTGAGATTTTGTCTTGGGGTTTTGTCCTTGGGGTGGACCAGTCTCTGTCTGAGGGTGTTACCAGGCTTGAAATAAACTGGGATGTTGTGCTTGATGAAGATTCTTCTTAGTTTCTCTGAGAGACCAGATACATACAGCACTACCACATGATTCCTTCTGTTCTTCTTTTTGTCTTTCTGTGTTTTGTTTTCTTTCTCCTGTCTTCTATTAATCTTTATGAATGCCCAGTTGGGGTAACCACAATTCCTTAGTGCCTGTTTGATGTGTGTGTGTTCCTTCTCTTTCCCTTCTGTTTTGGAAGGGATGCCCGGTGTTGTAGGGTTCTGATGACACCCAGTTTGTGTTCCAGTGGGTGATGAGTCAAATAGTAGGTATTGGTCGGTGTGTGTGGGTTTCCTGTAGACCTCTGTGCTGAGACCTCCATCTTCTTCGGCAAGGACCTCACAATCCAGAAAGGGTAGTTTCCGGTCTTTGGAGTCCTCCCTGGTGAACTTGATGTAGTTGTTGACTGAGTTGATGTGCTTCGTGAAGGCCTCTACTTCCTGGCTTTTGATTTTTGTGAATGTATCATCCACATATCTAAACTAGTGGCTTGGTGTTGTTCCTTTAAATGAGGTTAGTGCTTGGTTCTCCACTTCCTCCATGTAGAGGTTCGCCACAAGGGGGGAGACTGGAGAGCCCATGGCACAGCCATGTTTCTGCCTGTAGAATTCCTCATTGTACTTGAAGTAGGTGGTGGTGAGGCAAAGTTCTAAGAGGGAGCAAATCTTGTCTGGGGTGAGGTTGGTTCTTGTGTGCAGACATGTGTCCTGTTGTAATCGGTTTCTGACGGCCTCTACTGCTTCTGTTGTGGGGATGCAGGTGAACAAGGATGTGACATCGTATGATACCATAGTTTCATCTGGGTCCAGTTTCAGTTGGCTGATTTTGTCAGTGAAATCCTTGGAGTTCTGGATGTGATGTGGAGTTTTTCCAATTAAAGGAGACAGAATCGCTGATAGGAATTTTGAAATATTATAAGTGACTGAATTGATGCTGCTTACAATTGGTCTGAGGGGGGCCCCTTCCTTGTGAATCTTTGGGAGCCCGTATATGCATCAGGCTAGAACTGAAGAAGCCTTTCGGATGAAAGGTGAAACGTCTTCAAGCTCAAGAAAAAGTCCAGTTGCTTACTTTTTAAACCCCTTGACTACAATGACCTGGATGAGTGAGAATCAACACAGACATCACAGAATTATGTTTTCTTTAATATTACTTAATTTTATATTAATTATAATAATTTTATATAAGGAAATCGCCAAAAAAAGATATGGAATCATCTTCACCTGTTTGGTGATAAGAGCAGTGCATGTTGAAGTTGCATCATCTTTAGACACAAGTTCATTTATTAATGTTTTACGACGCTTAATTGCGAGGAGAGGACAAGTTAAGGAGCTTCGCTCAGACAATGGTACTAATTTCGTTGGTGCAGAGCATGAGTTGAAACAAGCTATTGAAGGATGGAACATGGAACAGATCAATGACACACTCTCACTGAAAGGAATTAAATGGACCTTTAATCCTCCTACTGGATCACATCATGGCGATGTCACAGCCACACCAGGCTCTCCATCGACCACACCCACTCTCCACTCCACTGAAAACATGGCTTCCCGCTCACTCTCCCCTGTCTACTAACAGGCCACACCTGTCACCCTCGTTATGCCCCACACCTGTGGCTTCATCCTAATTGCCAACCCTACATAAGACCTGCAGTTTGTTCAGTCTTTGTCTGGCTTCACCGTGAACTCCACAGACATTTGCTCAGGCTCCTCTCCTGCCACAGCTCCTGAAGAAGAAGCATTTCAGTTAAGTCACGTCAGCTTTTGTGTTTGTCTGTTAGACATTTGAAGTTTTGGGATTTTTGGTTTTTGCTCCAGTGCTCCTTGGCGATCGAGATGCACCCCCACCGGTTCCCAACAGAACACTCACGCATCGCATACATCGTCTCATTGCTGTCGGGCCATGCTCTCCAATGGGCAGAGAGCGTGTGGAACAACCCGGGAAATGCCACAGCCACTGTGGACAACTTTGTCGCCCACTTCAAGGAGGTGTTCGGGGCTCCAGAGGGAGATTCTAAGACTCAAACCAAACTCTACAACCTGAAGCAGGGTAAAAGCTCCATCACACAATATGCTCTGCGTTTCCGGATACTAGCTGCATCCAGTGGATGGAACGAAGCAGCCTTGATTACTACTTTCCGCCAAGGGCTGGAACCTTCTCTCCGTCTACACCTGTCCTCCTACGATAACAAGATTGGCTTGGAACGATTTATCCAGCTAGCCATCAGAATCTCCCATCGCCGTGAAGCCTGCTATCAGGATGTTTATGTGCCAGCACCAAACCCCAATCGCTCACCAAGGGCCGAGGATCCAGAACCCATGGAGGTGGACACCACCAAACTGAGTCCCACCGAACGCAGCCGTCGGATGACAAATGGACTCTATCTCTACTGCGGAGCAGAAGGCCATATCATTGCCAAGTGTCCAGTTCGCCCACCACGCCCTATGGTGAGTTCAGTCTATGCTCCTGATGTGCAACTTCAGCCCTTACTACTCCCTGTTTCCCTCACTACTGCCTCCTCCAAGCACCTTGTCTCTGCCCTTCTCGACTCAGGCTCGGCGGGGAACTTCATATCTGGATCCCTTTGCCATCAACTACAGCTCCCGAAGACCCGCTGCCCCACAACCTACACCATCCACTCAATAGTGGGGAAACCTCTGGCCCGCAAACGGGTACAATTCCAGACTAACCTTCTAGAGCTTAGAGTTGGCAGTTTACATGTAGAGTCCATTAGATTCCTAGTATTAGACAATGCCACAGTGGACATCATACTAGGACTCCCCTGGCTCAAAAAGCATTCTCCAACCATCTCTTGGACCACTGGTGAGGTTCTCCGCTGGGGTGAATCCTGCCATGCGTCATGTTTTCCACAGCTCCCACTCCCACAGGCCCAAACCACCTCCTTGCCAGCCCACGCCACAACCCTGGAAAGTCCAAACCAGAACCAGGCCTTCCGTATCCCTCCAGAATACTCTTCCTTCTCAGATGTCTTCTGTCCAAAATGTGCCTCCTGTCTACCACCACACCGCCCATGGGACTGCGCCATTGACCTCCTGCCAGGACACCAAATCCCTCATGGTAAGATCTACCCATTGTCCCTGCCTGAGAAGCATGCCATGGAGGACTATGTGGCCCAGGCCTTGGAACAGGGCTACATTCGACCCTCCAAATCACCAGCTGCCTCCCCATTCTTCTTTGTGGCCAAAAAGGAGGGTGGCCTGAGACCCTGCATTGACTACAGAGCAATGAATAAAATTACCACCAAGTTCCGCTACCCCCTGCCTCTCGTTCCTGCAGCCCTAGAACAACTACGAGGCGCTACTATCTACTCCAAGCTGGATCTGCGTAGCGCTTACAACCTGGTACGAATTCGCAAGGGAGATGAGTGGAAGACCGCATTCAACACACCAACCGGCCACTACGAATATCTGGTGATGCCCTTTGGTCTTTCCAATGCCCCATCCGTCTTCCAAGGATTCATGAACGAGATATTTCGTGAGTACCTCAACCAATTTGTCATTATTTACATCGATGACATTTTGATTTACTCCTGTGACTACCCAACTCATGTGAAACATGTTACTCTCGTCCTGTCCAAGTTACGTCAATACCATCTATACCTCAAAGCAGAGAAATGTGAATTCCACCAGACTACAGTCCAGTTCCTGGGATACAATGTCACTCCACAAGGAGTGAGCATGGATGATGGGAAAGTGAAGACAGTGCAGTCCTGGCCTCGCCCACAGACCATCAAGGAACTCCAGCGTTTCCTGGGCTTTGCAAACTTTTACCGACGCTTCATCCAAAATTACAGCATGATTACTTCTCCATTGACGTCCCTTCTCAGTCACAAACCCAAGTCCCTGGCCTGGAACCCGGAAGCCACACAGGCATTTGATCACCTCAAAGAAGCCTTCACCACCGCACCCATCCTCTGCCATCCAAACCCGGAAAGAGCATTCGTAGTAGAAGTGGATGCCTCTACATCCGGAGTTGGAGCCATACTCTCCCAGGTTCAAAATGGATCCCTCCGCCTCCATCCCTGTGCCTACTTCTCCAAAAAGCTCACGGCTGCAGAACGCAACTACAATATCGGTGACAGAGAGCTGCTTGCCATAAAGCTTGCCTTGGAGGAATGGCGCCACTGGCTGGAGGGGGCCAATCACCCATTCACCGTTCTCACTGATCATAAAAAGCTGGAATACCTCCGTCAGGCCAAGAGATTGAATCCCAGACAAGCAAGGTGGGCCTTGTTTTTCACACGTTTCCACTTCACAATTACATATCGTGCTGGTTCAAAGAATGTGCGAGCAGATGCCCTGTCCCGTCTTTATAGCCCAGAGGAAGAAATAAACCCTCCCGAGCCAGTCCTATCCCCAGAGATAATAGTAAGTCCCATCCAGTGGGCAATTGATACCCAGATAGCAGCAGCCACAGAATCAGACCCTGCCCCGCCCAATGCCCCAGCTACCCATGTCTATGTTCCCACAAGACTGCGCATTCCACTCCTCACTGCTGCCCACTCCTCCCTTGGGACCGGACACCCTGGTACAAATGCCACCCTCTCCCTCCTCCGGCACCGCTACTGGTGGCCAGGGATGGCTAAAGATGTCCGTCAATTCGTCGCCAGTTGCTCTGAATGTGCAATGACCAAGACGCCACGCCATCTGCCAGCAGGCAAACTCCTTCCACTGCCCATCCCACAAAGGCCCTGGTCACACCTAGGAGTGGATTTTGTCACAGGCCTCCCTCCCTCCAAAGGCAAGACCTGTGTACTGGTCATTGTAGACAGATTCTCAAAGGCCTGCAAGTTGATCCCAATGAAGAGCCTCCCAACAGCAGCAGACACGGCAGATGCATTGTTCACACACGTGTTCCGGAATTTCGGTCTCCCAGAGGACATTGTATCAGATCGGGGCCCCCAGTTCATCTCCAGGTTCTGGCATGCCTTTCTGAAACAGCTGGGGGTAACGGTTAGTCTCTCCTCGGGTTATCACCCCCAAACCAACGGCCAAACCGAGCGCAAGATCCAGGAACTGGGTCGCTTCCTACGTACCTTCTGCCACGACCGCCAAAACAGCTGGGATCAGTTCCTCCCCTGGGCCGAGTACGCACAAAACTCCCTACGCCAACCGTCCACTGGCATTAGCCCATTCCAGTGCGTGCTTGGTTACCAACCACCACTCTTCCCCTGGTCGGAAGACCCTTCGGATGTCCCAGCTGTTGATGCCTGGTACCGTGAAAGTGAGAAGGTCTGGAACAAGGCGCACCACCATCTGCAGAGGGCCATCCGTCGTCAGAAACACCACGCTGACATCCGCAGGTCCACCCCACCTGAATATGCAGTGGGACAGAAAGTGTGGCTCTCAACCAAGGACATCCGGATGCGTCTCCCCTGTAAAAAGCTAAGTCCCAGATATATTGGCCCTTTCACCATCATACAACAGATAAATCCAGTCACCTTCAAGTTGCAGCTACCTCCAAGTTACAAGATCCATCCAACATTCCATGTCTCACTTCTGAAACCCTACCATTCACCCCTCTCTTCCTCTTCTCCTGCAGAGCCTGGTGTACGTGCAGATCCTCCACTGCCACTCCTCCTGGACGAGGGCCCCGTTTATGCGGTTAAGGACATCCTTGACTCTCGGCGTCGCAGGGGTCGGCTGGAGTACTTGGTCGATTGGGTGGGTTACGGCCCAGAGGATCAGTCATGGGTCCCCCATGGTGACGTCTTGGACCCTACAATGCTCGCCGACTTCCATAGAACTCATCCCAGCCGTCCAGCCCCTCGTAGTAGGGGTCGACCACGTCGCCGAGGTCCCTCGTCCTCAGGAGTGCCCCCTGGAGGGGGGGGTAATGTCACAGCCACACCAGGCTCTCCATCGACCACACCCACTCTCCACTCCACTGAAAACATGGCTTCCCGCTCACTCTCCCCTGTCTACTAACAGGCCACACCTGTCACCCTCGTTATGCCCCACACCTGTGGCTTCATCCTAATTGCCAACCCTACATAAGACCTGCAGTTTGTTCAGTCTTTGTCTGGCTTCACCGTGAACTCCACAGACATTTGCTCAGGCTCCTCTCCTGCCACAGCTCCTGAAGAAGAAGCGTTTCAGTTAGGTCACGTCAGCTTTTGTGTTTGTCTGTTAGACATTTGAAGTTTTTGGATTTTTGGCCTCCACCTTATTGTCCCTTTTTGTTTCCTGATTTGAAGCTGACTTGCAATAAAACCTTGTACACTGACTTCTCCACGCCGTGAGTCTCTGATTGCTGACAGGCGAAGCATGGGAGAGATTAATTCGCTCCATCAGATCAGTTCTTAATTCTACTTTAAGAGCACAAACTTTGGATGAGGAGGGACTCCAGACGGTCCTCTGTGAGGTTGAGTCTATTCTCAATAGCAGACCTCCCAAGGAATCCACAGACCCAAATGAGTTGGAAGCGCTTACGCCCAACCATCTACTGCTTCTCAAAACCCAACCCTGTTTGCCACCTGGTCTCTTTCATAAAGGAGGACAGTTATACACGTCGCAGATGGAGACAAGTCCAATACATTTCTGATTTGTTTTGGAAAAGGTGGATTAAAGAGTATTTGCCACAACTGCAGGAACGCCAGAAGTGGACAAAGATCAAGAGGAACTTTACTCCTGGAGACATTGTGTTAATAGTAGACAATTCTGCACCTAGGAATTCCTGGATCATTGGAAGGATCACAGAGGCACTTCCTGATAGAAGAGGTCTAGTGAGGCAGGTTCGGATTAAGACCCAGACCAGTACTCTGTGCAGACCTGTCACCAAGACCTGTCTTCTTAAGGAGTCTTGAAGACTGTTGTGACCTGTTTTGACTCAGACTTTTCACTCAAGACAGTTGCTGCTAACATCTGTCTTAGATATGACTTGACTTCATTCAAGAGGACTAAAATTAAGATCTACCATGAACTTTATACATGTTGGACTATGGTCTCTTTTCCAGAAAAGGAAAATTCACAAAGGTGTAAGGGCCCAAGAAATTGTATGATTTGTATGTGTGTTATGTATTTGTAATTATTACTGTGTTAATAGTAATACTTATGGGGCCAGTATGTATTTGCCATCTTATAGTTTGTGTCGAGTGTTTTGCTCCTTTTGCTGTGCTTTTCCCACACTTGAAGGGTTCCAACTGAAACTGAACATTAAACTGGATTCCACTCAATGACCAGACTGTTGTTCCATCTTTTTCCATTTATTGTTCTTCACTCTTTGTGTGATTTACAAGTTGTGAAGTAGTGGAGTCATAGCAGTTAGCCATGAATTAGTTAACTGAAAAACCTTAAAAAAAAAACAAACAAACCAAAATCCAGAAATTAGTACATTGCAAAAGTAGGTATAAAACATGAAAGTCTATGACAAGTTAACATTAAATACATGTAGAAAAATAAACTACAGTTTATACTTTTAAGTTAATTTATATAAGTGCATCAAAATATAAAAAAATACATTTTAACCACAGAAAGCATGATGAGTTCAAGAAGACTAGTAAACCCAATAATCTATAGGAAATTCATAATGGTGATTAACCAATCAGTAAATATTTATGCATTTTAACTATAAAAATTGACAATGATCCAGCACAACAGAATCCACGCATGAAACACCAAAAGTTACACCAGTGTTTCCCGGCTGGATAAAGCGAGTCGAAATAAGCCCTACCAGTCAACATTCCCACAGTACACCGTGTAAGTAAACACCACGCTACACAAACAATCTCCCACGTCTCAAAGCCCCATACGTTACTCGCATATAGAAGCTTAGCGCGAGCTTACCGGCTGGCCGTTCAGTTTCTTCAGTTTTAGCACAGTTTAGTTTAGATTGTTGTAATAGTGGAAGTCCGCAAAGCTTTTTCAGGTTTTTCCGCTGCGGTGGCATTCTTGCTGTCTCAGTCCTTGCGCTCAAAAGAAGGAAGTGAGTATCTCATCCCACTTGATTGCACGCAGGTGGATCTCACAGAGTCGCTTGTACGGGTAGTTCTGGAAGTCGAAGGATTTGAAGTCGTCACTGTGAGATGCTCGGCCAAGGAGGAGTGAGTTTGGCATCACATACTGAATGCAGTCCTCCTTGCTCTGAATTCTTGCATCAATAGGTCTAGCTTGTTCCATTCTTTACAGCATACTCCTCCAGGCTTACTGTATCTTGGCTGCTCAGGAAGGTGTACAGGTCTTCCAGCAGGGACTTTGTACCAACAAAGTTGGTTCCAGGGTCTGACCAGACTTTTGTGGGATTGCCTCTGATGGTAGTGAATCTTTGGTAGGCCATTAGGAAGCTTTCTGTTGACATGCTGTTAACAAGTTCAATGTGCAAGGCCCGGCTTGCCATACAACAGAAGTCTCCAGACCTTCATGGAGACTTCTTTTGACATTATCTCTCACCAGGTAAGGTCCGAATAGGTCAGCGCACATGAACTGGAACGGTGCAGCCGGCCTAGATCTTTCCACGGGCAGGTCACCCATCACTTGTTGATCACTTGCAGGAAGCTTGCAGGAAGCTCTGGCCTTCCTGCAGTGAACACACTGATTTAAGACTTTTTGAGCCAGCCTCCTGCCCTGTATGACCCAAGCCTCCTGCCGCATCCTGAGCCAAGTCCCAGCAACTCCTTTGTGGCCTTCATGATGGCTCTGGCATGCCAACAGAGTCCCTAACCAGGTGTCAAATGGGATCAGTGGGACAGCCCGGCCACTCTCGTTGAAGTGCTGGATCCTGCCACCACACAGCAACAGACCACTGGCCCTGTGTCTATACACGACCAGCCGGTCTATTGTGGTGCTGGGGAAGGTGACTTTTTCTTGTGCCGCAAGGCAGAGGTCTCGGAAGGCATCCTCTCTCTCAGCTGTAGTGACTGTACCAGCCGAATGGACTGCCTCCCACTTAGTTTTCTCCCAGGCTCGGTCATAGAGAAACTTCTTCGCTGCCCTCCAGACCAGTGCAAGTGACTTAAACAGTCTAGTTAGGCTGCTGAACCGCTGGATTGTCATCAGGCTTGTGACTGCAGCCCCGGCAGGAGGTCTGCAAATCGGCAGAGCTTAATATTGGTTCCAACTTGTGTTTTCCCTTTGCTCCAGCTCAGGTCAGAGTAGCAACAAATGGCTTTTTCTGGATGCGCATGAGGTGCTCTCTGGCTTCCACAGCAACATCTTTGGCGGACTTCACTGGCCACTCACTCTCTGGGAGTCTTAGGAATGTAAGACCCAGCTGCCATTCTGTGTCCTCATCCAGCTCCTTTAGGCTTGCCCCTCTTGTCTGCAATATTAATCATCCACCACCAGTCCTGGATGATTGTGCTGCCTTGGATTTCTCCAATTCGATTGGCAAAGAATGTTTGGTAGCCGCAACTCTCACGTTGGATGGCGCCCAGGACTGTCTGGCTATCAACCGGGTGGTACCACTTTTCCACGTGGATGCTGCAGTGTTTCTGGAAGTGCTTTTTTAGACGAGCAGTGTAGACAGCCTCACAGACCTCAGCCTCAACAGCGCCCCTCTTGTGGTCTAAGGGTGTCAGCCTAGCTTTGGCTTTGGTCACATCCTGTATCATTTCCCACCTTAGGTAGAGTACAGCACCGTAAGGGCACTCACTGCCATCAGAGAAGGTGATACCACAGGGCTTGGTGCATGGGTCCAGTGGTGTCAAGGCTCTAGTGAATTTCAACTGGCTGAGCTCAGCATAATCTTCAAGGAGGCGGATGACGTCCTCCCGAAGGCCCTCGGACAAAGGTGCATCACATGTATCCTCTGAAGGACTATAGGTGACCTTTGCCTCCTGGAAGGCTCTTCTATCTGAACTATCTGAACATCCTGAGAGTTTTAGTGGTCATGCTTAGACAATAGGTGAAATGCTCTTTCCTGTTCAGTTGGGGAATCTGGTGTGAAAGATAAGGAAACTGTCAGTCACAGAATCTGGCCTAGTCTTGATTAGGTCATCATGTTACTAAGGCACAGCATTTATCAATACAAAGCAATAGGAATATATGTATTCTTCAATACAGAATCAAGTTTTGATTAATAAAGCTTCAGATAATTAATTTTCCATTACACCCAAGACCCAGGGCTTTATTGTTCTCCTCAGAGAGTTGGTTTGGGAGGACCATCACCAAGGGTTCTTTTCTCTGTAGGTCACCGGACTCTGACCTCCCACTTTGGCCTGAATAGACCCATGGCTTCATGAAAAATCCACCGGCCTCCAGAATGCGCTCAACATTGGCCGATATATTCTCGAGCTGATGCCGGTCATCATGCGAGGTCAAGATGTCATCGACATATGCGTCTTGCTCCAGCACTCTACACTCTTCTACAAGATGGTGGAACATGGGCAGATGGGCCGTCTTGCGCATGGCAACTTGTGCAATACAGCCTGCTGGTTTATCACCAATGTTGACCCTTGTGATGGCATATTCCTGGATGTCCTCCTCCTCAGAGTCTCTCCACAAGAAGTGATGGCTCTTCAAGCCATACAGAATTGTACATCTTTTTGATGTCCCCGAGTGCAGCAAAGACACCTTGGGATGAGGACAGCATGGATGTCGTTGAGAATGTCTAGACCTTTGAGGAGAAGGTCATTCAGGTTGGCTGCTGTTCTAGGCGAGGCAGCAGCGCCCCGCTCAACCATCTCATGGACTTGTGCTTTGTAGGCAACCTTCCATTTTGGCTCCTTTGCCAGCTGCTTCTCTGTCCTCAGGAACATTGCTGCGACAGCTTTTTTGTTGTTTGGCAATGCTACTAGATCTTCCACCCAGGGGTACTTTGCATGCCAGTGAGGTTTCTCACTATGGCCATCTCCACTGACATATGACAGTCCACTTTTTATTTTTTCCAGCTCCCGCTCTTCAGAGATGGTCATTTCCATCCCTCCAGGCTGGCAATTGCCACATCTGCCGCCGCCACATCTAGGCTCACAGGCAGTCCCGATACTGTCCAACTTCCACCGGTCCATGAAGTCTCGACTGGCAGCAGACGTAACGGCTTGGGTGAGTTGAGATTGCTGCAGTGGGATGTGGTTGATGATTTCTCTGTACTCAACAGCTGCTTCACACATGGAGCAAGCAAAGTGGGTTCTGGAACTGTGGGCTGTGACTTTGACATCTTCTAGGAGATCTGGATGAGAGCCACCGACCGTTTTCCCAAGGGGACCATCCCGCAGGACAAGGTTACTGACCGAGCGCACCTTCTGAGGCACGAGTTGGCCTTCTTTGTGACTGATTAGCAGCTGGATGTTAGTGGGTCGCATCAGTCTCCACTGTCACTTGCATCCCACCGACTCCGTGGACTATGAGCTTCACATCGTCACTCCTCAAATTTAGTTCACCAGCAGCTTGATGAGTGATATTGTCAGATGCCAAGTCTATCAAAGTTCCAATCTTTTGGCCAGCATTTGCAGTGATTTCCAGGATCATCATTATGACGGGAAATTCTTCAAGGCCATTTTCCGCCAACAGACTCCTCTCTGGCAAGGCTGAACTGAATGTCTTGGCGACAGAGTTTCAGAACACATTTCAACATCGCTGAGCAAGGTCGGGGGACAGGCTCGTCAAGAATTTTTCCTGGGTCTCGGTGTACTTTTCCCATCCACCTCTTGCTGGTCCAGATTTCAGCCTCCTTGGTTTATCTCCCTTGCTTCCAGTCCTGGGACAGAGGTAGTAGTGATGACCCCGGTCTTGAGCATCCTTACACCCCTCGTTCTTGCACAGGAAGGAGGTCTTATACTCTGCATCATCATGGACCTCGAGACACCTCCCACATGCACAGATCCTCTTAACTGCTTCCTTCTTTTCAGGTACTTTGAGAGTTTTGAGTTTCTTGCAGTAATAGAGCTTTTTCCTGTGGCCCCTCTCTCCACAGACAACACAGGATGCTAGGTAGCTTTGAGAATTGGTGGTCTTTATGCGTGCATGATTTTGTGGGACTCTCGCCTCCCTCTCTCTCCTGCTGGGGTCCTCGTCCTTAAGCTGGTCCCGCTGCTCGTAAATCTTCTCCTGACTTCTCAAAAATTTAAGGAGCATGTCGAATCTGTCTTCAGGGGAGGCGTCTTCCTCACCTTCTGACACATGGACCAGCCACTCTTTAAACCCTCTGGCAGCTTGCTTTCCAGGGACTTTATAACAAGTGGGTTTTTCAGAGCACCAGGGTTTCCTAGTCCACTGAGGTCATACAGGGCCTTTCCCACAATTTGTATTAAGTCCACAATCTTTCTGGGTTGGTGACTTTTCACCTGTGGCAGCATCTGTAGTTCCAGTTCGATCGCTGTCTTATTTCCGAATCTGATTTCGAGGACACTGAAGATCTCTTCTGCTGTCCCATATATTGACAGCCGGAGATCCCTCGCTACTTTGTCCTCCAGGCTGCCAAACAGCTGGATCTTCTTGACCTCTTTGGAGCCGGTCGGTTCCCCTTGCCTTTGGAGTGCCTCCCATTGTCTCCTTCAGAGGTAGAAGTTGTGCTTATTGCCGTCGAACCGTGGGAGTGCTGTTGGTTTCAGTTTGATGGCAGGTGACTGGTGTGGCAATTCCTCTGAGGGCCTATTAGCCAATTTTGTCTGCAGCAGGCCAGCTTTTCCAGAGGTTAATTCCAGCAGTAAGCCTTCTGCACTCCTGATGCGCTGCTGAAAGTCAGGCCGCTGTTCCTCAGGGACCCACCAAGTCCATTGGCGCATGGTGTCTTTCGCCGTCTTCACCAGCTGCTTAAGATTGCTGAGCATTAGTTCATACATCTCCAGCTTCAGGTCAGTTTTGCTTTCAATCAGTTGCTTACATTCCCTTTCAGTTGCCTCTAATGCGAGAGAGAGTTCGGCGAAGCCTAAACTTTTCCACAGAACCTTCTGGACAGCAGCCTCCACTTCCTCCAGCTTTTGTTCACAGTCTCTGCTGTATTAATCTCATCTGCATTGATGTCTGCTCTGGCAGTAGCTTCGTGCTCCGTCTCCTCAATGAAGATTTCCACCTCCTCGTTTGCTTCCATTTCCTTCTCGGCCTCAACCGTAACCTTGCTGCAGGCTTCCATCAGTTCTTCCACCGTCATTTTCCTGTAAACCTTTATCAGTGAATTTGCTTGCCAGGCAAACCGCCATTTGGCGGTCGTTCGCTGTCTTTTCAATTGTTGAAGAGACTTTGACTCAGCCATTTCGGGCTTTGGGGAAAATCGTTGTGCTTAGCTTTGCAGTGGCAGGAACGGCTAGGCTTGGCTGGGCTGGGCTGGGCTTGGCTTGGCTTAGCAGCGGCAGGACAGCTGGGCTTGGCTGGGCTGGGCTGGGCTGGGCTGGGCTGGGCTGGGCTCGGCTTAGCTTAGCAGCAGCAGGACGGCTGGGCTTGGCTGGGCTGAGCTTGGCTTGGCTTAGCAGCAGCAGGACAGCTGGGCTTGGCTGGGCTGGGCTGGGCTGGGCTTGGCTTGGCTTAGCAGCGGCAGGACGGCTGGGCTGGGCAGGGCTGGACTTGGTTTAGCAGTGGCAATACGGCTGGGCTTGGCTGGGCGTAGACTCTGCAGCGGCAGGCGGGCTTGGCGTGGCTTTTGAGGCACTTCAGTCTGGCTGGACGGGCCTTCTTCAACCAGCTGGCAGCGTTTTTTCAGTGTCAAGTGTTTTGCTCCTTTTGCTGTGCTTTTCCCAGACTTGAAGGGTTCCAACCGAAACTGAACATTAAACTGGATTCCACTCAATGACCAGACTGTTGTTCCATCTTTTTCCTTTTATTTTTCTTCATTCTTGTGTTATTTACAAGTTGTGGAGTAGTGGAGTCATAGCAGTTAGCCATTAATTAGTTAGCTGAAAAACCTTAAAAAACAAACAAAAATCCAGACATTAGTACATTTCAAAACAACAAAGTTTATGACAAGTTAACATTAAATACATGTACAAAAATAGACTACGGTTTATACTTTTAAGTTAATTTATATAAGTGCATCAAAATATTAAAAAATACATTTTAAGCACAGAAAGCATGATGAGTGTGGGTGTTACATCAGCAGTAGTAAAATCAGATGTTCTTCACCTGATCAGTTTTTGAATGAACTGAGAAGGTGAGGGGGAAAGTCATACTTTTGCTGACCGCTTTGCTCCGCTTAAAATAAATATAGTCAACAAATGCAATGTGTTTCTGGAACTGTGATTTATCCATCACCAGCACGTCTGGCAGGTAAACATTTTTTTCCCTACTTAGCCTCTCAGCAACTATAGTTTGTTGATCGTTTGGATGGTCATTCAACATAGACTTTAGAAGTAGAAACTAGACTTTAGAAGAAGAAACTAGACTTTAGAAGTAGAAACTAGACTTAATGGGAGAAGATGAAGATGAAGTTGAATCATAACATGTTTGGGAAATCAATCCTTTAACCAGAAAAATACTTTTTATTGTTTTTAAATACTAGTTTATTGTCAAATAATCAGTGAAAAACGAGGTTACGTTGCTGCCAGATTCAAATTTCTCATCGTCAAATCCCTTCACATCAAAATCTCCCTCCAGCTCTAAAATGGACCTCAAACCAATTAAATGCAGCGTAACATGCTGGTTGAAATAGGGTTTACTCCACAATCATAGAACGACCACTGCTGTGCTGTAGAAAACACAAACACACACATATTCATCTGCTCCACAGCTAATAACACGGGTATCTCCAGCCAGCACAGACACGCACACACACACACCAAGCATTAATACTGCTCTTTGTCACAGACAGCAGTAATGAGCTGCTGCATATAAAGCATGTTTATTCATGTGGAGGCTGTGTCCACCAATACATCTCTTAAAATGCCTTCTGTCACACACACACACACACAAACACACACAACCAAACTACTTGTGCTACAATTGTCATAATCGTGTACACATTTCTAAAAACATACCCTTAAACACACACACACACACTAACTGACTGCATCTTTTATCTGATTTGTACTTCCTATAGTTTATTATATGTATGTATGATATTTTTCTACTTCTATTTTATTATTATTAAAAGCTACTTATTGTCTTGAAGAAATTCATTGTACAAGGAACTTGTTTCTTTCTTGACTATGAGTCTTGAATACACACACACAGATTTATTTCATGCACACTCTCCCTCCCATTCACATTACTGAGCTGCTGTGTGTAATAGAGGCTCATTCAGCCAGTGGAGCCTGGGACAGAGGAGCTGGTGAAGTTTGACCTGCAACGATCCCCTGCTATCAAGACACTGCCAAACACACCATCTACTTTTTATGTGAGTGAGGCTTGTTCTCCAGAGTACACAACTGTTCTGACTGAAGAACATATTTAACCCTCTAGGGGCCACTGTCGACTTGATGTTGCACCAAATAAAATGATCAAATATGAACCATTTATCAGAGTGACATTGTCAATGTCATTAACCCTCATTGACCTTCTATTGTTTTGGATGTTTTTATTATGACCTAAATAATAGATATTCCCTTTAATTATCTGGCCCCCAGTAGCCAATCGCTGTCCACCAGTCTGCCATAAAGGCAGCCGGAGGGCCATGGATCCATAGACATATATACGTAGACGCCGCATGGAGCGGATTTGTCTGCTGCTGCGCTACGTCAGTGTCGCCGCCATATTGGATGTGGCAAAGCTGCGCTGTAAACAAATACAAGTAAACAGACCTAATTTCATAAAGCGCCTCTCTACAAGAAACTTGTGTTAATACCTCTTAATTATTCATTCACACATACACTACTATACTTAACAAACAGTAAGAGACCACAATGTATGTATATAATCTTGATTTAAGATTTAAAATAACCCCAAAGTTCGGTGAATATCAAACTTGATAAACTGCGGGTTGAATTGACTACACTACTCGCGGTGCAGAAGACCCTAAAAACTAAAAGTTAATTTAAAAATGTGTTTAAATTTTGCCCAATTTCATGGCATTTGCATCAACACAGTCAAGGTTATCCACAAGAGAATGTTCAAGATGGCAAAATTTGCCATAAGAATTGCAGCAGGGTTAATAAAGTAAATGTAATTTAATATGGAGCAGGTTAACAAATAGAGTACAATCAAGCTTCAAAGAACAAAGACAGTAAAAAATAATTCACACGCGCACACACACACACACAATATGTACACTATAAACATAACTTTTTTTTTGCAGAAATGGCACTAAAACCCTTTAAAAATAATGTTTTTGCACATTTTTTTTCTTATGGTGCCACTCTGCAACTGTAATGTGTCAAGTTTGGCAATGTGATGCAGCCTTAATTTGTGGAACACAGAAACAACCAATGACATGAGCACATAGTGATGGTTGTCGATTCCAGACTGTGTTTCCTGAATGTGACCCAGACCAAACACATCCTCAACACCAATGTCTGCCCATACAAACTGACTGATAAACAGCACCTTTACAGCCCAGACAGTGATTGGTGAATAAAACGCTCAGCTGATCTGACCACCCTCACTGTGCCCTCAGATGGAATCATCAGTCCCCCCTTATTATTTAGCTTGAGCAAGTGGTAACCCGAATCAAATGATGCAGGTACAGCATCAGTCACCAGGCTACCACGGCACACATCACAAAGCAGTTTTTTCAATTTGGCAAACCACAAATCCTGAAATGTAGACAAGGGCATTGTCAACAAGGCCACCAAAGCGGGTTGGCAGGTAGCTGTGGTCAGACACAATGGCAGGAATGTTGGCGAATGGGGATGGGATCTCTTCAGTAGCTTCTACTGCTGGGGAGGATGACGTTTCCACATTTCCTGACACGCTTGGAGACACCCCACATCACACCATGAGCCGGGGGAAAATGGCTTGGAGCTGGCATGCTGAAGGGTTGTTATTCCAACCCCCTGTGAAAACATAAAGATAAAAACAGCACTTTCACATGAATTACCGTTTTAGTTTGACTTTAAAATATATATATATATATATATATATATATATGGTATACTCAGGAACTCCAAGTAATCTTGGCTGAAGCGGTAGGTGCAGATGTAGCGCTGCCGCTGAAACTGTTCAGGGACCATCAGCGTCAGGGTGTCAATGTTGATGATGAATCCCAACACTCAGAGGTACCTTCACAAGAAATTGTTTGGTTAATATTAGAATAATATAACCCCAAGACAGCAGAATGATTTTGTTCATTTATAAATGTGAAAACAACAAGGAGCATAGTGTAACAAAAGATCAACAACATCAACATACTTACCATTATGTTGCCTCAAAAAACAGAAAACACTGAAGTCCAACAGAAACAAAACAGGAGACTGCAAAAACATCAGAACCAGAGAACAGCATCATATGAACTTACGATGCTGAACAAGGGAACAGAATAGGTCTGGGTGTTGTGATAAGAAAATAATTACTATATTCATCTCCAAATTCTAATTCATTATTAATGTTCTGAATAACAGGCAACAGAAACAATGTTTCTTCCTCCTGTTTCTCTGCTACTATGAAACTGAGCTAATACTTAACTCTATATATTTTTGATGGAAATATACACAACCATGAGCAGAATAAATCCAAATAAATGGATGGAAATAATGAATGAATAGCTAAATGCGCGGGAATAGGCGAGCTAGCGTTTTCCACAACATCGGCAAATTATGCTCTCAAAACTATGTTAAAATGGCCAAATAATGCAGTCTACGAACAAAGTATTATCAAAAGTCATTGTTAAATCTTACCTGCTAAAGTTATTCCCTCAGATTTGGTTTGGGGTGTACAACGATTCGTGCAATTCCACGCAGCACAGGAATGAGACATCTTCTCTTCTCTCTGCTCTACTCCGACTCTTGCCACACCCAATAGAGGTGTGGCAAGAGCTCAGCGCTGAATGAGGCGTCTACGTATATATGTCTATGCATGGTGTCTATGCATGGATCGGTCTCTTACAGAGGACCGAGCCACGCCCACTTCCGGCCGCTCCGCTTCCTGGTTCTTTGTTTCTCCTGGCGTCAGGTAGGATCACGTTGTTAAAGAGGGTTTTGTGGTTTCCCCAGTGTGGTTGACTTGGAGGAGAGGGCACCAGTGGGCAGGTAAGATTGCCGCGGCTCCTGCTACTTCGGTTCTGCCCACCGGTCACTCTGCGTACCGCCCTGTTATTTATTTTTATTCTAATTTGGAGTATATTTATCACACAGTCCGCGTCGCTATCTGGAAACACGACGGCCAACCATAACTTCTCCCAAAACACTGCTGTTTTGCCTCGGATTATTTTTATTGTTCAATTGTGTTTGCTACTCAAGCGCCGTCCCGAATCACGCCTGTCGCCGCACGCCGCCTTTCTGGTTCGGATTAACCGGGCGCTGTGGGTCCGGAGCGGCACGACCGGCTGTTGGGACAGTAGTTTTAACATTTACTCTGTCGGGTGGATTGTTTTATGTTTAGCGTGTATCCACAATTCTTTTTTGTTTCTTTTGATTTATTCAGTTTTGTTCTTTGTTTAGTTCTGCTATAATTGTTGTTAATATGTTTTCTTTATATGCGATTGCGAAGTTACTTTGTGCTTTTATTTGTTTTCATTGATGAATTTGTTTCCTCATTGCTGTTACGTTCACCTTATAATTGGGCATAGTTTAATTTGTTTGGTTTATTTCATTTCGTAAATGGTTTAGTTATTTTCTTATTAGCCGTTTTGTGAGGTTGCCATGATATGGTATTTAGTTTCTTTCGGTTTTTGATTTGAGTTTTCTTTAGTTGCTTCATATTTTGTGATCTTTAGGATACAGGATTTTGGGTTCTTAGGGCCATTTCTTTTGTTTCCTTGAACTCTGTTATTTTTTCCCATTGTTTTAAGTTTACTGTTTATTTCCTATGTTGTACACCTGCCAACCTCTAATTAGTTTTCTTTTGTCCTAAGCTGAGGAGCGACAGAGGAGCCGGTGGCGTTGGTGGCGGGACCCTCTTCCTGTGTGCTGTGTTCCCCTCACCGGTTCTCCGTTTTTAGCATGTTTTAAATGCTTCTTATAAATGTGTTGTAAGAATTGTGATTGTTAAATAAAATATTATTGTATACCTGGAACCACATCTGGTGCCTCACAGGTGAACGAACCTGGGTGCCTCTTAGTTACACCTAATACTCGTAACTCTTATTTCCCTGGGTGAGAACCCCCAGGGTGGCGTTGTCTGGCTTCTTCCCATTAGTACACCCCAAACCTTCCCCCGTGCCACATAAGAATACATTTTAAACAATGGGTGACACATGGGACAGGGGTTAGTCACAGGTTCCAGACCTCCTTAGTCCTGGGTCTGGGACCTTTCTGTGTGGAGGTTCATGTTCTCTCTGTGTCTGGTGGATTTCCTCCAGGTTCTCCAGCTTCCTCTCACAGTCCAAACACCCTAATGAGGAATAAGAGGGTATAGAAAATGAATGAATGAAAGTGTAAACATATTCTCAGGATGGCTTCATTCTATATAAGTCAATGGGACTCCATTAGGTTTATATACTAGGAATTTATCATATTTGCATATTGTTGACATATGACAACAAATGTATTTTAGCACATTAGAGAAAAAAAAATGAATCAAATTTAAGTTCAATTTTTTAATTGGTGAAAATTTTGCTAAATTCTGAATAAAACACAACCTTTAATTGTGAGACAGTGATGTTCACATGTCAAATGTCCATCAGCAATAGGGATATCCTGGTCATGCGACCTCATAAATGCATGTCCTTCAAAATAAAAGACCCCTTTTCACACCGAACTGTAAAAACATAGATTTTATTGGGGAAAAACTGGAGATAAAGTAAATGTTGCCACGGCCATGGCAACGCTATGTAATAGAAGGTTAATATATGTGACATTTCATGAATATTCTACAATCCAAGTTGGTTCCTGTAATGTGATGTCATAATATACAAATTAGATGGGTAAATTTAATCCCTACATAAACTTTGGATCATCCTTAATATGTCTCTAATTTACAGAAAGTATCTATCTCTGATCACTCTTAAGTTATAGCCTTTGAAATTAAGATGTAGAAATAAAATGTTTTAGAAAAAAAACTCTGGCACACTGGTTTACAATTCATATCTGCGTCATCTCATTTTCGACCATTGCAAATTATTTAAAGGACAGTTTCACAGTTTGTGTGTCTTTAAAAAAAGGTCAGATCATATAATCATTTACTCCTGTTCAATCTGGATATTAAACCATCCTTTAAATGTGCTTCAATGTAAGCGATGGAGAACAAAATACCTTGTTTTGTGCATTTATAAGTTGATTTGAAGGATTGTGTGTAGTGATGGGTCCTGACATCAATCGATATGAAGTCAGAACAATAAAGGTGTGTTTCATTGTGCCGATGAACAATAGAAGAATAAGAGGCCTCATCAGTCTGAATTAGTCATATCATTTACTGTTTTTGTAGCATCAAATTCATTTAACTGGAGTTTGTTTCCTCCAGTTGACTTACATCATCATGTTTAAAGTGTGTGGATTCTGTCCTCTATCATTGACATTATTATTTGAAAGGCTATTCTATGAACAGGAGGAATAATTACAGCAAGAGAAACATGTCTCCATTTACATTTCAGCTCTTGACTCTTGTTTTAAGATGGTGATTAAAAATTGGGAAAGCAAATGTCATAAAAACAGTCACAAATCATAAATATGACTGAAAAAGTGAAGACAAAGCTTCTAACTAAGTATTTTCTGTTCTACACATATTCAAATTGATGTAGATCAGCACAATAAATCCATAAATAACTGGAGAAATCTTTAAAATAAGAAAAAGATCGTATTATTTCACTGAACAATGTATTGTCCAGAAACACATTAGACCATAATATGATTTCTCAACACTATCTTAAACATGAGTCATTTTACACATTTTAATTAATCTTCAACATGTTTTTTTAATTTTATTTTAAACCTATTACATTTACATTGTAATGGTATCAGCTAAAAATCAACACTTTTATCATTTTGACATGTTTTGTGTGCCGTCTTTCAGATCTTTGTTCGTGCTGCAGTGCTAGTTCTGTGGTTAATCAACAGCAGCATCTACTGGTCGGAGGGAACATTTACCTTTTTATTTCTCCTTTAACCCATTTAAGCCGAAGGGTTCGGGTTACCTGCTAAGTCTATGGTTTTCATTTTATACTGAATCCATTTAAGGCCACATTTTTTTCATAGATTTCATGCATATAATTATATCAGTTGAGTCACTAACAATCATGTTTTCCATTTTCTACACACAGACACACACACACACACATACAAACACACACACAAACACACACACCGTGATTAACAGTGTATTTTTTCAGAGAAATGAGGATCAGAATCCAGACGTGTACAAGTTTAAATCAAGCTGCAGCTGTTGGACTGTTGATATTAAATTACATAATATACAGTATTCTGATCATTTTATCATTTTTTCTTTATTTAATTATTTGTATTTTTGACCTACTAATACTATGAAAGACATACTGTTCTGTTCTGTTAAAAAAGGCACCATGCCTTCTCTGTTATATTATAATAGTTTTATCCATATGAATTCATTTTATTCTATTATTTCATGATGTCTTGGAAACAATCCATGTAAATAAAGCTAATTGGCTCATTAACCAGTGGCAGTTAGCCCTGTTTTCAATTAATCTGTTATTAAATATATAATAATAATGTATTATATTTAGTCTGTCTTGTTTTTTTTTTTCATTCAGGGTAAATATAAAGTTAGCCAATGTTGACTAATCTGGCTAACGGTGGTAATTTTAGTCTACAGTTAGATATAATTATTTAAGTTGATTTTCTTAGATCCAGGAAGGTGGGCTGACCTAACAACGATGGTGACATATTGTAACAGGTAAAGCTTCCACCACTGATCTCTGGAAAACTATAAACTGTCCAAACCAACAAATCCATTTCTACAAATGTTCAGAGGTGGAGAAACTACTCAGATCCTTTATTTGAGTAAAAGTACAGAGGTATTATCATCAAAATGTACTATAAAAATTAAAGTTCCTCCTCCCATTGGTCACTTGTGGTGCTGCAACAACAAATCCCATGGACCCAGGAATCATTTCCTCATAGACGTCAATAATAAAAGAGAAGCTGATAAAGTGTCTCCAGGACACTTCCAGATATAACCCTGTTATTACTGATCTGTGGATTCTATATTTTTTAAATCATGGACTTTTTATCCATCAAAAACTTTCTAACACCAGAAAAGCTCTGGGAGTCTCTGCTCCCTTTGTGTATTTTTAAAGGTTTTTAATATTAATAGAAACGAACTATAATACTATACTACAGTAGTAAAACTATAATAAGGGAATATGTTTCTACGACTGAAATTAACACTAGAACAGGGTCAATTTGACCCGTTAGCAGTTCTAGTGTTCACAAAACACATGAGAGCTTTTTAATGTTGTAGTTCATCATTGTGGAGACAAAATAAGCTACTGTGTGTAGATTAATAGCAAAGTACTGCATTATATTATGTTGTATTATATTATATATCACATTTGTTTTATACACTTTATACAGGAACCTTTACACAAAGTGTTTAACACAGTTTTAAGGAAGTAGATAAAAGGGAAATAAATGAACCAGTTAGGATATTAAAATATTTACCTTTATGTAAAATCTTCATCTGAAAAGTAACTAAGGCTGTTAAATAAATGTAATGGGAGAAAAAATATAATATATATATATATATATATATAACTATATTTCCTTTTGAAATATGAGTTGTGAAGTAAATGAAAGGGATAGAGTGAATTAATGAAAACATACATGTAGATAGAGTTAGCAGGATGGATAATTTACTCTGTAGTCCCTTAGCAGGTAACATATAATAATTATATACAAATAAAATATAATAGCAGTTCCATGCAGAGACAAACAGTGACAGCTGCATGTGTCTTAATGTCCCTGCAGCTCAGCTATTTTTCAGCCAACTACCTGAATCCTATGACTAATTCACATGGTCTCTTTAGCTTAATGAAGCAATTAACTCCTCCATTAAGCTGTAATTATGATTCTCTACTATTCTTAAGGAATACTTGAAAGCCAGCATATGTTTAACCTGTAACACACCAACATGTCACCAATAAACTCAGCTACAAGTCTATAACAACACTAGAAACTACACAGTAGTTGAGGTGTGTAGAGGTGTGAATGTTTCATGAATCGCTGGATAAGACCAAAGAACACAAAAAAAGAAATTATTTCATATATAGTGTATCAGAATCTATATGAACTGATTTTTTCCATGTTCCTGTTGCACAGAACAGACATTGAACTGCTCTATTTGTGCATTTATCCACAAATAATTCAGGTTGGAGCCTCTTCCTCCAGTGTTCCTCCAGGGCTGAGGCTGCCTAGATAACAACTTCTCTGTCTGGGCAGCTGGGTGGCCCCTGGTCCTCCAAACACACACACTCTGTTACCTTTTGTGTGTGTGTGTGTGTGTGTGTGTGTGTGTGTGTGTGTGTGTGTGTGTGTGTGTGTGTGTGTGTGTGTGTGTGTGTGTGTGTGTGTGTGTGTGTGTGTGTGTGTGTGTGTTCCCGAGAGAATTTATTTTGCGAAGGAGGAAGTTTTTTTCTCACAGTTCGGGGCAGGAAGACATAAATTAGTGTCGACTGAGAGAGAAACCACTTTGTAAGTCAAACCACATGATATAGAGCTGTTTGAGTCAAGGCACGGCTGCTTATCAATAACACATGCACACGCACGTGCAAACACATACACTTGTCATTTCTTTCTCCACATTCTGGTGTAGTTCCAGTGTAGACCAGCAGGGGGCAGTTAGTGCTTCTCACTACCTTAGTATTTAGACCAGGGGTCACGAGTCCTGGTCCAGGAGGGAGGAAGGTTGCTGGTTGGACAAAAACTTGCACCACAGCAGCCCTCCTGGACCAGGACTGGTGACCCCTGGTCTAGAAGGTCAGCTGACCTGTACCTGTTCAGGGTGCAAACACAGACATGAACATTCCTCTCTCTTCCTCAGGTGTGTTGATAGTAGGATGCACACATACATCCATACATACTAACACTCTACAACCTGTGTGCTCTCACATTCAAACAGATTTCTATTAAGATAGAGAAATGTTCAAAATTAGATGTGAATATGAGCACACACACACATCACAACACACTGCCATCAGAGGACAGCTGCAAGCTATTTGATTTAGTTCCCATCAACTTCCTCTTCCCGCTTTAGGTCCAACGGTAAAACACACACACACACACACACACACACACACACACACACACACACACACACACACACACACACTACAATCTCTTCAAGCAGTGGCAGCACTGGATTTAAGAAAACAAAAGAAGGTGAGGTGAGAGATTATGTTGATTATCAGCTGTTATATTTAACATATATACATAAACACAGATGAGTAGAGCATCACATGGTGTCACAATACAGTGATCAATGCAAATCTTTAATTTATACAGCTGAGAAATGTCCTTAAAATGCATTTTTAATTCAGAAAACCAGAACTATAGCAACTACTCTGTCCTTGGGGACATTTAAAACAGAACCTTAACGCGTTTTTTGTGTCCGAGGACAGATTGTCCAACATCTGATATTCCTTCTGTGATCCTAGATGAAAAATGACAAACATCTGGACAAGAGTCAGAGAACCAATCCAGGTCAATAACACAGGAAATATAAGATTTGGCCCTTTTCCATTCACATGTGCACCGACAGATGTTAAGGTCAACTAAATGACTGAAATTCCAGACAAACAATTGAAAGAAGATGAGGACATGCTGCAGCACGACAAATGAGAGGAAGGGGGTGAACGGATGAAGTGGAGGTGAGAGAGTGAAAGAATGTGGAGGTAAATAAGTGAATGAGGCAGCAGAAACCATGGGACAGAAAATAAAACATGATAAACACATGTCTGGAAACCGATATCTCTGTGTTGTGTCATTTCAGTTTGACACCAAATATGTAAATGTGATGAGTCACAGTTTGTCAGCCAGATCAGTGGAAGTCTTTCAGTTGTATATCTGAAACCTGCTTCACTATTCAAACCTTTTAATGGTCAGTCTCAGGATTTCTTCTCTACTCTTTTAGGAGGTGGGCGTCATGTGGAACAGTGGGTAGAGCTGCTGCCTCGCTGCTGCCTCGAAAGGTTCCAGACCTTTCTGCTTCAGGTCTCAGGTACAGCCATTTTTTAAATGGACACACACAACTTGAGGGTTAATAATGTATAGTTTTCAGTTAGAAACAGCTAAATAATCTATTTACAGTCATGTGTGATCCAGAAAAGCTTCAGATCATCACATCTTGGAACCCAGCATTTTTTAAAATGTATTTTATTTTTTTTACCTTGTCTGTTGTAAATAACAGAAGGAGAAGAAGTTATCCTAAATAATATTTTTAGGATATTATTATATGATTACTTTAAAGCAGAAACATACGCTGATATTCCCACAGTATCTCATTCCCATGAGTTAATCCATGCAGTGTGATATTTTGGATTTAGATGCCACACATCTAACAGCCTGGAACTGGAACTCGCTGTGGATGATCTTGATTCATGATATGAGTGATGTCTGTGTCATTAAGTCATTATCAACATATGAACAGGTTTTCCTGGTGCTAGGGTTAGGCTTAGATCTGTTCTCCTGCATCCTCCTGTTCTGACCTTTTCAGCTGATATTGTGTGAAACTCCATCTTTCCACCACATGCTTAATAATCAGACCATGATGGACAGCTGTGTCCCCTGAGGAAAAAAAAGGTCCATTTCCACGTTCTGTGTCAAACACTATCTTCTTCTACTTCTTGTATCACAGATGTCAGAAAATATTTCAAACTTGTTGTTCAGTAGCAGCATCAATATGTTCATGTAACACACCAAGAAACTCAGCTACAAGTCTATATCAGCTACAGGTCTATACATGTATTTGTTATTAACATAATAAAATAATATGAGCACATAGAGAAAACATAAAACAGTAGATTTCTACATTTCTGTGATAATATTAATGAAATGTAGCAGAATCATCTCTGTCTGGACACACCTGAACTAAAACATGTGTAAAACAGGTCTGGTTCCTTGGAATTCTGACATTTTGTGTAATTACTGATCAGACTTTACTGATCTATAGATAAATTCAGCTACTAACACATGATTTATAGCTGCTTTTACACAGAAATAATTGTTGTTTGTGTGGAGATAATTTTTCCCTTCTTGGCTTCATTCTATCTGGATGTACTTTAACACTGTTCATTTTAAATAGACTCAATCAATGATACAACTATCTCACAGGTGTTAGCTTTATTTAAACCCAAGATCATTCAGTAAACCACTGCAATGTAGTTGTAGAGATATACTGCATTAAGTCCGGACATGTCATTATCTATAGGTAGATGATAAATAGACCTAGAGGGAACAGGTTAAAGGTTTAACAGGATAAATATAAACTAAATGTTGGGGTCTAACAGTCAGAGGAAGCAAATAAGCAAACCATTCCCTTACTGCAGGCATCCATGTGTTTTTATGTCCAGTGCAGCTCAAACACATGAATTCCTGTTTCCTCATCCGGTCATAAATGAACACAGTGATACATCCTTTTTTCCTGAACCTCCGGAGCCTCAGCATGATGTTCAATGACAGGTTCCATGCAAATTCAGGCTCTGCTCTATGATCTTTGGTATTTTAAATGTATGAATGTATTAAAATGATCAGAATAGTACATTATATCATCAAACTAATTGTCCCTAATTACTTCATAATAAACTACATAGAATAGTGTTGTCACGGCTACACCAGGCTCTCCATCGACCACACCCACTCTCCACTCTACTGAAAACATGGCTTCCCGCTCACTCTCCCCTGTCTACTAACAGGCCACACCTGTCACCCTCGTTATGCCCCACACCTGTGGCTTCGTCCTAATTGCCAACCCTATATAAACCCTGCAGTTTGTTCAGTCTTTGTCTGGCTTCACCGTGAGCTCCGCAGACATTTGCTCTGGCTCCTCTCCGGCTGCAGCTCCCGTAGAAGAAGCGTTTCAGTTAAGTCACGTCAGCTTTTGTGTTTGTCTGTTAGACATTAGAAGTTATTGGATTTGTGGCCTCCACCTTATTTTCCTTTTTGTTTCCTGGTTTGAAGCTGACTTTCAATAAAACCCTGAACACTGACTTCTCCACACCTTGAGTCTGTGATTGCTCAAGTGTAAAGCAGTATTTGAACCGCCTAAGTACCTGATTTCAATTTCAATTTTTCAATTTCACTTTATTTGTATAGCCCAATTTTACAACACAGTTGTCACAAAGTGCTTTACAAAATCCAGTCCAAAGTGACCCAGACATCCCCCATCCTTAGACCCTCCTTCTCGGCAAGGAAAAACTCAAAAACCCAGTGGGGAAAAGGAGAAACCTCGAGGAGGACCACAGTGAAGGAGAGATCCACTCCCATGGACAGACAGGCTATAGATGAATCAGGACTGACAGACATCCATCTGATGATGAAGTAATAGTCTATAAAGATGTTTCAGTCTGTAGAGATGCTGTAGGGTGGGGGCAGAAGGGTGGGTGCAACCAGGCAGGTGAAGGAGTAGTTCATCAGGGGCCTCGATGAGTCGCATCAGGAGTCGTCATCGTTGGGCCTCGTGCGGATGAACTGAAACAGTAGCCACTCCCCTGAAGGGGAGTGGGGAGAAGGACTCTGAGTGAATAGTGATGTAAAGACCAAGTATAAACTAGATACTGTTTATTAATGACAGTGGTACATGGTACCAGAAAGAGATGATAGAGCTCAGTGACTGTACTTCCCCCAGCATTCTCACTCCTAGGGCAGCTTAGACTG
Source organism: Lepturacanthus savala (assembly GCA_030544235.1). Taxonomy (NCBI): domain Eukaryota; kingdom Metazoa; phylum Chordata; class Actinopteri; order Scombriformes; family Trichiuridae; genus Lepturacanthus; species Lepturacanthus savala. Next base: position 34,726,493 of record CM060480.1, on the reverse strand, counting down.
AACTGTGGGTTTAAGTCTACCTTTAACTACCCTGACCATAGGCCTTTTGGAACAGGAATGTTTTCAGTCTAACCTTAAATGCACAGACTGTGTCGGCCTCTTTAATATCAGTTGGGAGTTGGTTCCATAAAACAGGGGCTTGGTAACTAAAGGCTCTAGCTCCTACTGTGCTTTTATGGACCCGTGGAAATACCAGTAGACCTGCATTCTGAGACCGCAGTGTTCTGTTTGGATGGATAAGGGCATCTTTAAGATAAGAGGGGCCCACACCATTAATGGTTTTATAAGTGAGGAGTAGGATTTTAAATTTAATTCTGAACTCAACCGGTTTGGAGTATGGGGCTGATGTGCTCTCTTCTATTAGTTCCTGTTAGTAAACGAGCCGCTGCGTTTTGAACCAGCATCATTTTTAGACAGGATATTTCTAATTGTGGCAATGTTACGCAGGTGAAAGAAGGCTGTTCTACAGGCTTGATTAATATGAGCTTTAAAAGATAAGTCTGGCTCAAATAAAACTCCTAGGTTTTTAACTGTGGTGCTAGAGGCTATCTTCACATTATCTAGAGTTACTAGTTGCTCAGATAGGGACTCTCTAACACTTTTAGGGCCTAATATAATAACTTCAGTTTTATCAGGGTTAAGTAACAAATAGTTAACAGACATCCAGGTCTTTATGTCTCTAACACAGGTACTTAGTTTATGTACTAGCTTGATCTGATCGGGTTTAATTGATATGATAATTGATTGAAAGTATAGCTGCGTGTCATCTGCGTAGCAGTGGAAATTTATGCCATGTTTTCGGATAATATTACCCAAGGGTAGCATATATAGAGTAAACAAAATGGGCCCAAGGACTGACCCTTGTGGGACACCATAAGTGACTCTTGAGTATGATGATGATTGCTGGTTAACGCTAACAAACTGGAACCTATTAGATAAATAGGATTTACACCAGGAGAGAGCGGATCCTCTAATGCCTATGTCCTGTTCCAATCTCTGCAGTAAGATGCTATGGTCGATTGTGTCAAACGCAGCACTTAGATCCAGCAGGACCAGAACCAAGCCCAGTCCATCATCAGCAGCCAGCAACAAGTCATTAGTGACCTTGACTAGTGCTGTTTCAGTGCTGTGATGGGCCCGAAAATCAGACTGAAAATCTTCAAATAAGCTATTGTCCTGTAAGTGCTGACACAGCTGTTGAACTACCACTCTTTCAAGAACTTTTGAAAGGAAGGGTAGATTTGAAATTGGCCTGTAGTTTACTAAAATATCTGGCTCAAGAGTGTTTTTCTTTAAGAGTGGTTTAATGACTGCGTGTTTAAAAGCCTGCGGCACGTATCCAGTTATTAGGGACATGTTAATTATATCTAAGATATTATCAATAATTAAGGGCAGCGTCTCTTTAAGTAGTTTAGTTGGAATTGGGTCTAGAATACACGTAGTTGACTTAGATGAGATAATGATTTTAGTTAACTGGGCTGGGTTTGCAGGGGTGAATTTATCCAGAAATATTACTGGGTTTAAAGGGGCTTCTAAGATACAGCCTGAGCTTCCTCAGCACTGATGTTTGGAAGGATTTTATCTATTTTATCTCTAATACTTATGATTTTATTATTAAAGAAATTTAAGAAGTCATCACAGCTGAGACTAACTGGAATAGATGGATCTACTGAGCTGTGACTGTTGGTCAGCCTGGCTAGTGCTGAACAGGAATCTGGGGTTATTCTTATTTTCTTCTATTAACAATGAATAATACCTAGTTTTTGCTTTACACAGGGCCTGTTTATAAGCCAATAGACTGTTCTTCCAGGCCCTGAGGGAATGATCTGTGCGGGAGCGGCGCCATAGCTTTTCTAATTTACGTAGCGTAGCTTTTTTAAGGGAACGTGTTTCAGTATTATACCAGGGAGATAATGTCCTGGGTCTAACAGTTTTACATTTTAATGGGGCTACCAGGTCTAAAACGCTATGGAGGGTGTGCATCGTTTTTTCAACTAACTCACATGTAGCAGGACACAACATGTCTGAGCTGCTGTTCTCATAATTATATGTGGGGGTGAATATAGGCCGAATTATCTCTATATATTTTAAAACGGAATAGTCACATAGTGCTCCTTTCATTTCAGTTTTAACTACTGGTGAGGAATTATCATTCATTATAAACTGAAAGGTAATTAAGAAGTGATCTGAAAGAACTGGATTATGGGGGAGAACAACAAGGTCACTAATCTCAATCCCATAAATTAAAACCAGATCCAGGGTGTGCTTGTTAGTGCAAGTTTCTGTTAGTGCTAAAATATCCAATATATAATCACCGACCAAATCATTTACCAGCAGAGATTTAGATGCTATAGACCTAATGTTTAGGAGACCGCATTTTATAAGTTTATTAGATGTTTCTTTGGTTTTGTTTCTACAGTGTTACGAAGAACAGAATCACCTACACATGTCTGAATGGTCAGGCTCCATCCACTGAGGTACCACCGTGTGGTACCTAAATGCAGCTTATTAGAGAAATTATCAAATTAAAATGGTAGCAGAGCCAGTCTGGGAGCAGACACCCTTCCTACATTTAACAACAGCTTAAAAACTTCACATACATCACAATACAACATATTTCTGTTATTCTATTTAATGTCATACTCAACTTTTCCTGTCTGAATGTATTATTTCCATCCTATGGACACTTCATCTATTGCTGTTTTTTTCCCTTGCCTGATGTGAGGTTCTAATCTGTGATCTCCCTGAAATGACTTTTTGGAACTTGGGATGTCTGTTAATCACACGTTTATGATGTACGGCAAATATGAGCTTCCCCTGTTTGAAAGATCACAAATCGCCACTGAGATAGATATATATATATATATTGCACGTGTATCTTATATTGTGATGTATATTTGATATTGTGCTGTAATGTTGCTGTAAACTGCAAATAAATAAAATGAATCTGGTCTCCTCCACTCATTACTAATGATCGGTCCCTTCTGACCAGGAACACCAAGAGTGAACAAAAGGTGAATATGAAACACAAAATTATATGCAAATTAATACAATATATTTTCTGTTCTGAAATCACTTTTTGTGGGAGAATTCATGGAATCTTAGGTGAATGTGATTAAATTAACACGCATTTCAGAGACAAACACTTTTACTTTCATATTCATATATTCATGTTGTGTTTGACCAGGAACACAACATGAATTAAGCTGATTCTGACATTGTAGAGACAAACCTATCAATTAATGATGGAAATAATCAGTTGCAATAAGTGAATCCTTCAGAACATGATGAACTCATTGTTGTTGTGGAGCTCATAGTGTTCTTTCTTGTGCAGAATGTCTTTGAAGGAAAGACTCTGCATTTTGTCTTTCCAGCAATTTGTCTTTCAGGGCTGAAATAAAACATCAGACGTCTCCTGATGCTGTAGGCAAACACAAATGAGCTGAGCAGCATGTTCCTACCCAATACAATAATATCCCAAAGGGCCAATAACTGAGTTAATTACTGTATACAGTAAAGGTGGTGGAGTAGAACCCTGAGGTTTATATGCACCAGCCTTTGATTTTCATCACCATCAAGGTTCTCGACACCCATGATTTCTTCTAATTTTTTATCTTTTATCGCTGCTAAACAGCATTTTACATAGTGTAATGTGAATTCTTGCTCTACCCCATGTGTCTCTGAATCAATGTGTCATAATAATCTATATGATGAATGAATCCGTCACCAACGAACAGGACTGAGCCTGATTAAACACATCTGACTCTTCATGTTACAGTATTTACTTTAGATCACTGAAGTGATCATCTTCATCATCTTCAGAACAGAAGAAACTAAAAGAAGAAATAACCCTGGAAGAGGACTTTTAATCTATTTTTATTGGTTGAACACACACACATCAACACACACACACACACACATCAACACACACACACATCAACACACACACACACACACACACATCAACACACACACACACACATCAACACACACACACACACACACATCAACACACATCCACACACACATCAACACACATCCACACACACACACACACACACACACACACACACACACACACACACACACACACACACACACACACACACACACACACACACACACACACACACACACACACACACACACACACACACACACACACACACACACTCAGCTGAAACACTCCATGCTGGCCTTGGCTCTCTCCATCTCATGTAGGAAGTTGTAAAACTGCGGCAGCGTCAGCTCTAATAGATGTGAGAGAAGAAAACAGGAAACGGTTTTCAGATGAAACTGATTATCTATTACACTCAAAGAAATAAACCTGTCACTTCACTTCTCTCTTTCACAGTTTGGTGTGAACAGAAATGTTGAAGCTGCAGTTTGTCCGGTCAGATTCCTCACTTTAAAACTGTTGGACCCTCTATATTACATGAATTATTGCTGAGACATGGGCAAAAATGTTTTGAATGGTTTTATTACTTAATATAGCCTAAATAATAGATATATAAGAAACAGTAGTAAACAGTCTCAGGATAGTGTAAGTCAATATTTACATACAAATATTTACATATTGTTGACATATGATAAATCTATTTTGACATATTAGGAAAACAAACATCAAAATTGAATTAAATGTAAATAATATGAAAGTTTAATGTAAAATGAATAAATACTTACCCCGTACAGTAAGTTAAATATTTTATTTTGGTGAAAATTTTCACAAATTCAGAATAAAAGTCAACCTTCAGTTGTGAATCAGTGATGCTCACATGTCAAATGTCCATCAGCAATAGGGATATCCTGGTCATGTGACCTCATAAATTGTATATCCTTCAAAATAAAAGCCCCCTTTTCACACCTAACTGTAAAAACATAGATTTTATATCAGCTTTTATAGTAGCTTTTTATAACAATGAAGATAGAGTAGTTGTTGCCATGGAAACACTATGAAATAGAGGGTTAAGAGAAATAAACATTTCCACCTATTTTATTGACATTTTTTGCAATTAGGTCTGGTTTAGGATTCTCCATCATTGTGTGATTGTGTGTGTGTGTGTGGGTTAAGCTGGGTTTTCCCTCAGTCAACTTGAATTCAAGCCGATATTGACTATCTTTCTGATCAGGTTTAACAATAGAGTTTTTTAGGGCTTTGAGTCAAACAATAGCCCAGCACATGGTGTGGTTCACCTTCTCCAGATGTTATCGCCTAACTGAATGGACGTTATCAGTGGTTATCACCTCTGATATGTGAGATAGAAGAGGTCTGCTCTGCTACCTCTGATTCTAGCTTCAGACGCCATTAGCATCATAAAATAACCCAAATGAAGCTGACCTCAACCATAGCATCAAACCACAAACACCATTATTCAGTAGCAGCTCAGTATTCATAGCTGCATGTGTGATAACCATTGATAGGGACCATTAAATGTGCTGCTGACACGTTTCAGAGCCATAGATCTGTTCCTGAGAAAAGCACAGTGGATTTGCATTCAGGTGCATCTCTTTTCACCCAGAAAATACTGACTCCTCCTCTTCAGAAGTCAAAAACATAGAATAAAAGGTGAACTGGCTGCTTGTGAAGCTGATTAAAACATGGTCGTTTTATCTGTAACGGCAGAAACTCACCCATGTAGACGTTTTCAGTGGAATTCCCCTTTCTGACCACCATCTTCAACTGCAGGACAGAGTTAGTGTTAAAAAAACTGAACAATGAGGTGTGTGTGTGTGTAGGGTTTACACAGCTTTCATACCTGCAGAAAGATGTTGCCCACTTTATGAATCTCACTGGTACCAACGGTCACTGTTGATGTCAGAAAACACAATTAAAACAACTCAGAAATGAAGTTTGCACGATGTGGTGCCACATCTGCATTGGACAATAACCACATGTTGATTAAATCAAAGCAGCAACAGCAACTCTTAAACTTTGGACTTTCTCTTTTATCTGTATCAGTGTTTTTTCTGTTTGACTGGAACATTTCAGAAATATTTCCTCCGATGTGAAGTGTTGCTGACCTCGGCTCTACCATTACACATTCTTACTAGTGAAAGATAACAGCTGCTAACTTTAAACTGGGGCTGATGGGGCAGTTTTAAAGTAATTTTATTTTTTTAAACATTTTATTGCATGTCTTTAGATCAGTGAGAGGGGTCCTCTGCGCTGAATTGTTGATCTTCTCACCCCTTCCACCTTCTGGTGGTCTGGTCCTTCATGCTTTTATATCTATTGCATGAAATGAAATATTACCTAGACAGACTTCAGTCAGAAAAAGAAATCATTAGATCTAAAGCAACTTGCCTGGTTAAATAAAGGTGATAAAAAGACATGGTAAAAAGTCTATTTCTGCATATTAGAAAAAAGACTTAACATCAAAATTTAATTAAACATAAAATTTTCATAAATTGTGAATAAAAGGCAACCGCCGGTGATGAGACAGTGATGTTCACATGTCAAATAAGCAAATAGGAAATCCTGGGAATGTGACCTCAGGAAAGTGTATGTCCTTCAATATAAAAGCCCCCTTTTCACCCCCTTTTCAATTAACTGTAAAAACATAAATTTTATATCACAGCTTTTTAGAAAACTGAACATAAAGTAATTGTTGCCGTATGGAAACACTATGAAATAGATAGTTAAGACTGTTATTTTAAATTATGAAATTATATGTAATTTTACTGTGGACTGTTTCAATCTTGGAAAGTTTTATATAAATAAACTTTATTATTCGAATTTTTAGAACTTTTTCTACTACTTTCAGTTCAGAGACACGTTAAGATACGTGCCAAACCTAAGGCCCAGGGGCTGAATCTGGGCCTCCACCTCGTTTTCTGTGGCCCCTCAAGGAGCTGACATGGATTAGTGTGATTAATTGACAGATGGGGAAGTGAATAAATGTTTCCTTAACGTCTTCAAGGTGCATTCAAGTGCACCTTGTTAACTCCATGTTTCCTTCTTTTCCTTAGTTGAAACACATCTGTCATGACTTTCTTGTTCCTTCACTACAGTAAACTTGGCAAATTGTCACCAACTGTCATCAACTAATTCATTATTACTTTTATATTATTATTATTACTTTAATATTCAGACACTATTATGAGCAGAGAGGTAATTATCTAATATAATAAATAAGTAGAAACATTCATATGATGTTTATAATTTTGAGGGAAACCAGAACACTGATATGGTCCAGGAGTCCTCTGCTGTAGGAACTTTCAGATTTATAAGATCACTCTGTTACACATGCAGCAGCCATGTTGGTGACCTGCAGAGATGTTAAACACACAGCACAGTCAGCGGCAGCAAACAATCACTCGCCTCATCAACTGAAGCACTAAAGAGAAAATCAGCACCACAAAAGCTGAATTGATGCTAATGCTGGTCCTGCCTGCTGCATTAGCATTTCTATTAGCTGCAAGTCATTATCTGTGTGACTGTAGAGACACATCTGAGCAGTTTCAACAACACCCAAAGAGAAGCAGCCCAAGACTCCAGTGGTCATGAATATGAACGTTTTAACGTGTTGTTTGGGGGCCTGATGGTTGTTTTAAGACACACATGGTACGTTGTGAAGTGGTCCTTTAATCCTCGGTTCATAAAATATCACTTAGACATGGTAAAAAATAGTTTTAATGTGGTTATTACTTAAAATGACCTAAATAACAGATATATTCAAAGAATATGTAAAAAAAAAAAAGGATTGGCTCAGGATAGTTTCATGCTATGGAAGTCAATAGGACTCCATTAGGTTGTATTTTCCATGTTTTCCATGTTGTTGTCATATAGCAACAAATCTTAGCATGTTAGAAAAAAAAAATAACATCAAAATTTAATTAAATGTAAAGACAAAATAAAGTTTACTTACCCTGAGATAGTGCGTTCAGTTTTAATGAAAGAAAACAATGTTCACATGTCTAATGTCCATGAGAAAAAAAAAATAATCCTGATCTGAACTTGTTTTTATGTGGTGTATCGGTGGTGAGTGGTGATGTGTGTCATGGACACATTAAATGCTGCTGAATGGTTGTAGATGAATGTAAAGTGTCTGGTTCCAGATCTACAGGGAGTGGAGCTCCATTATAATGACATATGTCACCTAAATGTTTTAGTAAAGTCTGAATTCAAACCAGACATCTGTGTTAATGTGGAACAAGAAACCAACATCAACACACAATCTACATTTATAGAGACCTGATGAATGATGAATAAAACTGGATTTTAAACAGGTTTGGACTTTCATATCATATTAACATAGAACATTATTCGTCACTGAGCCACATGTATGTCTCTCCCTCCCAGACTCCATGTGATCTGATGTTAAATGATCTTTTTATCCATCATCACTGTCTATGGTTCACATTAACATGCTGCAGGACAACACACCCTGATACTGGACTGTCATAAACACTGGAGGACCATATTAAACCATCTGCTGGAGCCAATCCCAGCACATTACAGGTGAGAGGCAGGATCCACCCCAGATGTATTGAACCATATCATTTTTATATATAGCCTATATATTTCAAACAGGATATCCTGGTCATGTGACCTCATGAACTGTATGTCCTTTCAAAATAAAAGCCCCTTTTCACGCCTAACTGTAAAAACCTTGAGCTTTTTTGAAAAAATAAGGTAATTGTTTCCCTATGGCAGCACTATGCAGTAGAGGGTTAATCCCTCAGACTGACAGAGACTCTGAGTCACTCTGCTGGTTTGTCTTACCTCCAAACTTCCACTCCATGTCGATCAGCTGGTTGACAATCAGCGTCTGTCCCACAGCGAGTCTGGACAGAATGGCGTAGTGTTGACCCCACTGCAACACAAAGACTCTGCTGAGTGAAGGAAAACTTTAGGATTCAGGTAATCATCATCATCATTCATCATAATGTATTGTTGTTAGCGTCTAATTATTAAACATTAAAATCATCACAGATATCTAGAGACTCATACCAGAATATGCTGATAACCACTATTAACTATTGGATTTATTTCATGGATGTTTCAAAGATTAGAATCTATGGTTTTGTGTTGCTATGCTAAATATTAAAGAATAGAAAGTACCAGAGAGTAATGACAGATGTACTTCAACAAAGGAAAATAAGGAAAAACGGAAACTTTCCTGTTTTTAAACAACCTTCGTGGCCGATTGAGAAAAAGATTTTGGAGTTAACGAAGTCGTACAAAGACAACGTGATCAGCGTGTCTCTGTTAACTTCAAACATTTATTCACTTTCTCTCAATAAATCACACGAGTCTGTGAAGCTCTGGAGGGGCCACAGGAAATGAGGAGGCGGCCCAGATTTGGGCCCCGGGCCTTGGGTTGGACACATATGGTTTAGAGAAAAAAAATCATGGTTTGGTTGAAAATGATCAGAAAAAGCCACCTGACAGGATAGTAAAAATGTTGAAATGTGTGGTGTGAACACGGCCCTGCTGCTGCTTCTCTGGTTTTTTAGGTTTTCTAACCCAGAATGCTGACATCTGTCTAACTGCACCTATTTCAGACACTCTGGGAGTTTTATAGAAGCCTAGAACGCATGTTCCATATGAAAATGAAATTTGAAAATGATCAGATTCAGGGATTCATTGTTTACTAGAATTTAGATTTTGTTCATTGGGGACAAATTCATGTTAATAAATGATTTCTGATGGAAATCCAATAAACATTCCTAAATTAACTGGTAAGGGTAATGTTAATAACTGGATTTCCATTAGAGTAGCACGAGTTCCATGAGTAACATGAGCTTTGGACTTACTGCAGCTACAGGAGAGTAAATATTAATATATTTACCTGCTGAGAGAAGTGAGCTGATTTGTCTTCACTCAGTCCTGAGAATCAGTAAAACAGGTTAAATGTGCTGTTATAGAATTCCACATAAACTAACAGGCTGTGAAAATATTGCAGTGTTTTAAAGTTACGTGACATTTTGTTATTCTGGAATGCATTTGCAGCACTAAAACACGAAAAGCTTTTCCCAAGTGATTTTCTTGTTCAAAACTATAGCAGTCCACATAAAATCACTAAAAAATACTGCAGCGTTTTAATGATACACAGCTTTAATACAGGACAGGGTGTCATCACAGCAGCAGCTGCTGTCCTTATATTTCACATGGTAATGATGGTTAATGGTTAACTGGAGGGCAAAGGACTGGATGTGGTGTACCTAATGTCTCCAGGTCTTCTTTAATCTGCTCCACTGTCAGGTTTTTCTTCAGGGCTCCTGAGGAGAAAAGAGGAGAATCACCGTCAGGACAGAAACCTTCATGAGAGTCGGAGGAAAAAATCCAAAACTACACTGTATACTTCTTCATGAGAGAGAAGAGTCTCTACAGACAGCAGAGTCCCACTGGAAAACAAGAGACTGAAACCATTTCAAAGATTTCATTCATATAGTTATATCAGTTGAGTCATTAACAATCATTTTATATATCTATTTTTGCCTTTTTTGACGTTTCTTTGCAGCAAATATCATTTTAATGTCTGTTATAGTTGCTGCTGCACAAATATTCACATAAACAAAAATCTATTTATCTCATGTGCTAAATTCTTTTGGGGGATTATTCTATAGACTAGAATGATTGAATAGATATATACATGTCAGGGTTAAAATCAGAATAATCTAAATAAAATGATTCTTTCTGGGAGGGTTTGTCTCTGTGTTCTCAAGAGGAAGGAGCAGGAAGTTGATGATGTCATGTGACAGGAAACAGTTGGAAACTTTGGAATTTTTTTTGCTTTAAACCGTTTGTCTGAGTTGTCTACTGTCATGTCATTCGAAAAGACAGAAAAGCTGTATGAGTAACATGAAGATTTTTTTATTTTAAGTATAAAATGAAAGTCATAGACTTAAAGGCTCATAGGCCTTTAAGTCTTAACATTATGAATTAAAGAAACATCATCATTGATGGAGAATTTATATATTCCATTATAAAAGTACATGACAGTAATAATCCAACAAGCTGGGTGGCTCAAAACCTGAGAATTGAAAAATATAAAAAAACAACAAAAAAAAACAAAGACAATTGCTTTAATACTTATTCTGAATAATATCGGATGACTGGGAACATTACAACAAGACTCCCACCACATTATCTGATGCTAACATCTGACAACAACTGGATTAGTAACAGAGAGTGAGCCGTTGATGAATGTAGGTGTGTGTGTGTGTGTGTGTGCGTGTGTGTGTGTCCGTCCCACCCTGTGGCACCAGGAGGACGCTCTTCATCAGGTTCCTCAGAGGACCGGCACTCATCCCGTTTTCTGCTGCAAACTGACTGAGTTGCTGCATGAATCTCTCCGTCTACACACACGCACGCACACACGCGCACACGCGCACACGCACACGCACACGCACACACACACACACACACGCACACACACACACACACACACACACACACACACACACACACACACACACACACACACACACACACACACACACACACACACACACACACACACACACACACACACACACACACACACACACACACACACACACACACACACACACACACACACACACAGGACAGACAATAGTTCAGTTCTCAGGACTAATCACTGAGTCCAAAGTACCATTAACATCAAAAGTGTGCATGTATGTGTGTGTATATGCATGTGTGTGCGCGTACATGTGTGTGCGTGCACACCTCTTTAGGCTCTAGCAGGAACTGGAACAGAATTTCAATCAGACGAAGATATTGCTGTAAAAAAAAAAGAGGAAAAAGTGTCAAATGTATGTTCAGTGTGTGTGTGTGTTCAGTCTGTGTTAAGTATGTATGTATGTTCAGCGTGTGTTCAGGGTGTGTGTGTTCAGTGTGTGTTCAGTATGTATGTATGTTCAGTGTGTGTTCAGTGTATGTGCGTGTGTGTTCAGGGCATGTGCGTGTGTGTTCAGGGCATGTGCGTGTGTGTGTTCAGTCTGTGTTCAGTATGTGTGTATGTTCAGTGTGTTCAGTGTGTGTTCAGTGTATGTGCGTGTGTGTTCAGGGCATGTGCGTGTGTGTTCAGGGCATGTGCGTGTGTGTGTTCAGTCTGTGTTCAGTATGTGTGTATGTTCAGTGTGTTCAGTGTGTGTTCAGTGCATGTGCGTGTGTGTTCAGTGTGTGTGTTTGTGTGTTCAGTCTGTGTGTTCAGTCTGTGTTCAACGTGTGTGTGTTTAGTGTGTGTTCAGTCTGTGTGTATGTTCAGTGTGTGTGTGTGTTCAGTATGTGTGTATGTTCAGTGTGTGTGTGTTCAGTCTGGGTTAAGTATGTATGTATGTTCAGCGTGTGTGTGTTCAGTGCATGTGCGTGTGTGTTCAGTGTGTGTGTTTGTGTGTTCAGTGTGTGTGTTCAGTGTGTGTATGTTCAGTGTGTGTGTGTGTTCAGTCTGTGTTAAGTATGTATGTATGTTCAGCGTGTGTTCAGGGTGTGTGTGTTCAGTATGTATGTATGTTCAGTGTGTGTTCAGGGTATGTGCATGTGTGTTCAGGGTATGTGCGTGTGTATTCAGGGCATGTGCGTCTGTGTTCAGGGCATGTGCGTGTGTGTGTTCAGTCTGTGTTCAGTATGTGTGTATGTTCAGTGTGTGTGTGTGTGTGTGTGTGTGTGTGTGTGTGTGTGTTCAGTATGTATGTATGTTCTGTGTGTGTGTTCAGTATGTATGTATGTTCAGTGTGTATTCAGTGTCTGTGTTCAGTGTGTGTGTGTTCAGTCTCTGTGTGTGTTCATTGTGTGTTCAGTCTCTGTGTGTGTTCAACGCGTGTGTGGTCAGTGTGTGTTCAGTGTGTGTGTGTGTGTGTATGTGTGTTCAGTCTGTGTTCAACGCGTGTGTTCAACGCGTGTGTGGTCAGTGTGTGTTTTATATCAGTGTGTGTGTGTGTTCAACGTATATATGTTCAGTGTGTGTGTGTGTATATATATATATATATATATATATATATATATATATATATATATATATATATATATATATATATATAGTTTCTGGCGATTAAATATGACTATATTTATTTGTATTACTCTGCAGTCATAGTTAATCGCCAGAAACCAGTACAGACTGTGTTGCTCTGATCAATAATCAACAATCCGGTTCTCCGGTAGAAACCTGCGGACTTTTACCTGCTCGTTGAGTTTGTTCAGGTTGTGAAAGTCTCCGCTGACAGAATCCGGTAAAACATCTTTAGTGAAGTGAAGCTGCATGTTTATTTATCAGAAACCAGAGAGAAACGCGTTTAGACGTCTGCTGCGGCTGGGGAGACCACTTCCGGGTTCAACGATGCGCATGCGCCTCATGGGCAGCCTCAGCTAAACGGAGTAATCAACTTAATTCAACAGTTTATTCAATAAATAAATAAATACATAAATAAATAGATGAAAAGATAAATGAATACATGAATGAATGGATAAATAAATTAATACAGAAAGAAAGAAAGAAAATGAATATATAATGGATATATAGATACTGTTTAAATAAATGAATACATAAATAACTGAATTAATGAATAAATAATATTAGAGTTTATAATTCTGATTTTTTATAAAATGTTAACCTTGAAAGAACCTAAAAGCTGTCAGATAAATGTCGTGGTGCAGAAAGAACCTTTCCTTTCTCTCAGTTTCATCCACACCACCATCACACACACTGCAGTAACTACATACATGGCAATTTGTTATTATGGAAGATGAGCAAGGTAAGAATAGCATAGTACTTGTGTTTTTACAGTGGAAATATTTCTATTCTATTCTATGGAATGGAAAATAATAATGGAAAGTGTATTTGTTTAGCACCTTCCTTTCAGATTACTGCAGGTCAAAGTGATTCAGAGATGACTAACACGCTGATAATAATAAGACCATAAAACAAAAAGATAAAAATTAGTATTTAATGCCAACATGTGACAACAGAGTCAGTACACACAAAGTTTAACATATTTTACTTTGTGTGTAGTGAATCTATAATCGCTTTTTCACTTTAATATTTTATAAAGGAGCTGTCTGAAGCTTAAAAAGTGCCTGTTCAGTTCAAGTCGTTGTTCTTTTTACCTTTATTTAACCAGGTAATGAACCCATTTAGATCCAGATGTGTGACCTGGTCCAGAGGTCACAGCAAACGTCACTAAACCTGATCAAATAAACTACTACATTCATTTGAATACCAAATGAAAACTAAAGCAGCAGAAACACGTTGATGTTAAAGTGAAATATGCGTTAACATTTAAAACATAAGTGTGGTAGTAATAAAAAATAGGATGTTAAAATACAAGGATGTAGTTATTTACCATAAAAATTTAAAAATAAATAAATGCTATATATATCAACAATTAAAACATAAAATACGGTCGCAATAAAACTAGGATGTTGTTTTAAAAAAGAGAGACAGAAAGTGGGGGGTGACATTCTCACCTGTGAAACGCCGGATGGCTCCGAGCGACCAATCAGATCACAGCTTTGGCTTCAGCGTGCTGTTGTGGGCAGAGCCAGACAGAGAGGAAGAGGGAGGAAGAGAGAGAAGAAGGGAGAGAGAAGGGGAGAGAGAGAGAGAGAGAGAGAGAGAGAGAGAGAGAGAGAGACCTTCAGAGACACAGGAGGAAAGGGTGCTGCAGACCAGTTCATGCCTCATGCTTCTTCCTCCACCGTGAATCACAAGCAGTGACTCCTGCTGCGGACTAACTGCGGACTTTTGCTGAAGTTTTGCGGCTGTTTGAGACTTTGTGAGATCCTCCGGACGCCGCAGAAACAGAAAGTTGTTCTTCCCTCGTTGCGTCTCGGAGTTGTTCCCTCGGAGGAGCCGCCAGCTGGATGGTTACGTAAGTTTCCTCTAGTGTTTTAACCAGACAATTCACTGCAGTCACTACACGTTTATTTTTTTTATTTATTATTATTTCATTACATTATTTTATCACAGTTTCTAAAGTTTTTAAACTTTATTTTATTGTGTAATTAAAAAATGCGGAGATCCGTAGATTTTCTGTCCCTGTAGACGACGGTGTTATACTGGTGTTATACTGGTGTTATACTGCTGTTATACTGCTGTTATACTGCTGTTATACTGGTGTTATACCGCTATTATACTGGTGTTATACTGGTGTTATACTGGTGTTATACTGCTGTTATACTGCTGTTATACTGCTGTTATACTGGTGTTATACTGCTGTTATACTGCTGTTATACTGGTGTTATACCGCTATTATACTGGTGTTATACTGGTGTTATACTGCTGTTATACTGGTGTTATACTGCTGTTATACTGGTGTTATACTGCTGTTATATTGGTGTTATACCGCTATTATACTGGTGTTATACTGGTGTTATACTGGTGTTATACTGCTGTTATACTGCTGTTATACTGGTGTTATACTGCTGTTATACTGGTGTTATACTGCTGTTATATTGGTGTTATACCGCTGTTATACTGGTGTTATACTGCTGTTATACTGCTGTTATATTGGTGTTATACCGCTGTTATACTGGTGTTATACTGGTGTTATACTGGTGTTATACTGGTGTTATACTGGTGTTATACTGCTGTTATATTGGTGTTATACCGCTGTTATACTGGTGTTATACTGGTGTTATACTGGTGTTATACCGCTATTATACTGGTGTTATACTGGTGTTATACTGCTGTTATACTGCTGTTATATTGGTGTTATACCGCTATTATACTGGTGTTATACTGGTGTTATACTGCTGTTATATTGGTGTTATACCGCTGTTATACTGGTGTTATACTGGTGTTATACCGCTGTTATACTGGTGTTATACCGCTGTTATACTGGTGTTATACTGCTGTTATATTGGTGTTATACCGCTGTTATACTGGTGTTATACTGGTGTTATACTGCTGTTATACCGCTGTTATACTGGTGTTATACTGCTGTTATACTGGTGTTATACTGCTGTTATACTGGTGTTATACTGCTGTTATATTGGTGTTATACCGCTGTTATACTGGTGTTATACTGGTGTTATACTGGTGTTATACCACTGTTATACCGCTGTTATACTGGTGTTATACTGGTGTTATACTGCTGTTATACCGCTATTATACTGGTGTTATACTGGTGTTATACTGCTGTTATACTGGTGTTATACCGCTGTTATACTGGTGTTATACTGGTGTTATACTGGTGTTATACCGCTGTTATACTGGTGTTATACTGGTGTTATACTGGTGTTATACCGCTGTTATACTGTTGTTATACTGGTGTTATACCGCTGTTATACTGGTGTTATACTGGTGTTATACCGCTATTATACTGGTGTTATACTGGTGTTATACTGGTGTTATACTGCTGTTATATTGGTGTTATACTGGTGTTATACTGCTGTTATATTGGTGTTATACCGCTGTTATACTGGTGTTATACCGGTGTTATACTGGTGTTATACCGCTGTTATACTGGTGTTATACTGGTGTTATACTGGTGTTATACTGGTGTTATACCGCTATTATACTGGTGTTATACTGGTGTTATACTGGTGTTATACTGCTGTTATACTGCTGTTATACTGGTGTTATACTGGTGTTATACTGGTGTTATACCGCTGTTATACTGGTGTTATACTGGTGTTATACCGCTGTTATACTGGTGTTATACTGGTGTTATACTGGAGTTATACTGGTGTTATACTGGTGTTATACTGCTGCTATACCGCTGTTATACTGGTGTTATACTGCTGTTATACTGCTGTTATACTGCTGTTATACTGGTGTTATACCGCTATTATACTGCTGTTATACTGGTGTTATACTGGTGTTATACTGCTGTTATACTGCTGTTATACTGGTGTTATACCGCTGTTATACTGGTGTTATACTGGTGTTATACTGGTGTTATACTGGAGTTATACTGGTGTTATACTGGTGTTATACTGCTGTTTTAATGTTGTTATACCGGGGTTATACCGGTGTTATACTGCTGTTATACCGGTGTTATACTGCTGTTTTGCTGCTGTTATACTGGTGTTATACTACCGTTATACTGCTGTTATACCGGTGTTAAATTGCTGTTATACTTGTGTTATACCGGTGTTATACTGCTGTTATACCGGTGTTATACTGCTGTTATACTGGCGTTATACCGGTGTTATACTGCTGTTATACTGCTGTTATACCGCTGTTATACTGCTGTTATACCTGTGTTATACTGCTGTTATACCGGTGTCATGCTGCTGTTACACTGGTGTTATACCGGTGTTATACCGCCGTTATACTGCTGTTATACCGCTGTTATACCGGTGTTATACCGCTGTTATACTGCTGTTATACTGCTGTTATACCGCTGTTATACCGCTGTTATACCGCTGTTATACCGCTGTTATACCGCTGTTATACTGCTGTTATACTGCTGTTATATCGCTGTTATACTGCTGTTATACCGGTGTTAAATTGCTGTTATACTGGCGTTATACCGTTGTTATACTGCTGTTATACTGCTGTTATACCGGTGTCATACTGCTGTTATACCGGTGTTATACTGCTGTTATACCGCTGTTATACCGCTGTTATACCGCTGTTATACTGCTGTTATACTGCTGTTATACTTGTGTTATACCTGTGTTATACTGCTGTTATACCGGTGTTATACTGCTGTTATACCGGTGTCATACTGCTGTTATACTGCTGTTATACCGCTGTCATACTGCTGTTATACTTGTGTTATACTGCTGTTATACTGGTGTTATACTGCTGTTATAGTGCTGTTATACTGCTGTTATACCGCTGTTATACTGCTGTTATACTGCTGTTATACTGGTGTTATACTGGTGTTATACTGCTGTTATACAGCTGTTATACTGCTGTTATACTTGTGTTATACCGGTGTCATACTGCTGTTATACCGGTGTTATACTGCTGTTATACCGCTGTTATACCGATGTTATACTGCTGTTATACCACTGTTATACTGCTGTTATACCGGTGTTATACTGCTCTTATACCGGTGTTATACTGCTGTTATACTGCTGTTATACCGGTGTTATACTGCTGTTATACTGCTGTTATACTGCTGTTATACCGGTGTTATACCGGTGTTATACTGCTGTTATACCGCTGTTATACTGCTGTTATACCGGTGTTATACTGCTGTTATACTGCTGTTATACCGGTGTTATACTGCTGTTATACTGCTGTTATACTGCTGTTATACCGGTGTTATACCGGTGTTATACTGCTGTTATACCGCTGTTATACTGCTGTTATACCGCTGTTATACTGCTGTTATACCGGTGTTAAATTGCTGTTATACTGGCGTTATACCGGTGTTATACTGCTGTTATACTGCTGTTATACCGGTGTCATACTGCTGTTATACTGCTGTTATACTGGTGTTATAGAGTTGTTATACTGCTGTTATACCAGTGTTATACTGCTGTTATACTTCTGTTATACCGGCGTTATACCAGTGTTATACTGCTGTTATACTTCTGTTATACCGGCGTTATACCAGTGTTACAATATAACTGGTGAGCATCATACCAGTGTTACAGTTCAATTGGTCAGCGTCATACTGGTGTTACAGTATAACTGGTCAGCGTTATGTGTTATACTGGTCTTATACCGGTGTTATACTGGTGTTACAGTATAACTGGTTGGCGTTATACTGGTGTTATACTGGTGTTATACCGGTTTTACAATATACCTGGAGTCATAGTTTAACTGGAGTCATAGTTTAACTGGTGTCATAGTTTAATACTACTACATGCTGCTGTTATACTGCTGTTATACTGGCGTTATACCGGTGTTATACTGCTGTTATAATGCTGTTAGACCACTGTTATACCGGTGTTATACTGCTGTTATACCTGTGTTATACTGCTGTTATACCGGTGTCATGCTGCTGTTATACTGCTGTTATACCGGTGTTATACTGCTGTTATACTGCTGTTATACCGCTGTTATACTGCTGTTATACTGCTGTTATACTGCTGTTATACCGCTGTTATAATGCTGTTAGACCGCTGTTATACCGCTGTTATACCGCTGTTATACCGCTGTTATACTGCTGTTATACTGGCGTTATACCGGTGTTATACTGCTGTTATACTGCTGTTATACTGGTGTTATACCGCTGTTATACTGCTGTTATACTGCTGTTATACTGGCGTTATACCGGTGTTATACTGCTGTTATACTGCTGTTATGCTGGTGTTATACCGCTGTTATACTGCTGTTATACCGCTGTTATACTGCTGTTATACCGGTGTTATACCGGTGTTATACCGGTGTTATACTGCTGTTATACTGGTGTTATACCGGTGTTATACCGGTGTTATACTGCTGTTATACTGCTGTTATACTGCTGTTATACCTGTGTTATACCGGTGTTTTACTGCTGTTATACCGCTGTTATACTGCTGTTATACTGCTGTTATACTGCTGTTATACCGGTGTTATACTGCTGTTATACTGCTGTTATACCGGTGTTATACTGCTGTTATACTGCTGTTATACCGGTGTTATACTGCTGTTTTAATGTTGTTATACCGGGGTTATACCGGTGTTATACTGCTGTTATACCGGTGTTATACTGCTGTTTTGCTGCTGTTATACTGGTGTTATACTACTGTTATACTGCTGTTATACCGGTGTTATACTGCTGTTTTGCTGCTGTTATACTGGTGTTATACTACTGTTATACTGCTGTTATACCGGTGTTACAATATAACTGGTCAGCATTATACCAGTGTTACAGTTCAACTGAATCAACGTTATACCGGTGTTACAGTATAACTGGTCAGTGTTATGTGTTATACTGGTTTTATACCGGTGTTATTCTGGTCTTATGCCGGTGTTATACCGGTGTTACAGTATACCTGGAGTCATAGTTTAACTGGTGTCATAGTTTAACTGATGTTACAGTTTAACTGGTGTCACAGTTTAACTGGTGTCATAGTTTAACTGGTGTCATAGTTTAACTGATGTTACAGTTTAACTGGTGTCATAGTTTCACTGGTGTCACAGTTTAACTGTAGTCATAGTTTAACCGGTGTCATAGTTTATCTGGTGTTACAGTTCAACTGGAGTCATAGTTTAACTGGTGTCATAGTTTAAATGGTGTTACAGTTTAACTGGAGTCATAGTTTAACTGGTGTCATAGTTTAACCCGTGTCATAGTTTATCTGGTGTTACAGTTCAACTGGAGTCATACTTTAACTGGTGTCATAGTTTAAATGGTGTTACAGTTTAACTGGAGTCATAGTTTAACTGGTGTCATAGTTTAACTGGTGTCATAGTTTAACTGGTGTCATAGTTTAACTGGTGTTACAGTTTAACTGGTGTCATAGTTTAACTGGAGTCATACTTTAACTGGTGTTACAGTTTAACTGGTGTCATAGTTTAACTGGAGTCATACTTTAACTGGTGTTACAGTTTAACTGGTGTCATAGTTTAACTGGAGTCATAGTTTAACTGGTGTCATAGTTTAACTGGTGTTACAGTTCAACTGGAGTCATAGTTTAACTGGAGTCATAGTTTAACTGGAGTCATAGTTTAACTGGAGTCATAGTTTAACTGGTGTCATAGTTTAACTGGAGTTACAGTTTAACTGGAGTCATAGTTTAACTGGTGTCATAGTTTAACTGGTGTTACAGTTCAACTGGAGTCATAGTTTAACTGGTGTCATAGTTTAACTGGAGTTACAGTTTAACTGGAGTCATAGTTTAACTGGTGTCATAGTTTAACTGGTGTTACAGTTCAACTGGAGTCATAGTTTAACTGGTGTCATAGTTTAACTGGAGTTACAGTTTAACTGGAGTCATAATTTAACTGGTGTCATAGTTTAACTGGAGTCATAGTTTAACTGGTGTCATAGTTTAACTGGTGTCATAGTTTAACTGGTGTTACAGTTCAACTGGAGTCATAGTTTAACTGGAGTCATAGTTTAACTGGTGTCATAGTTTAACTGGAGTCACAGTTTAACTGGAGTCATAGTTTAACTGGTGTCATAGTTTAACTGGAGTCATAGTTTAACTGGTGTCATAGTTTAACTGGTGTCATAGTTTAACTGGAGTTACAGTTTAACTGTAGTCATAGTTTAACTGGTGTCATAGTTTATCTGGTGTTACAGTTCAACTGGTGTCATAGTTTAACTGGTGTTATAGTTTAACTGGAGTCATAGTTTAACTGGTGTCATAGTTTAACTGGTGTTACAGTTTAACTGGAGTCATAGTTTAACTGGTGTCATAGTTTAACTGGAGTTACAGTTTAACTGGAGTCATAGTTTAACTGGTGTCATAGTTTAACTGGTGTTACAGTTCAACTGGAGTCATAGTTTAACTGGCGTCATAGTTTAACTGATGTTACAGTTTAACTGGAGTCATAGTTTAACTGGTGTCATAGTTTAACTGGAGTCATAGTTTAACTGGTGTCATAGTTTAACTGGTGTCATAGTTTAACTGGAGTCACAGTTTAACTGGAGTCATAGTTTAACTGGAGTCATAGTTTAACTGGTGTCATAGTTTAACTGGAGTCATAGTTTAACTGGTGTCATAGTTTAACTGGTGTCATAGTTTAACTGGAGTTACAGTTTAACTGTAGTCATAGTTTAACTGGTGTCATAGTTTATCTGGTGTTACAGTTCAACTGGTGTCATAGTTTAACTGGTGTTACAGTTTAACTGGAGTCATAGTTTAACTGGTGTCATAGTTTAACTGGTGTTACAGTTTAACTGGTGTCATAGTTTAACTGGAGTCATAGTTTAACTGGTGTCATAGTTTAACTGGTTTCATAGTTTAACTGGTGTTACAGTTTAACTGGTTTCATAGTTTAACTGGTGTTACAGTTTATCTGGAGTCATAGTTTAACTGGTGTCATAGTTTAACTGGTGTTACAGTTTAACTGAAGTCATAGTTTAACTGGTGTTACAGTTTAACTGGTGTCATAGTTTAACTGGAGTCACAGTTTAACTGGAGTCATAGTTTAACTGGTGTTACAGTTTAACTGGAGTCATAGTTTAACTGGTGTCATAGTTTAACTGGAGTCATAGTTTAACTGGTGTCATAGTTTAACTGGTGTTACAGTTTAACTGGTTTCATAGTTTAACTGGAGTCACAGTTTAACTGGAGTCATAGTTTAACTGGTGTCATAGTTTAACTGGTGTTACAGTTTAACTGGAGTCATAGTTTAACTGGTGTTACAGTTTAACTGGTGTCATAGTTTAACTGGAGTCACAGTTTAACTGGAGTCATAGTTTAACTGGTGTTACAGTTTAACTGGAGTCATAGTTTAACTGGTGTCATAGTTTAACTGGAGTCATAGTTTAACTGGTGTCATAGTTTAACTGGTGTCATAGTTTAACTGGAGTCATAGTTTAACTGGAGTCATAGTTTAACTGGTGTCATAGTTTAACTGGTGTCATAGTTTAACTGGAGTCATAGTTTAACTGGTGTCATAGTTTAACTGGAGTCATAGTTTAACTGGAGTCATAGTTTAACTGGTGTCATAGTTTAACTGGAGTCATAGTTTAACTGGTGTCATAGTTTAACTGGAGTCATAGTTTAACTGGAGTCATAGTTTAACTGGAGTCATAGTTTAACTGAAGTTAACTTTTAAGTTAACTTTAACTTAATCGTTCTTCTTCCACTAGATATTGTAAAGCTGAGGGAATTTCATAATATAGCCATATAATATTTAAAGCCAGAATCATATTGTGAAATATAATAAAAATGATGGTATCAATTCTACAAGTGTTTAAATGCAATTTGAATACAATCAATGATAAAGGATTTAGTGAGTAATTTAATGTTGCAATAATATCCCAATAATCATTAAAATAGTCTCAACCCTTTAGGTTCTAAAACGTTTGATTTTGACATTTTAATTTCAAAAGGCTCTACTGTAAAAGTGATAGGAGTTAGAGACTTTTAGTAAATTAGACAATTATTAAGTCAACCGAAGTTTACGTAGGGATTAAATTTACCCAACAAATTTGCATATTATGACGTCACATTATGGGAGTCATCTTGAAATGTCACTTATTTTAACTCTCTATTGCATTGGTATTGGTATCGTCACCAGTAATAACGATTTTAATCAATTAACAGTTAATTCATTTGTTGTTTGATTCATTTAATGGTTTAAATAGCAATCACTATTTTCCGAAGATGAAGATTCAACCTAAAATATCTTTTTTTGTCCACAATTCAGAGATCATCAGTTTACTATTATAGAGACTAAAGAAACCAGGAAATAATCAGAGAAGAGAAGCTGGAACCAGAGAATTTGGACATTTTCTTATTAGAATGACACAAATTGATTATTAGAATAGTTGATTAATGTGAAAGTTGGCATCTTATTGGTTATATAACTAATTGCCGCAGTTCTGTTTGGAGCAGGAAATATAAAGGTTTGTCCAGAAGTTGTGATTATCACAATGAAACACAGTTTACACTGAAATCTTCTAAATACTCACATATAAAACCATTGCTGGAGGCCAAGTTGACAGAGAGGAGGTTAATCGTTGATCTGATATCTATCTGACAAGAACTCAACTCTTTTTTGCATCTTATAAAATATGTCACACCATCAAATAGTTTAGCTGCAAAACAGAAGAAGAATGTTTGACATGTGAAGCTGAGTGTGTTTATTGTCTGATATGAACAGGTTATATGTCTGTAGCTCACCTGAAAAGTCAGATCTGTTCATTTAACGTGTGAATTATTTAATATTTCTGTCTGTGGTGATGGTGTAACTCAGACTGTGGCTTAGAGCTGCTCCATTATAGAAAAAATCATTATCATGATCATTTTGATCCATATTGAACTCATGATTATTCAAATGATCATTTTATAAGTTGAGTATAGTAGAGTATATAGAATGTATTTATTCAACATGAGTGAAGTTTACCTTGTTAAAAAGTCTTAAAAAGTTTTTAAAAAACTAAAAACACGTTATCAACAAGTATTATATTCTAGGTTGTTTTTATATTTAAAATGTATCATTCTTTTTCACACCAGGAATATTTTTGACATTCCTTGTCAAAAAATAGCACAAAATCATGATTTTTGTAAAAAACAAAACAAAACCTGATACTAACTAGTGATGTACTGATCCAGGTGTTTCTGATCCAATCCGGTACCGATCCCTGGGCTGAACCTATCGGCTGATATCAGATACTCATCCATACGACTGTTGGATGAATGAACTGTTGCGTGACCATGAGGTGGAGGAGATGTTTTTTCCTTTTTTATTTTTCAGCGCGGATGGTGTCTTTTCAGCTAAAATCATCTGTAAAGCAGCCATCAAACTTTATTTTCCATGTCTACTAAAGAGATACTTTTGCCTCTTTTTTTATACCAGGATGAATAATTTGACAACGACTTTTTGGAACAGTGTCAGCAATCCCGCCCTATCAAAGTGATCATTAGTTTACTATGTGCTGTTACCGTATTTTCCGTATATTATATTAGTCACGTTTTTTTTCATGGTTTGTCCGGGGGTGCAACTTATACTCTGCAGCGACTTATGTGTGAAATTATTAACACATTCTTACCAGTATATCATTTCACATTTTATTTTCACACTAAACCTCCAGAGGGCGCTCTAGGCTTGTGCTGATGATTTCAACATTGGCGGTAACCTTTAAAATCAACTGAGAAGGGCTCAACAAAAATGGCACCGAAAAGAAAATCATATTCTGCAGATTACAAGCTGCAAGTAGTAAAATATGTCATCATCGACATAGAAGAGGAAGCGCTGCATCTTCTTCATCTAACCCTAACCCTAACCCTCCGGAGTTAGAGGAGTTGATGAAAAGTGACAGAGGATGAAGATTTCATTGGATTTTATTTAGCGGATATTTGGAGTGACACGGATGGTTTTGGTAAAGTTCTTAGCATGTTATTGATGCTACAGTTATCAGAATAACTCTTAATATGTTGTGTTAACATACCAGGCACATTTTCAGTTGTGTCATATAATGTCAGCACCGTTCAGACTGTTGTTGGCTATATTTTTATTTTAAATTGATCCTCATTTATATTTTAAATGACATGTCTGTTCTCGGTGTTGAATTTTATCAAATAAATTTCCCCAAAAAATGCGACTTATACTCCAGTGTGACTTATATGTGTTTTTCCTTCTTTATTTTGCATTTTATGGCTGGTGCGACTTGTACTCCGGAGCGACTTATAGTCCGGAAAATACGGTACTCTTTAATCATCGTTAACATCGGTCAGTTCAGTCGTGGTGGTCTACAGTCTCCTCCACTAACGTCTTCTCTATTGCTTCCACTTTAACATTTGTAATAAAATCATTTTCTCTTTGATATCAATGAGCTACAAACACACACGCTGCATCCTGGTTGACTGGAGGAGGATTAGGACCAGGAAAAAAAAAGTCTGGTCCAAAGGAAAAAAAACAGCAAAAAAGTCTGGTACAAAACCGAAAGAAAAACAGGCAAAAGAAAAAAAAAGTCACTTACATACAGTACAGAACGTGTGTAATTTAAGGGGAAATGTGTTTATTGTATGTTTTTATTTCTCTCTCACTCTATATAAATAAGCTCCAAACAGTGCATCCTGATACAAGAACAAAAGAAAAAATACAGAGCAACACATTCCCTCTACTCAGAACTTCTGTCTGTGATAAACATCCTTCAGTAGCAGCTTGTTGACACGGCAGAGCTGTTGTTGGTTGTGGTGTTTATTATTAACTCCCCCACAATTGTACAATGTACATTTATAGACCTGATGAAAACTTTAAAACTGTATTTTATAAGGTTTTTGACTTTCTTATCTTGCCAGATATCATTTATCACTGACCCAGACAGACAGATCACTCAGGCTCCACTCACATTCTCACATAGTGCTTTTTTCAGAAATTGTATATTGAAAAACGTGAAATATCGTTTCAACTCGATTATCAGATTTTGGAGCTGGTTTGAAACGTAAATGGAAAT
Source organism: Lepturacanthus savala (assembly GCA_030544235.1). Classification (NCBI taxonomy): domain Eukaryota; kingdom Metazoa; phylum Chordata; class Actinopteri; order Scombriformes; family Trichiuridae; genus Lepturacanthus; species Lepturacanthus savala. The sequence goes on along the minus strand of CM060480.1, from coordinate 34,700,603 downwards.
CACGATTAAAATTCAGTTAATTGTACAGCTTAGTGTAGTTGGCTGTTGATGAGGCTCCAGTCTGCAGAGCCACTACACGTATAAACTGTAGGGCTGATCTGAGCTGAGAGGGGCCATAAAGTACATGACAGACGAGGAATGCAGTCCCCAGCAAGAGACCCTGAGGACCCCCCCTTTACCACACACACACACACACACACACACACACACACACACACACACACACACACACACACACACACACACACACACACACACACACAGCCTTTAGGGAGTGAACAATCCCTTCTTGCAATGTGGGTCCTAATCTCTCGCGACCAGACACAACTTTGATGTGCCCCCCCCCTCGTCCTCCATGTCCCCTTCTCCTGGGCCCCTCACTCTCTGCCCTCCATCCTTACCCTGGGCTTTTAATTCATCCCTCCCTCCCCTCCCTCCTCCTCCTCTTCTTCCTCCTCCTCCTCCTACTACTGCTCCTCCTCCTCTTCCTCTTCCTCCTCCTCCTCCTCCTCCCCCTCCTCCTCTTGTCTTTCACTCTGTTTCTAAAAGCTGAAACATGTTTTTGCAAAGATCCAGTGGGAAAAATCTGAAGATGCAAAGCAGCCGCTGGTTTTATTTACTAACTGATCAATGAAATGATGATTTCTTCTTGCATTTCTCCTTTATCTTTGTTTATTTTTAAACCACTATATATATATATATATATATATATATATATATATATATATATATATATATATATATATATATATATATATATATATATAGTTCACAAAAATCACGGTTGGGTTGGTATCACGGTTTAAGGGTCATGGTTTTTGGTTATTTGTTTCTTTTAGAATACACTTTATATCCATTTTGCTTAAAAATCCACAATAACAGGATCCAACATTTAAAGATGATAAGATGATACGAAGTCTAACAATCTAATGTAAAATCTGAATATGTCATAATAATCATATACAAATTGAATGTGATATGACATTATTTGATGGTTGACATTATTGGAACCACCTCTGAAAGCTAGGTGATATTTAGATACAGCCAGAGTGGCAACATTGATGATTGATTTCAGCGTGTTTGAGGAATGTGTATTGTCATTTAGTGACAACTAGACTAAATGATGTGCCTTTTTTCCAGTTGAAATGAGGGTGCAGTATTTCAGAACGCGGGTCTAGATTTATGAAAACAACTTGAAAACTTATTAAAAACAAAAAAGTCCTGTCAATCCATATAAAATGCTGCATGAAGATCTAACACACAATATTGTTTCAACTAGATTATATGATTTTGGAGATTGTTTGACACGTAAATCAAAATCACAATTAAAATTAATTGCACAGCTTTTTCCTTATTTTCCTTTGTTGAAGTACATCTGTCATTACTTTCTGGTACTTTCCATTCTTTAATATTTAGCATAGCAACACAAAACCATAGATTCCAATCTTTGAAACATCCATGAAATAAATCCAATAGTTAATAGTGGTTATCAGCATATTCTGGTATGAGTCTCTAGATATCTGTGATGATTTTAATGTTTAATAATTAGACGCTAACAACAATACAACATTATTTCTGCAGCAGCTGATTTTTAAATTCTGGTTAAAAATCTTAGTAAATTGTTTCCAGCACTATTATGAGTGGAGATGTAATTATCTAATATAATAACATATAGAATAATAATATGTAGATACATATATATGATCTTTATAATTGGTCCTTTGAGAGAAACCAGAACACTGATGTGACCCAGGATCAAACTGAGTTTAACTCCTGATTTAATGCAACCAAACGACAGTGGATTCACACAAATCCAAGGTCAATGCAAAGCTTCTTGTGGCTGGAGGGAAATGAGAGGTTTTTATAGGCAGCTGTCACTGAGGAACAGGTGCATCTCAAGATTAGTGACTGGTGATTGGGGACTGGTGACTGGTGATTGGTGACTGGTGATTGGTGATTGGTGACTGGTGATTGATGACTGGTGATTGGGGACTGGTGATTGGTGATTGGTGACTGGTGATTGGTGATTGGTGACTGGTGATTGGTGACTGGTGATTGGTGACTGGTGACTGGTGATTGGTGACTGGTGATTGGGGACTGGTGATTGGGGACTGGTGATTGGTGACTGGTGATTGGTGACTGATGATTGGGGACTGGTGATTGGGGACTGGTGATTGGTGACTGGTGACTGGTGATTGGGGACTGGTGATTGGTGACTGGTGATTGGTGATTGGTGACTGGTGATTGGTGACTGGTGATTGGTGACTGGTGATTGGGGACTGGTGATTGGTGATTGGTGACTGGTGATTGGTGATTGGTGACTGGTGATTGGGGACTGGGGATTGGGGATTGGTGACTGGTGATTGGTGACTGGTGATTGGGGACTGGTGATTGGTGACTGGTGACTGGTGATTGGTGATTGGTGACTGGTGATTGGTGACTGGTGATTGGGGACTGGTGATTGGTGATTGGTGACTGGTGATTGGTGATTGGTGACTGGTGATTGGGGACTGGGGATTGGGGATTGGTGACTGGGGACTGGGGATTGGGGATTGGTGACTGGTGATTGGGGACTGGTGATTGGTGATTGGTGACTGGTGATTGGTGATTGGTGACTGGTGATTGGTGACTGGTGATTGGGGACTGGTGATTGGTGACTGGTGACTGGTGATTGGTGACTGGTGATTGGGGACTGGTGATTGGGGACTGGTGATTGGTGACTGGTGATTGGTGACTGATGATTGGGGACTGGTGATTGGGGACTGGTGATTGGTGACTGGTGATTGGGGACTGGTGATTGGTGACTGGTGATTGGTGATTGGGGACTGGTGATTGGTGACTGGTGACTGGTGATTGGAGACTGGCGACTGGTGACTGGTGACTGGTGATTGGTGATTGTTGACTGGTGATTCAGAATTGGTGATTGGGGATTAGTGACTGGTGATTGGGGATTGGTTACTGGTGATTGGTGACTGGTGATTGATAATTGGTGACTGGGGATTGGTGATTGGTGACTGGTGATTGATAATTGGTGACTGGGGATTGGTGATTGGGGATTGATAATTGGTGACTGGGGATTGGGGATTGGTGATTGGCCAGTGATCAGACCTCCAGAAATGCTGAACGAGCATGAGGAGGGGAATGAGATCTGACACAACCTCAGAAAAACTAAACAACAAAGGTGATTGGAAAAAAAATAAAATAAAAATAAGAGACAAATGAATTAGATCCATAAATATTTAGTAAACAAAATATACATTTGTGTAAAAACTAGTAAACTAAAGACAGAATCTTTGTGTTATAATTGGAGCCAAGTGGTAATTTAACATGCCTTTACTGTACTGCAAAATCATTCAGGTGTGTGTGTGTGTGTGTGTGTGTGTGTGTGTGTGTGTGTGTGTGTAGCATCAACCACAGCTGCACTTTGTGTGTAGTCTAAATTAGCAAATGTTTTCATTTTGTTTCCATGGAAACCCCATTGTTCAACTTCTCCTTCACCATTGTTTTAAAATCCTTTAAACCACCAGGGTTTAAAACCATTTAAACAACGGTGAAGGAGAAGTTGTTTGTGGCTGTTTTTCCAGACGTTGTAGTGTTTTTAATGAACTTTAAAACAAGAGTGAACATTTGTTGGTTCATAAGTTCAGCAGCTATGTCGCAAAACAAGTTTTAGAACTTGCTCCCTGAAAGTCAGAATCCAGGCGGAGTGAAACTAAAACTGACGGCGACCTAAGATCTGCAGGCCTAAACATGCACACACACACACACACACACACACAC